>VZDJ01006028.1:19364217-19424651 GCA_008694505.1 Cyanoderma ruficeps
TTTTTTTTTTTTTGTTTTTTTTTTGTTTTTGTTTTGTCATGACCAATGTTTCCCAACATTTATCTCACTCTAATAATGCAGAGGATGATATTAATACTTCCCACTACTGCTAACTAAACGGTGATATAAATAGCAATAACAATGCTTCCAAGCTTTTTCCCCAACTTCCAGATCGCATTAAAATTCCATCCTTGATTAAGAAAAGCCTCAACAAAATAGCAGCTACATTAAAAGGATAAAATTAAATTGTTCTGCCTCATTTTATGAGGGCTTGTCTTCCACCCAGTGAAGGGCATAACCACCAAATGGAGTAATCCTTGCAGCTACACAGATCCCACCACAATTACCAGTTCTGCTGCCAGGGGCCAAGCAGGTCCCTGGTTCAGGGCTCCATAAAGATGATCATGAGGGAGGATTCATTTTCTCTGTTGCTGCTCACCAGAATGTTGGGGAAAGGACATTGGAAGTGGTCCATCTCATCCATCTGAGATGCTGTTGTTAGGAAGGGAGGAGTTACCTCCACAGGCTATAGAGAAAATTTGGTGTTATGGGCACAGCTTTTCAATAAGGTGCAAGATGATTCTCACACCTTGTGCCTTCAAATTCTTGCATGAAGCCCATCACTCCTCATTCAGCTGAAACACAGCTTTCAGACAGACACTGCTGTTTCTTGGTTTCAGATCACGCTTGAAGATGAATTTATTTGTACTCTTGGCAAATTGTTCCCCAAGCTATCTACTGTAGTGGTTATGTGTTCTTGTATTAATTTCTATTGTATTTAGGAAGGAATTCTCACTCTGTGAGGGTGGGGAGGCCCTGGCACAGGCTGCCCAGAGAAGCTGTGGCTGCTCCTTGATCCCTGGAAGTGTCCAAGGGCAGGTCGGATGAGGCTTGGAGCAACCTGGTCTGGTGGAATGTGTCGTGGTTTAGGAATGATGTTCTCCAATCAATATTCCCACTGAAACTACTCCAAACCGTGTGCCACTCACTCACTTCCCTCTTCCCTTCCACTGCAGAGAGAATTGGAGGCACAGAAGGTGAAGACAGTGGGTTGAGATAAGAACAATTTACTGGAAATGGCAATGAGGTAAGGAAATGGACCGTGGCAGCCACAATTCTGTGATGAGAGGGTACAAGAAAGGAAATGTTACTGCTCAACCCTGAGGAACTCCCCAATAACAGAAAATACCTGACCTCTCCCACACTGCCCCAGCCTGGGAGGAAGCCTGTGTCCTATTCCCGGAAAATGGTGTGAGGAAGTGTAGAAATACCCCCAAGTCCTGGTCATCACCTCCTCCTTCCTGGCTGCTGCAAAGATTAACCCTCTCCTGGCCAGAACCAGGAGAAAGATGTCCCTGCCCAAGGCAGAGGGTTGGAACTAGATGGTCTTTAAGGTGCATTCCTACCCAAACCATTCCATAATTCTGTGATTTTTAGGGACAGTCACCATTTATTACTGCATCAACATACAGTGTCTAAAGCAATAAAGTTTCAACCTCAGAGGAAGCTGTGGCTGCTCTGATAATCCAGTTATACATTTCTCTTGTCTTTTTGATCCTTTCCACTCGTTTTATCACAACACTCAGAGGCTCTAATAAGGAGCTGAGGTTCCACTTTGCTATGTGTGGTATGTACATATAAATGGGATCACATTACAACCTTGCAGCAGTTGGATAAACTTGATCTCCCTGTGTCTGTTTGGCAAATTGACAGGCAAAACCTATTCCTGTTGAAGACAGATCTTTCAAAGAGTGTGGATGATCCCAAGAAATTAACCTAATAGGTCATAAAATACCAATTCCAAGACCTTAGAAATCTGAATAAAAGGTTGTGCTTGGAAAAGACAGGTTATTTAAGACCAAGTTCCCACAGAAATGTATCGTGTGTCATGCTACATATTTTGGAATAACTCCTCAAGTCTAGCAAAGAGTTCTGTGGTCAAATTTACCAGTCAAAATGTATTCAGGTTATGATATCGATATCCCAGTAATAATACCAATACCAATTATACCAATAGCTCAGTAATAATACCAGTAACCAAAGTCAGCTGAGATATCCCAGTTTGCTCAAATAAAAGCAAAATTATGCATCTGGTGCCCACTTCCCAGATAAGCAGATGAAGCATTAGAGAAAGGAAGTGCATCTTATTTTGCCCTGAGAAAAAAAGTGAAAAACTTTTGGTTTCAAATGAAAACACATGCTGAAATTTCCATGTTAAAATATGCAGGATAATTCTTGTTTTCCTATATGGATTAAGTCCCTGTCCTGAACAAGATATCTGTCTGGGATGCTTTATAATAATTTTGCTCGTGGCAAGTTTAGAAATAAGCTCAGGACATAATTCAGAATTGAGTTCCTAATCCAAATTGGGATTTAAAATATAAAAAGGAAAAGTCTCAGTTTAACCCAGACATGGATGATGCTGCTACACCGATCACCTAAAGTTTTAATGAAGTCTAAAGCAAATTGACTGAGAAGATTCTCAGAAAACCTAGCCAATTTTATTTAAATACCTTAAAAATAATTTATATGCTTAACTTCAGGCACAAAGGTTTGAAAACCTAATTGGCTCAGCCAATATTACACAGAAAATTAACATTACCCTTTTCTGTCTCTTGCAGTTAACAGGAGCCAGAGCATAGACTGAGATATTTTTCCAAAGTCTGATACAGATTGCAATTGTTGGCTTGCTCTCTGCCAAGGTTTTGGACAAATCTGCCTGGCAGTCATCAAAAAAAAATGACCAGGAACAGGCTGAGAGTTCACATACAAAACCCCAGGATTCGGCGCCCTCAAAAGAGATCCTTGCAACACCTTTACCTCAAGTAAAAAGAAAGAAGGAATCGAAACAAAAATATTTGACTGGACAGCATGGATTGAAAATATTTCCAGCTCATTTTTCTTTTGGGTGGGTGGAAGTGTTCTGAACAGTTCTAGCATTTTTTAAATTTGTGAGATATTTATTTTTTTCACAATTTTGCAAAATTTTTTTTCATAGTAAGTCATTTATAGGAAATATTTCTTTTAGAAAAGGACTGGGAATAAAAAGGATTTTAATTATATAAAACAACATACACACAATTCTGCATTTCTCATTTGATATGCACACCACAAATCTCTAGACTGAGGATATAGGCGTCAGCGTACGTGCAGGTATGCTCAGATTTGATAATTTAATGAACAATATTAATATTTTAATTTTTTTATATATTTTATTTTGGTCCTTCACATGACCAGTAAAGTATTTTCTGTTTCCTCTGAACCACTTAGAAATATTTATTTCTTTCACCCTGTTCTTCACCTGCCTTTGAGACACCTTTTCCACCTGTCAGGGAAACACTTTCAACACCTGTGACTGAAAAATATCTCTGGGTTTTTCAGGACAACGTTTGGAAATTTCACAGTGATCCTTACTCCTTCAATATATTTTTCTCTTTCCTCCAGATTTATGTGCTGGGATTATTTGTTTATGGTTTCAGCAGATATTTTCGATCAGGCTTCTTTAATGGAGGAAGGAATTTCACTTGCTTCCTGATGCCTCTTGTGCTTTGTTTATCAGTTTGTGGTTACAGATTTATAGATTTATATACTAGAAGCTCTTTTTCTGTGTATTACGAATATTTTTTCCCTAAAATTGTTCTTTTTATTTGTCCCTTTTTTTCCCCTTGTTCTTGTTTATATACATATATTTAATGTTATTGCAGATAACAAAAACTCTATTTTAATTTCCTGGAGAAATTTAATATTCTTAAAATTTGGGTTCACTAGCTTCAAAATACATGAAGTTTTTATAGAATTTTTCTCTGTCCAGCTCGTCTGCCCAAAAGAAAATGTCTGGAGTGATCTTCAAGCCCAGCTGTGGGGCAAACAGGGATCAGCTATGGCTCAGCTTTAACTGAAAAACAATTGTCCAGACAGTTCTGTCAAGGCTCTTATGGTGCTGCTCATTTAACAATGATCTGGACCGGAACATGAAATCAGGAGAAATAAATGGATACCAAAACACTGAAGTTAATTACTAACACAAATGGATGTTTACTAATATATATTGTAGGAGCAGTTTTCACTCTAGGAAAATATTATCAGACCCTATGGGCATCCATTCCCCACTTTTTTTTTTTTTTAATAATGAGCTCAGGAAAGATTAAAGCCCTAATTAAACACATATTTTATTTTTGCATTTAGGGTTTTGTTTTGTTTTTTAAACTACATCCTTTTAATGTAAAACCGACATTCTGGCATTGCTCATATGCCCAGAAGAATTAGATAATCAACAACAGTTTATAGTAAGAGTGAACCAGAACAGAGCATGAAGTTCAATAAAAAAGGGACATTTTTCTTCACAAGGTCTGGAGTGATCAGATTTTCTTCTGGGTTTGGAGTTTTATTCTGCAAGTCAGGTCAAGAATTGCAAATGTATTACACTTAGAAACCATTTATTTTAACTGCAGTGAAAGCTGGGAGTCAATTGGTGACAGACACAATTTTAAAAAGTATATATTAAAGAAGTCAAAATTTAATTAAAATTAAATTAAATCTGAGCAGGATACTGACTCCACATATAGACAACTACATCAGATGTGATCACTGAGCTGTGACTCAGCTCTCCTCACTCCAGACATCTATCATGTTTGTGCCCACCTGGGTATTTTGGATCCCAGTTTCAGTCCAAGAGTGAGTTAATTCAGTCAATAGGATGGGAAGAATGTCACAGGGAATCCTGAAGGAGGACTGCACACTGACTCAGCTGAACTGCCCTCCAAAATCTGCCTCAGTGCCGCCGACAGGAGTGGGGCAGTGTGGAAACACCTGTGAGTGATTAAAAATGTGATGCTTGAAACCAGCATCTTCAGAGCAGAGCTGCTGCTTTAAAGAAGTTAAAAGGAGATGTGGTAAATGGCTGAGAATTAAAAATCTATTCCTGTGGCTGATGGAGTTAGCTGAAGTTCATCCCACTCTTCCTGTCCCAAATACCATCATATCCTATTGGCACGTGGGTGGAATAGGCAATGCCAGAAATTCATAACATGCTTGTAAGCAGCAAAATGATGGGCAAATGTATTTGAACTAGGGATAAGGAATAGAAAACTACTGGTAAATAAGCAACAGGAAGGTCTAAGAACTTCTTAAATTAAATAATTATTCTGTTACCCAAACTGTGCTGTTCACTTTGCTGATGGATGAGGAAAGAGAAGACTTTGGGGAGACCTTATAGCACCTCTCAGTACATTAAGAGAACCTTCAAGATGGCTGTAAAAGGACTTTTTGCAAGGGCAAGCTGGGCCAGGACAAGGGGAAATTGCCTTAAGCTGAAGGAGGGTAGATTTAGATGAGATATTAGGAGGAAATTGTTCCCTGTGAGGATGGTGAGGTCCTGGCAGAGGTTTCCCAGAGAAGCTGTGGCTGCCCCTGGATCCCTGGAGGTGTCCAAGGCCAGGCTGGATGGGGCTTGGAGCAACCTGGGATAGTGGAAGGTGTCCCTGCCCATGGTAGGGAGGTGAAATGAAATGATCTTTAAGGTCCCTTCCAACCCAAACCATTCTGTGATTCTTAGATTTGGTGGGGTGAGATTCTGGACCTTACACCGAAAACCAGCGGGCCACGCTCATGGTAGCACTGCCCAGCAGCAGCAGTGGATTAAAAGTGGAGAACAGGGTGGACTCTTCTCATAGTGTGAGCCTACGTAAGAGCTGGTGCTAATAATGTGCCCAGGGGTGAATTGCTACAGTTTATTCTGCACATTATTCCTGGTGTTGTGTCAAGTTGGGCTCCTTTTTGCTCCTTGTTATGCATAAGAGCCACAAAGTAAACAAAATTTCTCCAAAGATTTTCCATCCTGTAAAGTTTTAACTCTCATTATCTTATTTCACAGTGGGTGACCTTTTCTTCCTTTAGAAAACCCCAACAAACTCTTTCTATAAATGAATGCAAAACACAGTAAATATTTGAAAGAATGTCAATGCATGGAAATTACCTGCCTTGCAATTCACACGTGGTAGCTGGAAGGAAATTCCCAGAATTTCTGTGAGGAATTTTCAGACAGGTGGCAAGGCAATACCTTTTCACAACCACAACTCTTTAATGAAAGAATTCAAAATTTATCCGTGCACACAAATATGCAGCAGAGATCCATGAAGTTATCAAATAAATCCTCAGTGTGTTCCCACTTACACTAGTGCATTACACATGCAATGTCACAGGCAAGACATGAAAAGTACTTTTATTAAAGTTAAACACTTTAATGGAGGAACCAAATATTAAAAGTAATCAGCAATATTTTTCCTGGCTCTGCAAACAGCTTAAACTACTGTTAGTGGAAAAATCTCTGTCACTGAACCACCAGACCAGATGTATCACGCAGCAACTGTCCAGGTACTAAACTTTTATGTAAAGCACTAAAACCATGGGGGATGCAGATCAACAGGTATAAATTATGAATAATTTTATCTCCCCGTATAAATAATTAAATAGAAATAGCTCTGTTGGCTCCAGTGCTGTACCTAGATGGCTCATGCCAGATGAGCATCCAGAATCTTACTATACCTGATAATAACCATCTGAGTTGGCTCTCGCTGACTTGACTGCAAATCAAGTCTAATTCAGCAGGTTTAAATGTAGGTTAGCTCTGTGTAAAACGGGATCCAAATTGTCTCTGGCTGAGGGATTTACCTCATGTAGCAGTTGAGTTGGATTTGCCCACAATGCCTCTGTTTCTTAAAATATTAATGGAAATGGAAAGAACAGATTCTTGCTGTTCTTAACTGCAACCACTAATGAAAACCACTGTGGAGAGAAGTGCCAAGGCTGAGGAATAAAGTTTCTGGGATGTAACATGACAGTTATTCTTAATCTACTTAATATTTGTGCTTTATTCCTATTGCTACAGGTCCTGTGATATTTCAGTTTTGCTTTGTGCTGCATTTCCTTAGCAAGAACATCCTTCTTCAGAGTTCAAGTTATTTAATTCACGTGGATTCCAATTATTGTCCTCCATAGGTACAACATTGAATGGAAACCCACCTGGAAGTTGATATTTTAGCTATCACTGCACTGAAGATAATGTTCATACCCGAGGATTATCTGCCCATGCATTTGTTTTGGTATCCATATGCTGGGGTTTCTTTCCTAACCAGGGAGATTTTCCTCAACCACAGCATGTGCTGCCCAGTGATGGTCAAAAGTCCCAAAGATCTTGACTTTCTGTAGTAAGATTGAAAGGCATTGGTCACGCTCAGAAAAAGAAATTTTAAGTCAAAGTCTTAATTATTTTTTGCTTTAAATAGAACACGCAGTCTTTTAGGCATCAGCTTTCTATAAGATCCTACAAGGGAGGTGCAGAGAGTTTGAAATGAACATTTAAACTACTTAAAAGAGAGAGTTGAACAGAGTTGGGAGTTGATCTCTTCTCCCAGGGTGTCAGAATAAGTCCAAATACTTAGATTTGTCCTGGAATTTTAGTTACAAACACTGGTTACACATAATAATAGTTATAAGGATGTTAATTTATCCATCTCTGTGTTCTTGTTAGAACTAAGTTTGGGGTTATTTATTTTATCTTCTGAGAAGCTTTTTCATGGTCAACATTCATTCAACCAAGTATTCTTGTAATAAAGGGAAGGGGTGGATAAATGATGAGGTATTTTATAACTAGAGTTGCTTAAATTCTTTAATTACTTCATGCCAAGCCTCCCATTTCCATTCAGGGAGTTGTATTAGATCCTCAAACTCGACCTTGCTCTGCATTAAATTTTGCCTTCCCTCTGTCACCCCCACACTAATCCTGGTGGCTGATCCCCTCTTTTGTCACACTGCCATAGGTTTATGGAATCATCAGACATGCCCAAAAACTCTTCTGTCTCCCACCTCCCAATAATCTTAAACATTGATAGGATTTCACACAAGCTTTTCCGATAGATGTCTTCCAATGGTGCTGAATTTCAGACATGCTGTGAAGGCTTTTTCCTGCCTTTCAGGGTGGAACGCACTCAATCCATCCTATTTTTTTTTATGATGTGCTCTTGTCCCTTTCAGACCCTGCTGAAGGATCTCAATGAGTGGCACAGCTCCTGTGAATGAGCCCGTTGTCTGAGGGGGAGAGACAATGGGCCTTATTTAATGAGATTAGTTACAATAGGAAAAACAGCTAAAAGGAAAAAAAAAAAGGGAAAAAAAAGCAAAAAAAAAAGCAGCAGTTATAGCAATTGAGCAATTGGAGTGACTGTTAAACCATTCTTTTATGCAAGCTTGGCACCAGCCATACCTTTTCCTGGACATTTGCCAACATCCTTCACAGCTTAGACTCAGTCGTTGATATTATTATTTTTTTTTTTTTTGTTACAATTTCCGCTCGACTTTACAGTTGCATGGCCCATGGTGTAATTCATTTCCGCTGTGAAAATGCTCCAGTATATTAACACTTCTGCCCGCTTGTAACTTGATCAAAGCCCACGTATCTGCTTTAATTTACTCTTAACGGTGGCTTTCTTTTTTCTTTTCTCTTTTTTTTTTTTTTTTTAAGTAACGTAGATTTATTTCAAGCTGTGTCACCGTTGAGAATGGGAACCTTGTTTTCAGCAGAGAACCAACAGCAAATCCACTTAGGGAATATGTTCAGATACGGAGGAACAACTGCAAATGCAGCTGTCCCATGAAAATATCCTGGTGCTCTTGTCAAGGGCACGGGCACCTTCCAGAAGGTGATTTCTGTACTGCTACCTCGAAGCAGCTGTCTGGTCACTGGGTGGAGAAAGCAATATTTATATATAACTTGATAATTGGCATTGGGAGCGGTTACAACTGATTTATTTCCTTCTCCTCAGTTTTCTTGGAGAAAACAGGCTGCGGCTTTTAGGGCACTGTGAGAAGCCCAGTGGTCAAGTGCCTCCTCTTTGAAACAGGACATGGATAGACTCAGAACTACAGGGAAAAATTAGTGGGTTCACTCAGATGGTAACAGACACAAATTTCGGCTAATTAAAAAAAAAATAAGCAAGTAAAAAATCTTCCCAGAATGCTAAGTATGAAAATTCTAAAATTTAGCAGGGTGAAATTGGCCAGCATACAACTACTCCTTAAGATATATTTTTTTTTTAAGATTTGATAGCATAGAATCATAGATTCAGAGAAAGATTTGGGTTGGAAGGTAAATTATCAGTATATTCTCTCATTCCACCCCCTCTGCCATGGGCAGGGACACCTTCCACTAGACCACATTGCTCCAAGATCCATTCAGTCTGGCCTTGGACACTTCCAGGGATCCAGGGGCAGTTGGGCAATCCGTATCAGGGGCTCCCCTCCCTCACAGCCAACAAATCCTTCCCAATATCCCATCTAGCCCTGCCCTCTGGCAGTGGGAAGCCATTCCCTGTGTCATGTCCCTCCATCCCTTGTCCCAAGTCCCTCTCCAGCTCTCCTGGAGCCCCTTTAGGCACTGGAAGGGGCACTAAAATGTCCCCTTGACCTTCTCTTTTCCAGGCTGGTGACTCCCAGGTCTCAGTCAGTCTCCAGGGCAGAGGCTCCAACACTCAGAGCATCGTTGTGTTCTCCTCTGCTCTGGCTCCAGCAGCACGTTGTAGTTTGGTTTCCATAAAAAACAACCTGAATTATTTCTCTGTCCAGGTGATCACTTAAAGTTTAAAACCTAGAAAAATCAACAAAATCAGACTCCTATTTCTCCATCACGTAATTTTTAATGGACTCTGCAGTTTCTTTTTCCTTCTTCTGATCTGCACTCTGCCAGCACAAGTCTCCCCACAGGATTCAAACCTCAGCTCCCATTGACAGAGGCATCCAGCAGCAAGAGTTGGCTGCAGCTCTCTACCACCACATCAAAAGCCCCCTGCTAAGCTGCTCATAAGGTTTTCCCTTGTCTCCATGTACTTTACAGACTTCCAGTCCCAGGCTTCCCAGCCCTGAGACCGAGGAGCTGGGGAAGCAGACAAGGATCTACAGTCCTCCAGGAGACGTGAGGGGCTGAATCATGCTGAGTTCAGACTAAACCACTGGATAATTGCACTGTCTTATTACTGAGCAGTGTACAAAAACTTACAGTTTGGCCAAATCTGGGAAGGTTTCACATGAACAACATCCCTGATCTTGTTTTAAGTGATTCCTCAAGCAGGACTAATAATATCTTCATGATTCTTTCTTCTTCTTTTGAATAACAAGGTCTTTTAGTATAAACATTTCAAAAGATTAAAAAAAAATAAATCATCAGACTCACTACCCTTCAAGAGGAAAAAGGCTAAAAACAAAACAAAAAGCAAGCAGATGGATGTAAACTCTGGACAAAAAATTTTTTAGCCAAATATCTCAACTTTTGCAAAATTATAAATAAATAATTGTAGATTTTTATATTAGGTTGCGATCTAATATGATTCCCATCAACACCTACCCTAAACATTGAAAAATAGGTCTCTGACTCTTATTCACTTACAGTAAACACTACATCACTTTCAAGAATTGGTAAGGTTTGGTTGGAGAAGAGAGCCAGAATTAGGTCTTAATTCTCATAGTTGGTGAATCTGCCCCTAAACAGATAAATTATCATAAGGTACGTCCTTGGATTGATTAAAATGGGTTATTGACTGTGGTTAATTACAATCACAGAATCATTGAGTGTTTTAGGTTGGAAGGGACCTTAAAGCTCATCCTGTCCCACCCCCCTGCCACGGGCAGGGACACCTTCCACTATCCCAGGCTGCTCCAAGCCCTGTCCAGCCTGGCCTTGGACACTTCCAGGGATCCTGGGGAAGCCACAACTTCTCTGGGCAACCTGTGCCAGGGCCTCCCCACCCTCTGAGTAAAGAATTTCCTTTAAAAATCCAGTCTAAACCTACCCTCATTCTGAAGCCATTCCCCTCTGTCCTATCACTACATGGCCCTGAAAACAGATTGTCTTCACCTTTCCTGTCAGCATCTTCAGGTACTGGAAAGGCACAATCAGGTCACCCTGGAGCCTTCTCTTCTCCAGGCCAAAGAATCCCAATTCTCTCAGCCTTTCTTCATAACAGAGATGATCCATCCTTCTGATAATCTCAGTGGTCATGTCAGGTCTGTGTCCTCCTGTGCTGGGCCCCTGATCTGGAGGCAGCTCTAGATGAGATCTCACCTGATCAGGGCAGAGGGGAAGAATTCCCCCTTCCCCAGCTGCCCACACTGGGGGATCAGCTCAGGGCATGGGGGGTTTCTGGGTCCCAGAGCACACAGATGGGACATGTCCAGCTGTCACCCACCAGCATCTTCAAACATCCCAAGTCCTCCTTGGCAGTTCAGCTCTTGATCTGTTCATCCCCCAAACTGCAGAGGATATTGCCTGGTGCATTTATAAAGTTGCATCTTGGGGAATTTAGTAGCTGACACCCAGAAGCTGCTGATATGAACATGTCTGCAAAGAAAGAGGGACACTGGGAGAAAATAAAACTTACCTGTATTTCTCTGCAGTCGTCATGTAAATATGAATAGCAGTGTTAATATGATGGTACCATAAGGACATTAATTCGGCATAGTAAACTCGTTCCATTGCATTGTTATTTTAATTTTATATCTCCCTTTACTGTTTTATTGCATTTTTTTTGTTGGCAGCATTAGAAAATACCCACAGAGGGGGGGTTTGCATTACAGACAGAGCAGCTCTGGTCTTTGATGGAAATAAAGTACTTGAACAAAAAAGTGGAAAGTTTAATCAGCGCATCATCATGAGAAATGTGCGTTTCTCAGCTTGCCCCTGAAATCTCACTCAGCTCCAAGGGAAGCAATTTTGGTTTGCTTCAGGGAAACAGGGAGACAGTTATTTTTCCCACTGCTGTTCAGCATCTGCCCACAGTCAGGCAAAAGGGAAGAGGGTGAATTTACGCTTCCGGTTCATTTGAACAGAAATAATGAAACCGTCAACGAGTTATGGAAAAGGGGGAATTCTGTGTTATTTGTGCTCATCAAACCTCAACTCTTTCTTCAGAAGAATCAGTGAAAGAAGAGCTGACAGAAAAAGAAGGTGGTTAAAAACACCTGGAGAGAATGTGAAGGTATAGGAAGTATTTGAGTGTGGTGAGGCCCTGGCACAGGGTGCCCAGAGAAGCTGTGGCTGCCCCTGGATCCCTGGAAATGTTCCAGGCCAGGTGGGATGGGGCTTGGAGCAACCTGGGAGAGTGGAAGGTGTCCCTGCCCATGGCAGGGCATGAAATGAGATGACCTTTAAGGTCCCTTCCAACCCAAATCATCTTACAATCCTGGCCTCAGACACTTCCAGGGATGGGGCAGCCACAGTTTCTCTGGGCCTCACCACCCTCAGAGGGAAGAATTTATTCCTCAGCTATAATCTGACTGTGCCCTCTGTCTGCTTGAAGCCATTCTCCCACGTCTTGACACTTCATGTCCTTGTTCAAAGTCCCTCTCCAGATGTCTTGGAGCCTCTTTAGGCACCAGAAGGGGTTCTGAGGTCTCTCTGCAGCCTCCTCTTGTTCAGGCTGAACAACCCCAACTCTCTTTTTTTTCCAATCAGATCTGAATAAAACCCTCAGTGTTTGCTTTGGGTTTTTTTTCCCAGCACTAAACCCTCACATTTTAATTCCAAAGTCCTAATCCTCAGCTTTATCTGTACAATTAACCGCTTAAATTAGTTCCTTAAGAAATATCCTATTTTCTGGGTTTCTTGAAAAAGAGCACATTTTCAAATTAATGTTTTCTAGAGAATGTAAAATAAAATAAGAGAAGACACTGAAAAAGAAAACCCAAAACCCAAAAAAAACCTAACTTTCAACCTAAATGAAATCAGAATCTTCACATTGTTGAATTAGACCGTGTGAGTCAGTGCACTCTTGTCCAGTATGTCTGTTTTAAAGAGCTGAAATACTGGATTTTCCATTTTCATGAAGAATGAAAACCATTTTGCAGCTAAAGCAGGACAGTGGCCGTCATGTCAGCTGCCAGTGCCATGAGTCTGTGCCTGGAAACCCATTATGGAAATCAGTCCCAATAAATTATTTGCTTTGACTTTTCCCATCTCATACGAAGTAACTGTTCATTGTCCAACTAATAAAAGAGAGAGAGATTTAGAAAGCCCTTAATAACCAGTAATTAGCTTTCTATTTCCTGTTATAAAAATTGAACACAGGAAAGAACTGAGTCATTCGTGCCATTTCCAAGGAAGGAATTGTCATTTCTCTTATAGATCCTCCCACAAAGTTGTAATTAATTTTAGCATCCAGATTCTAAATGATGGCCAGGATTGTCATCATCATGGAAGCCAAGAGGATGTAGGAAACAGGAGGAGGAAATAGAAATGCGTCTTGGTTTTGCTTGGGATTATGAATTCTACAGACACCAAAAAGCCAGTGAACCAAACAACTTTAAAAAACCCCAAAAAAGAAAAAAAAGAAAAAAAACTCTTAAAAATCAAAAGAAAAAGGGGGGGGATAGAAAAAAATTAAGGAAAAGAAAAATCTAAGAAAATGTGGAAGCAAGATAGTTCCTCCAAGAGGCAGCTATCCACTCTCAACTTTGGCAGGCAAGGAAATCATTAATAGCAACAACAAGGGAGCATTCATTGTTGTACAGCCATGAAGCTTAGTGGGTCTGTGCTGCATAGAGAGAGAGAGACTAATGCTGGAAAAAAACCCTACAAAACACTTCTAATATTTCCTTCCTCCATAGTAGAAACCATCTGAAATTAATGAGTCTTATTAATGTAAATTGCACCACGCTGTCAGACATAAATATCCCAATACCAAAGGGGCCCATTACCATTAACATCAGAAATGATCAACAAATAAAACTGTTAATGCCACAATATTTACTGGACAAATTGACTACACTCCAAGATAGGCTTATGATCGTGTCTTGCTGTTCGATTTCATTTCCCTGCAAGATGCACTAATGCATGTTGTTATGTGCAGCTGTGGCCGCTTTCCATAAAAAATATGTTTTCTATTGAGAGGTGTGGAGCTCGACTTAATCACTGCTATTTTCTCCCCCCTCGTGAAAATGGAGTGGTTTTGTCTCTTCAAAACTGATAGAGGAAAATCGGAGATTTTTATTAGAAAGGATAGAAACAAGATTGAAGATTGGTTCTCAAGAGGGGGAAAAAATAAAAAAAAGCAAAACAAAAACACCAGACTAATGACTTAAGTCAATCACAAACAGATGTTCTCCTAAAGAGCTAATAAATATTTTCCTGGTTTTTTTTTTTTTTTAATCAGAAATGCAAAACACAGCAGCCTTTGAGTAAAATATCAGGTTTTTCTGCTGACATTTTCTCAAACTTTGAATTTTTAAAAGACGCCAGATTTTTGACAAGAAAGGTCCAGTTTATAACTGGTAAAAATAGAACTAAGTTTTCAAATATAACATGAATATGAAAAAGCTCACATAAATATGTATAAAAGTCTATAAAAAATAAATAAAGACATCAATTTTAAACTTTTCTAGGCTTTGCATAACTTTTCCTCTGGTTTCCAAAAAACTGAATTTCAGCATTTAAGATATCCCTCAAAAGTTCAAGATGTAGTTCTACCTAACCACAATGTCAAGTGGAGTGAGCCTGAATGGGAAAAAAAATCAGAAAAAAAATCAGTATTTCTCTAGGAGAACCAGCCCTGATCTACCCAAAACTTGGCTTTAAACATCTAATTCCCATTAACTTTCACAGGGATTTGGAAGTTCTAGCCTCCTTTAGCAAACTCCAGGTTTGTGAATGTGATTCATTCCTTAATTTTATCATTAAAACACCAGGCATACATTCCAAGCAACTCATCTGGGCTCCCTTAAAGGTTGGTAGAGGAGGATGTGCACATCCAGAAGGAAATTTGTCCCATCTGGAGAGAAACATCTGAGAGATGTGAGGCAAATTTTCTTCTGAAGAAGTCTGTCCCTCCTTCCACTGTAGCAGCTGTTGAGTTAATGCCACATGCCTAAATTTTAGATTAAATGAAATCAATCTTTAATAAAATATAAATCATGAAGTATCACTATGGGCCCCAAATTTCTGGCATTCTAATTATTTAAAAAAGAATAAATCCAGCCAAAGCAAACCTGTAGAGCAGCCAAGCAGAATGACTGTATTTTGCTGGTCTTTATGTCAATACATAATTATTGTCCACCATAAATTCAGGAACCTCAATTTTCAACAGGAGCTATCTAAATATAGAATGAACAGATACCACAGAGCTACACTGGGGTTTCTTCAGCTTCATATGTTGCATATTTAAACAGAGCCAGGGACCATTTTGGGAGTCAGAGCACCTGGCACAGAAAGGTTTAATGTCCACACACACGGTCACCATCACCCTCAAATCCAAATTGCTTTTGGGGAGTGCTCCAGTGCTGTTGCCCAAACCATTCATGTGAGGTTTTTTTTTTTTCTGTAAAAATACAGCTAAACACAATCCAGTGGCTGTGCTAGGGATTTAATGGGAGGAGATACACTGTGCCACTGACCTGCTGCTGCAGGTTTGCTAATTCAAAGGCAGCCTCAGAGTCTAAAAGCTGCATCAAACGACTCATCTGTAGCAGCACAATCAAGGAAGCCTTGACACAGTTATTAACACAGTGATCCACAGCCAGGGGTGAAGGGATTGCTTGGCAGAGCCTTGCTGGTGGAACAGAGTGTTCCCAGGCATCATCCTATCCATGTTTGATTGCACACTACAAATATTGCCTTTTCCAGCCTATGGGCCTTACTGCAATTCATACTAATAATAATCATTGTAGGTTTTTTTTTTTTCTTCTGCTTTATCCACCTCATTTTAAACAACTTAGTCTCTCTACTTGTGTGTGCCTGCTGCATGGTGTAATTACTGAAGGTCACAGCAAAAGCCTGAAGCAGAAGGAAGAGATAACTCAACTGGTGGGGCCCCCAATTGACATCACTTGACCTAATTTTCTTGAAGTCAATGAAGCTGGCAACAGTTGAGGGTTTAGCTCATTTTTCCTAATTGTTTCTGCTGTAATCACAACTGCCTCCTTCTTTAAGGACCATCACAGCTGGAAGCTCAGAAAAAAATAACAATAACATCTTCAAACAAATATTGTAATGAAGCAGTTGTTACCTGTTCTGCTGGTTTATAGGAAAGGTTTATGCATACTCTGAGTTGATTCAGTCTGGTGGGGCTGGGCAGTATCCAGGTGTGAAATGCTATCTGCTGTCCTGGATTTAGCCAGTGTAGGAATACAGCACCTTTCTCCAAATTGTACAGCCAGACAATCTCAATAGCCTGGAAGAATATCAGTACACAAGGCAGATAATTTAGGAATGGAAGTTCGTGAAAATATGGTTATTGAGGCAAAAAATATAAGCTCTTTCATAAAGCAGCTAAGAAAAAAAAGAAAAACGAGTTAACTCAGACTTTAAAAACCATAGAAGATAGAACATTTTGGGTGGAAGGGATCTTAAAATTAATTCCATCCTCTGCCGTAGGCAGGGACACCTTCCACTAGACAAGTTTTCTCCAACCCCTGTCCAACCTGGCCTTGGACACTTCCAAGGATGGGAATAAATAAAGACACAGGTTGTATCTCTGGCTTATAAACTCTTTTAAAACTTATGTGTCTGGAATATGGGGATATATATGCAGGGAATAAATAGAATTTAACCTTTTTCATGTTTTGCAGTCTTCAGCTGAGGATCCATTGCAGATCGCTCCCAAAATGAGAGTGCTGTCCATGAACATTCAGCTCCAACAGAATTCAATATATTCATTCTCAGTAAACCCCTCCTCACCCTTTAACACTCAGATCACTGTCTCTGCTTTCTGGCTGACTTCCATATCTTCTTCTTCCATATCTTGTTGAACAAGCTCTTTCTGGGTTTTGTGGCGTTATATTTTTTGCTTTATATTCCTTTCTTTTTTTCCTCATGAAATACCCATATTCCCCTCATCTTTATTTTTGTTAGATCCTCTTTCCTAGTAAGATCCTAGATATGCAATGTGATGTATACGAGCATAAATTTAAATATATATATGCATAGTTATATACATATATATACTGTGCTTAATCCTTTGCAATTAAGCTTGGTGATAATTGTTTTTGTGCATTAGTCATAATCACTTTTTAAGCAGCAAAGCCTATTATTGCTGTAGTGTATGTTTCAGATGCCCTGCAGATTTGAGTCATTTTGGGTAATGCAGCTGTGTGTGGTAAAAAGATTTTACAATGCCTATAAAATTTTGCCTCATGACATGTTCAGCAAGTGAATCTGTGGCACCGTGAAACAGCTTCAGTGCTTTTATTAAACACTGGGTACCATCACATGATGTAGTGTTTAAACAAGACCCATCCTTAGAGTTTAGAAAGTGTGGAGTTTGGGGTGAGAGTTCATGAGGAGCAAATGGTTTCTGTTGGGTGACTCCACTTTGCCTTTTTCCTTGGTTTTGGATGTGTCAGGTTGGCTCATCTTACCTTAAATGCCTTATATGTTACTGAATGCAAAACCCCTCCTTTAGAGGCAAACACTTGTTTCTGTTGCTGAAATACCTGCTGGTTAACACAGCAAATGAAAATCATGGTCCACCCACACAATGTCATAAGGAAAAGAAGATCCTTTACCTGGGTGCATTGCTTGGGATGATTTCCTCCATGCCTCTGAAATGCCACAGTGCAAAGCACCACGCTGGAGCTGTGAGTGTGCAGCACTTCATGGAACCCCAGAATGGTTTGGGTTGGGAGGGATCTCAAAGCAAATGAGTCCCAACTCTCCTTCCACGGCCAGGGACTCCTTCCACCACATCAGATTCCTCTAAGCCCCGTCCAACCTGACCTTGAACAGCTCCAGGGATCCAGGGGCAGCCACATCTTCTCTGGACGACCTGTGCCAGGGCCTCACCACCCTCACAGGGAAAAATTTCTTCCTAATATCTAATCTAAATATATCTTCTTACATTTTGAAGCCAAATTCCCCATACCTTATCCAAGTAATTCTCCTTCTGTTCCTCCCTATTTGTGACTCACAGTCAAGACAAGAGTACGGGAAAAAGGCAAGATTTTAATAGCCAGAGTTTCAAGTAATTTGGAAGTTACTGAGATGAGCTGATTGTGTGGTTCTTATTAAATCCCCCAACCCTTGGTGGAGACAAGAGGTGGCTGACAAAAAGCTGCTGTGATCATATCAGGTGTCAAAAGGACTGTGCCTTTAGAGATCATTCAACATTATGTCCTAAATAAACCCACAGGCACAATTATTGAAAAGAAACGGGTTGCAATCACACTTAATTAGTTTCAGTTAAGCTGGGATGGAGACACTTTCTACAGTGAACTTTAGCCTTCACCAGCCATTTCCACTTTCTTCTTCAGATCATCTTCTTCTTCCCTTTGAATATGCTCCAGCCCTCATCCCTGACCAGGATTCTCTCTTCTGAAAAACCACTCTCTTCCATTGTATCCCTGCAAGAATTTGGGAGGGAGCAGATCAGAAAACTCTTAATTTTCTTCTTCCATTAGTTCATCATGCCTTGCTGGCTGCTGCAAAAGTGTGAAAACTGATCCAACACCTCCTCCTCCCAAATTAGGACCAAATTTCTCCAAAAGAAGTAACCAATTTTCAAAAGAGACACATCTTGAAACAAGTTTTTATGAACTAGTTGATAAAAAGGAGGCACATTTCCTACGGAAATCTCCACTTCTTTTTTTTTTTCTTCCCATTTGGCTTTTCTGTTTCTGTGCTGTTACTGATGTACAATCTCTGAAATCCAAACAGGATTAATTGCAGGACTAATCTCTAGCTCTCATGAACCCATCCTTTTTTCATCCCCTGCCTACTTTCTTCTGCCCATGAAGGTGACATAAAGTGAGG
Source organism: Cyanoderma ruficeps (assembly GCA_008694505.1). NCBI lineage: Eukaryota > Metazoa > Chordata > Aves > Passeriformes > Timaliidae > Cyanoderma > Cyanoderma ruficeps. The sequence continues at coordinate 19,383,002 of VZDJ01006028.1, forward strand.
ACAATTCCCATTCCTGACCTCAGTCCTGGGACGTCAGGACATTTTTTAAGGCTCCACCAGCCAGCAGTGCTGTTCAGCAAAGTTAAAAGAAAAAAAAAAACCAACCATGTGCAGTGCTGTCAACACCTTGGCAATATCAGCCTTCCCTCAATTACTTTTGCTTACAAATTACTCCTAATTTTGTTCTTTAAAGCTAGTTAAGAACAAGTGCTGGTAGGATTGATGGGGAACTAACTGCATGATTAAGTAATTACATTTTTAAAGCTTGCCTTACACCACGACTAATGATTTGTCACACGGTAGCAGAAACTCAGGATAATGAATGGGAAATGTTTACAGGTAGTTTGTTTCTTCCAAGTCTTTTATCATATTGTGGCTGGTGCCATATCTGCATATGATTCCCAAAGAAAGAAAATCTATCGTGTAATCTCAACATTTCTGAGTAATTTGTTAGACCTTTGATCACATGTGCCATTTATTATGTGATTTGTTCTATGATGAGAATTAATTGGTGTTAGAAAAAGACTCAATTGGTTTTGGATAAAATAGTTTTCTGTCAGAAAATGGGGTTTTCACTAAATTCTAACATGCTGTCGATGCACGGTAATTCAAAAGAACCCAGCACATCAAGTATAATTTGACACTGTTTCGATAGTTTCAAATTTAATAATATTGTCTGTTTTGCTTCAATATGTCATTCACCTGAAAAAAAAAAGACATTTTAGGCCCTGTATATATGGAATTTTAATAAGGTTGTATTAATTTTCTGAAAGAAAATGCTTCAGCACCTCCACCTCCCAAGACATTTCTGAATTTTTGGATTTTTTTCCTCTTCAACTGGAACAAATGAAAATAAAGACAGTACTTATAAACAAACATTTCAGTCTTCGATCAGTTCCAACAATTATCTGACTTGATAGCCAACTGAATTAATTTGATGACTACTATTTACAACGTAGGAGCATCTGAAGGCCTCAAATGCGATTTTTCTACATCTGAATGAGACCTGGCACAATTCCTGATGGGCTGGTCCAGAGCCCTGAGATGTCAATGGAAATACTCCTACAGACTTCCATAGACTTGGAATTTGACTCGGAAAGAAAATGGATCTCTCCATCAAGCAGCTGAGATCCAGGGAGAAAAGGTGAAGAAAGAGAAAGGGATTCACCCAAGGTCAAATATAAGGCAAAAATATTCTGGTTTCCCCCATCCATAGAATCCCAGAATCTCAGAATGGTTTGGATTGGAAGGGACCTTAAATCTCATCTCATTCCACCCCTGCCATGGGCAGGGACACCTTCCTCCAGACTAGGTTGCTCTAAGACCCATCCAACCTGTCCTTGAAATTTAAATTCTGGCCTCATTTGAAAATATCAATTTTAATAAGCTCTGCTCTTCTAGATCAAGTTGTTTGAATTTTGGGGATTTTTGTCTGGCTGGTTGGTTGGTTGGTTTTTAAACCACACCAAATCACTAAGGCAACAGAATAAGAAATTTGTCATCTGAGGCTCTCTCAGGTCTGTATTTTTCTCATGATCTGTAATTTGTCCTGGGCAATGTCTGCTTGCTCAGAAAAATAAGAATATGAGATTGGATCTACTTTGGTCACGGAGGAAGGAAAGATTTTAGAATCCACTTTGTTTTCAGGCTTGGAGAAATGTTTTTGGTGTGTTCTAGTTGAAACCATGGGAGAAGTGGGAGCCTTTTTCCTTCCAAGGGCAGCCCTGACATCTCACTGCCCTCATGTCCATCCTGCCATCCAACCTGGCACAGGCGGTGGCAGCAGGAAGGTCGTGGTTCATCTCCTGTCTCTTGAACTACGGAGTCTTTAGAGTTTGTCCAACATCAGCACTCCCAGTCAGGCTGAATAATCCATGAAAAGATGAGAAGTTTTATGTTTTTATTGTAATCTCAGCATGTTTAAACAATTTCTACTCTACCGTGGGTCAATTTCCATGAGACACAGACTAGAAATGCCTGTTCTTGATGAGATTTTGTTGCACTTAGAGAAGTGCAAGGAAAAGATTGCTTCTGGCCCAGAGAGTTGAAAAGCTACACAAAAGCATGACAGGAGGAGGAACAAAGTGTTTTTTCAATGCAGTAAGTCTGCAAAACAATGTGACACAAATTTTAGATATCTTAGGGAACAGTTTTAATTTTTATACTCAGAAAATACTGAAAATATTCACTTCTTGCTGTGAAAAGGTAACTGATTTCATCCTTATAGAGGTAGCAGTAGTTAGTCGATAGCAGTAGTCACAGCAGGTCTTCGTTGGTGTTGTCAGTAGGCTAAATAAAGTATCAGTCTGAAAATAGTTTATATAAACTTACCGCTCTAGCCAGAAGAAGGCATGTCAAAAAAATCCAACAAATAAAATTGTTTATGCTAATAATATTGTAAGAAAACATAAAAACCGCTTTGGATGTTGAGCTGAAATGGACGTGCACGTGGATTTTTTGCTGCCTTTTTTTTTTTTCTCCCTTGTATGCTTTATAATTTTTTTCCCTTTCCTAGCAGTTACTCTTCCAAACACAAAGGACAACTAAACTGACATCAAGCAAAGTTAGTATTCTCCTGTCATTTCTCTGGACATCATCTGTGACAGTTGCGCTCGCGGTGATTCGGTCCCTCACACGTCACTGTTTTCATGTCAGCTCTCCGTTTCACGTTGCAGAAATCCCTTCTGTCAGCTCCCATTCAGTTTGATAGGTCATGCTTACACCTGCAAGCTGGGGCAGTGCCTCCCTGACAGGATCTGTCACAGCACAGCAGTCACCACGCTCAGCCAAACAGCAACTTCGCTCAGCGGCAAGTTTGTTATGATGACTTTTAGGATTTGAGGTTTTCTTTTTTTCTTTTTTTTTTTTAATTTGTCTCTTCTTTTTTTTCCCCTTTTTCCTCCTCCCTCCTCTCTGCCAGCGACACACACTGGGAACTACAGGAGAAATGACAGCTTTCATCAGTGGGAGAAGGCAGAGACTTTTCTGGCAAATCCAGGCCAAGGGGATGGTTTGCTTTTCCTGCCTTCTCTGTGCCAAGCCCATTACAGGGTGTCACAACAGCTAAAGCATTCCTTGGATGTGCAAACCTTATGGATCATTTAAATACATGTCCCTGTATTTCTGAGTTCTGCAGCTCGAGGAACCATTAGAATTAGAGATGGCAAAAGCCTCTGAGGTTGGTGCTCTGTCCACTCCTGACAACTCAGGGCTGCTCTCTCTATGCACTCATGGGAATGTCCTCCAGTCCTCTGTCCACTCACATTTAACGGCATGCAGGATGCCACTGGATTTTCAATTGCTCCTACAGATCTCACTCTTGGAAAATCTCCATCATTATCCAATCCCCATTTTCTATTTTATCCTTCAACAGGTCTTGGTAGGTTCTTGGAGCGGTGGAAGCTGCACAAATTAGAGGAGGAGGAAGAGGTACGAGATCCAGGACTTGGCCTTTTCACTTTTTCCTACATACAGTAATTTTATTAAAGAAAAAAAATATGTCTCTTGGTACATCACACACTGTGATTAGCACATAATTACTAATTAATGCCCCTTTATGGGGCTGTATCCTGTTTATTTTACCAGAAATAAATATATATTTCTGCTTTTAGTTGTCAAAAGACAACCCTCAGTGTGATCATAGAGGTCTCAATAAACTTTGGTGGTTGGGCATGTCTTGTACAAATTGTGATCTTAGTTTGTGGTGTGGAAGAGTTTCTGCCTTTTGTACCCAATGTACTGACAAGTATCCCCAGAAAACTGAATCCCAGGAAACAAAGGTGGAACTTTATTCCCATCATACTAGAAAAAGTGGCTCTGTATAAAGGAGTCACATGATATAATGATTGTGATATCACAAATTTAATGTATAGCATGAAAGCAAACACAGAATATATGAAGATTTCAGAGGGATTCAACATCTTTCTCCCCCTTCTGTCTTCAGAATTTTACAGATAATTTGACTGTACAGGCAAAGTACATTATTATTATATTTAAAAGGGGATATTATTTCTTATCCACCACAAACATCCAAGGTGAATACACGGTATGGAACCACACCCACCATGACTTTGCATTGAATCTTGGGACAGGCTGTCCAGGGAAATGGTGGAGTCACTTTTCCTGGAATTTCTCAAAAAATGTGTAGATGTGGAGCTGAGGGACAAGGTTTAGTGGTAGATCTGGCAATGCTGGGTTAGTGGTTGGACTTGATGGCCTCAGAGGGCTTTTCCAACCTTCATAATTTCTATGATTTTAGTTACATTATTTGCTGTCTGTGCTCTCAGGTGAGATAATTGACACAAAAAACCACATCCAGGACTGTTTTCTTTGTACACCTAGCACTAATATCTAATGACTGCTCAACTTAAATGAAATAAGTGTTTAAAAACCACAAATTAATTTGAGCTGTGACCTGGGTTTTCCTGTAGTAAAGCAGAATTTTTTCTTTTGTTTTCTTCCAGGACAAATTCAGGTGATGAAAAATTGGGCAAAAGAGATTCAAAAGGAGATGGGTTGAAGATTTAGTGCTGCAGCTAAACAGTGAGAAAGATGGGGGTTGTCTCCAGAAGTTGTTTAAAGATTGTGGTGTTTCTGGGATAGAGGTTGTGCTTTAAGGCCCAGTAGCCTATTAAAAGTGGGAAATATTTGATTTGATAAAAAAAGAGACTATCAAGACAATAGGCTATTTGAGGCAGAAAAAACTGGTTTTGTACTGAGGATAGTTTCTGGATAATGTGAGGCGAACTTTCATTGCCAGTGCTGTAAAAAGCTCTTTCATTAGGTTTGAGCAAATCTCCAGAAATTTGGTCACATCACACAGAGTAGAATACCCAGAGGAATACTGAGAAGGCACTAGAGTAGTCTGCTTCTAAAATCAGTGACTGAGTGGACTTGGTACTTAAAATAAGAGGATTTAAGTGCTGTGTGCATTGGAATTATTTACATTTTTTTAATCTGTCATGGAGCCACACACTGGTGTGTGACTGCTGTATTTCTAGAGCCAAGGTTAAGAAACCTGCACAACCATCACTGCTTCAAAGCAATGTGCTTGTCTCCTCATTCCACACGTGCCTGTATCACAGCACCCCGATCCAGCCAAGCATACTTAAAAATAAAAGGATTTAGGTGGTGCATGCATCAGATTTTTTTTTTTTTATTTTTTTAAATCTGTCATGGGTAGGTGTCTGTTCCTGCCCTGGCAGTCCCCACAGAGCTGCACCTCCTCCTTCACAGTGCACCTTCCTCCAGGAGCACCTCTCCAGATGCATTTCCAGTAATGTCATCCTCCACGTGTCTCCTTCATTTCTCTCCGTATTTCTCCAAAAACCATTCCTCATCTATCTCTATCCATCACCTCCTTTGAAGCTATGAGCAGACAGATCTAGTTGAAGATATCCCTGCTTATTGCAGGGGGGTTGGGTAGATGGCCTTTAATGGCCCCTTCCACAAAAAAGTATTCTATGATTCCATGATCTTATGATTTTATGTATTAATTTTGTTCCTTCTTTCTGTTCGTTTCTGGATTGTGAATTCTTTGGGGCAAAGATTTTCCCTTATGACTCCAGTGTAGAGATAACCAAGAGAGGGGGTGTGAAGTCTGGAAACTCCCGTGCCTTGCCTGTCTGTCAACAGTCAAACCTTGTCATCGTATCCTCCTGCCCCAATTGCAAAGGCTTCAGGCTCAAATCCCTGTTTTCTGCCAGCGTGTGTGTTTGGAATTCTGCAGCTAACATTTATTCTTCCAGTGGCTTCTTGTCAATCGGTCTCTTGTGAACACTCTTCAGTCTCCCTCAGCATCCTCAGCACAAAGATTAGCAATGCAAACCTGAAGGAAAATATCTTTCCAACTTTGTTCCACAATCTAAAAGACAAAACTTGGGGGGAAAAAAAATCAGGGGAAATCAAATGTGGGAGACAAGGTAATATTTATAATAATATTAAAACCTAAGCTGAGTTTAATGTCTGTTAGCTCTGCATGATGAAGATGTAGTTTCTCTGTACATCTCGACATTTTTGGCAGACTGTGAAGCCACATTTCACAGGGAAATCCCAGTCCTGAAGTGCTGTAAAAATACAGACACACAGAGCAGCAAAGCACCTCAAGAAAGTGATACACAGTGAGGGGAAATAGCATTTTCCTTTCACTGGGAATGTTAGCTTCCAGAAAATAAATAATTCTTTGGGCTTTTGCCAAGTGATTTTTCAATTTTAGTGTATAATTTCTTTATTTACCATTACACTGATTATCCATACTTAGACTAATGATCAAATAGCTCTCAAGTTCAAGATATTTGGCTAAGGCAGCCCGCAGGATTTTTCTTTTCCTTTTCAGTTCTTTTTTTTTTCCCCTTTTATTCCAAATTTTTAGGGTGATTATAGGGTGTGTAAGATCGTTAAAGGATTGGCAGCAAGCACAAAACTCAAATCTTTTATCCAGAGGCTAGAGGAAATGCGAGTTGCCAACATGCAATTCCTTCATTGTCCCACCAGTGTCCTGAATTAATGGAGGAACCATGCTCTCATTCCACTGAGGGAAGAATTTCGCCTTCTCTGCTTCCTAGAGACTCAGTTTAGGATGAGAACAATTAATCATATATTGAACTCAAAATATTTGATTAATATTTATCAACCTTAATGCTAGAAAAGCTAAAAAGCTGCTGTTAGAAGCAGCTCTGGTATGGGGTTTTTTTAAATTATTATTCCTTATCTCCAGGATTAACTTTAAAGAAAGTTGCTAGATAATCATCTGAGGAGCAGCTGAACTGTAAATCAAAAGACAAATCAGGATCCTGCTTTCTGATACAGGGGATGTTGGGACAGAACCACGCAGAAATTTGGGTTTTCTCAGTCCTTTCCCATTAAAGACCATGTTCAAATTCAGAGTTTATGAGCAAAAGGAGCCAGAATGACAGATATTAAATTTATTAACAGAGTTTAAATAATTACAGCTTGAGCAGCTGCAGAGCAAGTTTCCTGGAGCAACCATGGGAGTGAATCCCACCATCCCTGTTTGGAGACCAGGGAGTTATTTAGTCTCTGCATCTGCTAGCCATAAACAGATAAATCCAGATTATTAATAGGTAATATTTTTAACATGGTCACACCTTTTACAAGGTTGCAGGTCATTTTTGTTTACATTTCTTTTACTTTGTTTAAATAAAATAAATAAGGAAAAAGCCAAAATTTAACCGAATGAAGACCACACACACAGCTTTAGCGTAACAGCAGAATTATTGCTCTCGCCTCACAACAATTTGAGGTCTTCCTTCCCTCATTAGTACAACCAGAAATTACTCTGAAATGCTGAAAAAACCCCAGATTAAACTGGGGAGATCCTAGATTTGAGTTTTCATTCTTCTGTGGATTTTACCTGCTGTTTATAATCTCATTCCCAATGCTTGGAAGATATTTGCCACCAGTTTAGCACTCCAGCCACCTGGACTTGTCCTTAACTGTTCTCCTGAAGCACTTTAGGTCATATTCCCAAAAAGAGAAGCCTGGATATGTCTGTAAGCAGAACAACTGCTTCTTACAATATGTAGAGTTTTGTGTTTGTGATTGAAGAATCTGAAATTCAAAACGCAAAAAAAAAATGAAAAGCGGGTACAAAAAGTTAATCTTTAATGTCAGGGGGAAAATCTTTGTTCTGTTACTTTTGCCAAAGGATGAGCCAGGCTGTCTCATCTGAAATAATCCGCATTTGAGAGATGACTGTGGCCCAGCTCTGCTCTTTTCCTTGGCAAAGATCCATGCAGGTGTCTCAGGAAATCCCACCTGTAACGAGAGCACAGGACATACCTGTTATCCAGCCACAGAAACCAGGCACAAGTTACCAAAGGCACTTTTGTCCACTTATCTTTTTAAAAACGTGGAATTTCCTTCCCTTTCTTCTTTGAGTTTTTCTGGTTTGATCAATTAAGAGTCTTTTGACCTTTTTTTTTTCTTTTTTTTCCCTCCTCACTGTACATTTGTTTTCCATGATCATGAAGGAAGGGTCACACTGTGGGTAGTTATGATTTATCCATTTTCTTTTCATAACACCGTCTATGTTTTCCCCATTTTCAGTTTAAGTAAGTGCTGAAAGAGAAATTTGGACAAAAAAAAAAAAGTGAAAAATTATGTAATTTTTTTTTTTTGGCTAGCAGATAAAGACAGATATTGAACTTCTCTAAAGAAATCTAAAGACTATATTAAAATCAGTGTTAAGAATTAGCACCAACAGCCAGTTGAAATTTAAACTGATGGACAAAATTTTTAGTCTCTGTTTATTGAGGTTTTCAGGCCACAAATTTTTTACGAAGTTCATCTGAACTTCCACTAATTGCAGTACAACGGGGAGAAAAATTTTAATTGTAGAATCACAGGGTAATTCATATTGGAAAAGATCTCTGAGAGTACCAACTCTGACCATCAACCCAGCACCACCATGTTCACACTAAACAATTTCCCCAAATGCTACATCTGTATGTTTTTTGAACACTTCCATGGACGGTGACTCCACCACTTCCCTGGCCAATATTGTTTCTGCTGAAGCTTCCTCTGGAAAGGGGTTTTGCAAGGAAACGGGGAGAAAAGGAAAAAAGGTGGTGGGTTTTGTTTGTTGCATTTAACGAAAACCAAACATAAAAAAAAAAAGGTGGGGAGTTTTGTTTGTTGCATTTAACGCAAACCAAACATTCCAGAGTCATCCCTGCACTCCAGACTCTCCTGCATCACCCATCAGCAGAGCTGCTGGTCTCTTCCGCCTCAATGACTAAGGATGGCTCCTGTGCTACTCACCTGCAAACAGCCTTTCCTCCAACCCAACCCCTTCTGGGCAATTTGTCTCAGATGTCTATTCCAACACACAGAAATCAGCTCCTCAGATCTCAGCTGACGCCTTAAACTGCCTAGGAACTGGTGTCTCCTGCTCTGTCTCACACGAGTGTTGTTTTCCTCTTCGGTTATTGGATACATGTGGGTTTTTTAAAGCATCCCATGCTCATTCTGGGATGCTGTTCCAACACCAGCAGTTTTCCTGGCAGCTCCCAAGCCCTGAGCCTTCCTCTCCTAACCCATTTATCCCTGCTGGCCTTTGGTGCCATGGTGTCAACCGGTGCACGGATGTGGAGGGAGGCAGGTGGTGCCAGTAGTGACACAGGGGAGCACCTTCCTGGAGGGATCCTGCTGCTGAAAAACCCAGCACTGCCTTAAACCCACCCCCTCCAGCCAGGGTCTGATTCCACTTGTGAGCAGGAACCATGCCATGCTAACAGATGGGCTCCAGTGCAAGCAGCCAAGAAAACATGTATATTCATAAAAAAAACCCCCAAAAAACCCCCAAAAAATTATACAAAAGAAAAAAAAAATGGGTACTGAGGGCATGAATGCCAGCCAAAAACATCAACATCTCTCCATGTCTTCTCTTGAGCGTACAAATCCATGGTTAAGGGGATGTGTGGGCACTGAGCTGAATTCATTAAAAAAAATTAAAACAAAATGCCTGGCCACGTAGAAAGAGATTTCAGAGCATTAGGAAATGGGCAAGGTGCCCTGAGAGAGAAGAAAACGGAAAGAGAAAAGCAATATTCGGGAATAAGCTGAGCCAGAACAAGCCATGGGGTCTGTCTGGTAATTCCCAGAGCCTGTGACTTGTCTGGGTGTTCAGTTCATGAATTTGGTTTGGGGACAGGGAGGAGGGGGAGGCACAGCCCTGTCTCTTGGGGTTTATTTTTTTTTTTCCCCCATTCAGCCTATTTCCCTTTTGGTAGGCCAAAATTAAAACAAAGAAACAAACGAAACACTCAAACCCAGGATTTTAGGCTGATCTAACATTTAGGACTCACACAGTTCTGTCCTTCAAGTCCTGCTGGATTTTGGTCAGGGAACTGTGAGGTCACGAGTGAGAAGATCAAGGGGAACAGATGAGATTGAACCAAGAACATTAAAAAAGGGATTGTGAACACAGGTGAGGAACCCACCTTATCTGGAAGACCAGATGGGAAGCTTTTCCTAGCACCAAATAACCACAACAGGCCACCATAAACCAGATCTGAGAAAGCCAGGAAGGTGCTGGGCCTACCATCACGGAAAACATTTTATTTAAGATACACATGTTGAAAACCAGGTTCATTGAGGATGCTGAGGTGGAGAGAGGGTCTGATCAAGTGGAGACTCATGAATTTCTCTTCCACATCCCATCCTTGCCGGCAGCAGAAGCAGCAAACCAACCTAGTCCTCTCCTTTCCTTACCAGCAACATCCAGAACCTCAAAGTTAGGAAAAGACCTCTAACACTACAAAGAGGAGACTTTAAAATCAGTTTTACTCAGCCCTTTATCCCCACAACAGGGTAAAACCTCTCAGAAGGGCGGCACAGCCCTCATAACCAGCAGAGAGAAATTTAATGTCTGTTTTGGAACTGCACAAGGATTTTCTACTTCCTTGAAGATTTTGTTGTTCCTGAAACAATAGGATGGAGTGGGATAGGCCTGTGCTTTTGAAACTGTTCCAGCTCACACAAAGCAGTTAAAGAAAGGCCTGCAAGCCAGCTCTCTCACTGGACTGTGCTAATGTAAAAGCCATGGCTTTATATTCCTTAAGTTAATTCATATTTCATTACCTTATGAAAAGCTGAATTAATCCAGCTTTACCCTGAAATGTGAGGGAAGTCTTCATTAAAAGGCACCAAGGGCCGTTTCAGAAAGTAGTAGGACCTAAACCTTTTCCCATATCACTCTGTGGTTTTCAAAGGAAACAAGGAGTCAACAAGGAAGTTAGAGGAACATGAGGTAGTGTTCTGGGCTCAGGAGAGTACTAAAGACAGAAATACTTGCCCAGACCTCAAGTTCCTATAAGCCAAAATAAAAGAGCATTAGAGCCAATGTTCTCCTGAAAATGCTACTAGACATAGCACACACCAAGGTCTCTAAAAATCTCAGCCTGAGCAACTTGCATGGCCCAGGGAAGAGTTGGGATGAGATGTTCTTTAAGATCCTTACAACCCAAACTCTTCCCTGATTCTGTGTCGTTATTCTAAAGAAATCCAGGAATTTTGGCACAGGCCCTGCTGTTAGGGGAATCACAGTCCCAAAACCTGGTGTCAGAGAGGAAGAACCTGTGCAGCCACAGCTAATCAGCCACAAGATCCTTTGATGCAGAGAACAGCAGCAGCAGAGGCAGATGGTGGAAAAAAGGTAGAAAAGGGACTAGAAAATGTAGGGGAAAATGTAGAAAAGTGAGAAGTAAAAGCCTCAGTGAGACTTTATAGAAGCCTTCCAAGACCTAGAGGGAGCTTTGGAGAGAGCTGGAGAGGGACTTTCCACGAGGGTATGGAGTGATAAGACAAGGGGGAATGGCCTAAACCTGAAGGAAGTTACATTCAGATTAAATCTTAAGAAGAAAATGTTCCCCGTGAGGGTGGGGAGGCCCTGGCACAGAGTGCCCAGAGAAGATGTGGCTGCCCCTGGATCCCTGGAAGTGTCCAAGGTCAAGGTTGGGTGGGGCTTGGAGCAACCTGGGGTAGTGGAAGGTGTCCCTGCCCATGGCAGGGGGTTGGAAGTGGATGATTTTTAAGCTTCCTTCCAACCCAAACTATTCTGTGATTCTGTGACTATTGGTAGTGGAGTTTCTCAGTGCTCAGTGTAGGTTCTGATCTTCCAAAACTCCCCTCTGTTCAGCAAAAACCTGTTGACTTCTCCAAGTCTTTGATCCTTAACCTGTGTGCAGACACATCAGTGCAAATCTTTGTTCTTTTTTTTTCAACGAGTTCAAAATCTTCTATTGTTCATGGTGCCAGAAGTTAATGCTCCCTCCTTGCTGTGCAGCAGTTATTATTATTGTTATTATCATTATTCCCACTGTTACCTCGCTTGTCCTAACAAATAACAATAATAACAAAAATAATGGTAATAGGAACAAAAAAAAAAAATCAAAATTCGGATTCTGCCCTTTCTAATTACAAATCACCACCTGTGGTAAAATTATTGAAAAACAGATGAGCATTTCATTGCAGCAATAGCCTTAAAACAAGCAGCAGTTCCAACTGCCAGTGTGATGTATAGACACGGCGCGGGGCAGATGAGGGATTAATTAGGTCTGTCCCTGCACATTGCCAGGGGAGCACTTCTGTAGAGGTGATTGAAAACTAGAAAGAGTGGCATTAGTCTTCATTGTTGGTTAAAGGCAACAAAAATAAAGATGCAATTGAGTTGACAAAGCTTCCAGGTATGTGGCTGAGTCATTTGGAGGTGTCAAAATGATCAAACCATAATTAATTAGCTAAAGTGCTATATTTAATTCCTCAACTTTAATGAAGATTTCTGCAGCCAAAAAAAAACAAACGGCAGCACCATTTGTTTGTGAAGGGAAGGAGTGGAGTGCACAAAGTGGATGACGCCAAAATTTAATGGTGCCTTTATAATCAAGCCCATGTTCTTAATCTTATTGTCATTTTCTGTACAGACATAGAAACACACTGCTGTTGTATGCATTCATATTAGGACTGCAATTAGGAGACCAGAAGTGACAGGGAAACCAAATGTTTATTATTTCCAAGCAATAAAATGGAATACAGACAAAAAAAAATCAGGGTTTTTTTTTTTAAATATTGGCCTCCAGGGTTGACAGTGTAAAGACACAGAAGACCTCAATGGCAGGTAGTCTAAGTCTGTATCTCAGGAATTTAATACAGATTGTTCCAAAGGAAAGAAACTTGAGATTTATGAGTAAAGAACTGCAAGAGCAAAATGTGAGTTTTGCTCCCAGTTCTGACTCAACAGTGAACAGCCAAAACCCCTGGATTTAGGCTGAGGGAAGGTCTGGCTGAAACACAGAGGCAGCTCTCTCTGAGTATACACCTGCTCTGGACTGGGAAAGGTTTCTTTGTCTTTAGCTTCTTCCCTTGCCACTACAACTTCTGATGCACCCCGGTCCTGTCAGGTAGTCAGAGACACCCCAAAATATTCTGTGTCATACTTCTCATGCCACCACATGAAAGCAGACACCAAGAGCTCGGGGACAGACATTCTCCCATCCCATACTCATTCAAACACACACACACACAGAGTCTGATGCATCTGTGTGCTGCTCAAACTGAAAGCCCCTTTCCCAGGGTGTTTGTTGTGGGATTTATGCAGGAATGACTCTTCTCTGGTGACAAGAGGGCCAGAACACCCAGTCTATAGAGACAGGCTGAGAAGGTTGAGGGTCTTCAGTCTGGAGTAGAGATGATCCAGGGAGATCTTAGAGCCCCTTCCAGCACCTAAAGGGGTTCCAAGAGAGCTGGAGAGGGACTTGGGACGAGGGCCTGGAGTGAGAGGACTCCTCTGTGGCTGGGATAAACTGTATGGCACAATCTGCACAATGTTATGGTGTTCAACAGCTCATTCTTGCTGCTGACATCCTCAACCTTGTAGGAACCAGAAGGGTGGGAAGATTCCTTCTCCCACAAAGGAATTCCAGGATTAGCTGACAGTCCAGGCCTTAGCAGGAAGGCCGGTTAATGTATTGTTTCATCTACAACATAAAACGTAAGCAATGTTTCCCTCTTACCCAGCAGCTGTTACCTCTACCATAAGCTGTTAAAACTCCCTCATTATTCCATGCAGCCAGGCCAGGCCCATTTCCTGTGCAGTTGTCATCTCCTTAATATATTATGACATTACAGACTTTATTAGTATATTTGCAGTGCCTTTTTATTTTTTATTAGCTAATGGGCTGTTTGCTTACACCATATTTGCTTAGTCTTTCAGAGCTCAGCCTATAAAATGGCCAAACGTGATCCCATCTGGAAGCCATTAAAGATCAATAGAGATGGAATCTGAAGAAGAAAGAATGATGGAAAAAAAAAAAAAGGAAAAATCTACTATCAAAACAATTGTGAATAAAAACCTGTCAGCCTCTATTCTCAAATCCGGATGTGCTAAACCTCATCACAATTCCAACGTGACAAAAAGCACCATGGTCTTGTTAGCATCAGGAACAACTAATCTAGTTTAAAGGAATCATAAATATGATTAAAGCCCATGATTTCCTTGATTCTCTGGGAAAATGGAAACCTTTCTAGCACACCTTGCATTCTTCTGAAGTTCTGGGCTCTTTGTGGGGAAACAGCTCAGAGGGCAAACTGCTTCTGTGACAGAAATACAAGTTATGGTGACATGTCTCTGCCACATTCATGGTGATATCAAAACACTTGCAGATGTTAACATGACAAGATTGTGCCCAAAATGAGGAAATTTCATTGTGAAATGCACATTATGGCAGCCAGATATGTAAAGTAGTGTCTGGCTCCAAAGGATATTAACTCTGCATCTTTAATACTTAAATATTTTGGCAAATACACAGGTCGAGGAAGGTTTTGAAGAGCTCCTGCAGTAGATGAGGTGCTTGGCTCCAATGAGGCAATCAGCAAGGAAGAGAGGATTTGAGGTTTTGCAGGAGCAAAGGGGACTGTGAACACCATTCTTCCTCAGGCTCATCTCTGACCCAGGGCAAAAATCATCCCTGAGCGTGGCACCCAGTGAGGGAGACGAGCTCAGGGCTGGCATTGGCCTGTAGCCTGGGCACTGAGGGTTTCACCCAGTGTGAGGAGGGATGTGTTTGCTCTGGCCATGTCTCAGTCTCTGCTGCCTTGGGACCTGGACTGATGAAATCAGAGGTGCCCACCCTCACCTGGGCTGTGCTGCTCTGCCCCCAGACACCTCCAGCAGATCCGTGTCTGCTTTAATCACTTGGTGGTCACAGAGAGGAGCAGACATTTCCAGGGCTTGACCCATCTGACCTGCTTTAGCAAGGTGCCTGGGGATGAGACAAACTGCATCCCAGAAGGACCTTTTCCCCTCCTGCCTCTCAGAAGGTGGTTGGGATGATTAGGTCAGATGCAAGTCCCTGCTCTGGTGGCAGGGGACACCCAGCAGGCACCCATGTGGGCAATGGCTGCAGCTACACTAGAAACTAAACGCTGCTGGATCCCGAGCTAATGGTCACCACCTACCTCTAATCACATCATTTATTTCTCTTAACCTGTAGACAAGTGTGGCTACTTCCAGAATATCTGCTAAGGTGTCCTTCAGCCAGAGAGCAAATGCCTAAACCTGTCCCTAGCTTGGAGATCTGTGAGTCTGTGAGGGAGAAAAGAAGTTTGCCCAGAGTTCAGGACTCACCCTGTTGCAGAAATGTTTGTTGAGGGGAGTTTTCTCTAAATGAGGACTGCAGACAGGCTTGGAGTGACTCATTTCAGCCTTCAGAACAGGAAGGTCTGGGAGAACATTGTCTGCGTGTACAGCTGCACAGTATGGGAGAATAAATTATAAAAATCACAAAGTCACAAAATGGTTTGGGTTGGAAGGGGTCTCAAAGAAGAAACCTGAAATTTGTACCTAAAATTTGGTATTTAAAGGAAAATATTTTCTTTTGGCTATTGCCTGCAAACAAAAGACAAAAAGAAAAGAGAGGTCTAAATAACCACTTTGGAAAACTCCTCAAGTTTTTAGCTAGAAGTAAAGAAAATCCTCCTTTGCACTGGGCACAGAATTTGACTTAGGGCTAAGACATTTTGAAGTGAATTGAAGACAGGGAAGGTAGTGTGCATTTAAAATCACTATATTCATAAAATTCAAAGGTTGGACTTGATGATCTTCTTCTTTGTCTTCTCCCACCTTAACAGTTCTATGATTCTATTCTGTGATCTGCCCAGGAAGACACAGGATTCAAAGGGTCATGACAAGGCAGGACTGCGTTTAAAAATGGGAAAAAAAGTGCAGGAGATTCATGTGTCAGTGCTTAAGTACCAAAGCAACAGCCACTGTAGGCAGGAAAAGCAGATAACCATTAGATTTCACAGGAAATTCTTTGGTAGCTAAGGGCACCAAACTGTCCAGATAAAAGGAAGCATCTGGGAGTATTTGGGATTTGGCAGCACCAGGAGAAGCAACACGCAGTTTAAAAATACTGCCCCTCAACGGGAAAAAATGTATTTCTATTAAGGGACCAGAATTGCTCTACGCCTGTTGGACTTTTTGCTTGTGCACAGGAATTTAGCTCCAGGTTCATGTCTGTCACTAAAATTGACAACTGCCTATGGCTCTCTACAATTGAAACGTAGATCTTAAATTTCACATCATTATCCAAATAAAATATATCTGCCAAGGGGGACTGGTATTACACAGTTAGAGAACTGTGATACCAGTTGTCTGATTAACATATTGAGAGGAATATAAGAATTTCTCACCTATTTTCCAGAGGGAGACTAACTGGGGAGCTTGTGGTAAAGAGACTAATTGAACATCCTCCCTCTGCTCACTGTGGAGATGCCCAGAAATATGTGTGCTCTGTGTAAGCAGGTTTTCCCTCTGCATCTTACATTCGCTTTTTAGGACAGTAAGGAACAAAATTATTAATTTTTTTTTCACCTCTTTTACTAAAAAAAGAGTTAGCCAAATTTTCATGCGGAAAAGTGTATGACTTTCCACAGAAAGGTTTCTCATGGCTGCATGAAAGATCAAGGAGATTAAACAGAGAAGTTGCTTTTGGAAGGAAGAAGTTCTTTTTCAGGAGATATCAGTGAAGCAGAGATCAGAGAAAACCTGTCCAAGCTTCATTCGGAAAATGATTTATTAATAGCTGGAACAGATGTGAATTTACACATTACAGGCAGAGTCCAGTTCAGACCTGGATCCACATCTCGTGTGTGACTGAGGTCAGGGTTTTGGATCAGTTCATCAAAGCAGCTGACCAGGCAGGATGCTCAGAACCAAACCTGCCTCTGAAGTTCTTCCAGGGTTTGTGTCTGATATGCTCATGACATATCAGAGAGAGCCTCTTTCATCTCTTCTGTTTTGCCAGGACTTAAGAAATAGAAAACTGGGTCTGAGGACACAGAGGAGAGTGTTGCTTTGAGTCAGCTGAGCCACAGTAGGAGATTCTGAGCACATTCTTAGCCCATGACATATTTGAACTAATGAGAATCATGTTACCTTCTAGAGAAATAACTTAAAGCTGGCACAAATTACCCACAGAGGAAAAATATGCCCACAGACCATTGACACCCATAAGCTGAGACATCCCTTGTATCTCACCCTGGAGCCAGATGGATCCATTCCAGGTTTATTCCACCTTGGACAGTAAACAGAATTTGACCCGTACCAGCCCTGTGCAGGTGTACTCTTCTACTTTCAGCCTTCTAAAAAGTACAGGCTGCCACAAAAAGGCTGCAGACAGTAGGTCAAAAGAAGGAATTATTTCCCACTCTTCCCCACTCTTTGGCTCTCGTGAATAGTCTGGATATTCTGCTTCCAGTCATCTGAATAATCTGCCCAATTCTGTGCCTCTTTGTGGAGAAGAGAGATTGAAAACTGGAGGAAGTCCAAGAACTACTGCTAACACAGTTAGAGAGCTGAAACATGCAGAGATGTATGAAAAGATGGGGAGGGAAATGTGTTTATCTTGGGAACAGAAAACTAAATGGGATTCGGATTGTTGCTTTCGACTACCCAAGGTGGAGTTTTTGAGAAATTATTAAGTCTTTTCTTTTTTTTTTGTTTTTCCCCTTGGATGTGTTAGGATTCTCCTCTTTGCTGTTTTTGAAGATAGGAATGACATTTGTTTTCTATTAGTCCTCAGGAATCTTCCAGAACTGCTGCCACCTTGCAAGGAAAATTCAGTGTCCTTGCAATGACCTTGTCCAGACACCTCAGCACTCACAGGACATGTGTACATTCAGTCTGTTTAAATGTTCCCAAACCTGATCCTCCTCCACTGAGGGTGAGTCTTTCCTGCTTTGGAATTTCCCTTGCTCTTGGGGCCTTGAGGTTCATGAAAGGCAGTCTGATTAGTAAATGGGGATGGAGAAAGCAGAGATTACTTCATCTTTTTCGGTGTTTTTTGTCACCAGGTCCCCAACCCCATTCAAAAGCAAATCAAAATTCCCTCTGGGCTTCCATTTGCTCCATATCTGCTTGCAGTTTTTCCTGTTGTGTTTCACCTGTGAAATTCAGCTCCAGGTGGATTTTCGCTTTCCTGCCATTGTCCCTGCACTTGGAAAGTGTCACTTGTCGTAGGTCACCCCACCCTGCTTCCAGCTCCTGCATGTTCCCTTCCGAGGTTTCCTGAGCCTTCAGTTTAGGGTTTTTTGGGAGCTTCTTGTTCATCCATGCAGGCCTTCTGCCACCTTAAAGGTGGAATATTTTCAGTTGGAAGGGACCTGTAATGATCATCTAGTCCACCTGGGCATCAGGGATGATCAAAAGTTCAAACATGTTGTTAACAGCATTGTCCAAATTCCTCCAAAACTCTGACAGACTGGAATATCAGCAACTTCTCCAGGAAGCCTCTTCCATGTTTGATCACCCTCCAGGTAAAGAAATGCTTCCTAATGCCCAGTCTAATGCCCGTGGTGCAATTTTGAACCATTCCCAGGTGTCCTATCTCTGGCTAGATGTGAGAAGAGCTCACACAAAAGAAAAAGTAGCTGAATGAGAATGTCTAAAACTGTGCTGAGCCAGACAGATTGAGCAATCCTTGGGCAAGAAACGCAGGAATAAAGTGGAGAACCAATGAACAAGCCTTGCTTTTGTGCACTGCCTTGGTCAGACTGATCTCAGTCCACCATGGCTCGTTTACAGTCTGTCTCTTAGTGGGATGCTCTAAATTGGATGTGGCTCAGACAAAAGTCTTACAGTGGGATAATTAAGAGCCTCATTTTGTCTAATGGTCTGCAAAGAAGATTGCAGGGAAGGTTTTAATTTAAAATCTGTGTCTTTTAAATAAAATATAAGGGTTTAAGTAAACCTTTATTGCAACAGAAAAAAACACTGGAGAAGTCTGGAAGGAAGATGCTGAAGTTCAAGGGAAAAACAAGAAGAGAGCTCCAGAGCTTATCATGGCCAAGACGCGACATAAACATCAAAAGGGTGCCATGAATGCCTCCATTTTTGGTATTTTCATATAAAGAAAGACTGGCTCACCAAGGGATATGATTTAGCCAGAAATGGATAATTAGCTCAAAACAGATGTTAATAGGTAAAACTTTATCACCTGTTTTACACAGAAAATTAGATTCAACAATCAAATGTGGGTTCTTTTTTTTTTTTTCCTCTGGCTATAAAAATATGTGATTGCTTCCAGAGTCAGAACAGTGCTCATATAAGGAGACTTCACGTAGTTTGCAGAGGAAAAACATTGGAAAACGAGTAGGCACAGGAAAACCAGCCATTAGAGAAGCTCCAATAATGAGCTACTCACGTCCTGCAGGAGGCTGTAGGTTCCCCGGGAAAAGGAATATCTCGATATATATGAAACAGAACCTACCATCATTTTTTCTGAGGTCTTGCAAATGAATGCAGCTCCTGATTTCCAGTGGTGGCACAAGCCCTAGAGAGGCCCTTGTGTTCTAACTCGGTTGCCTTGCACAGGGAGACACATCACCCACGCCCACAAAACGATGTGAACATTGTGCAGTTTTGTGAGAAAAGAAAAAGAGTTTAATAGTGTGGTCCGTTCTGTGTAGTCATGGTAGAAAATGCTGCTTTGTGGTTTCTGCTGGTCATTTGGGTCTCATTTTTAAGCCCTTATTAGAATAGGAAAAGAAGTAACGGGAAAGGGAAATAAAACGGCAAAGAGAGAAAATGTTCTGTTATGTCGAGCTGCTTTTCATCATAATTTAGTCTCAGAAAGAGTAATTTCCAGTCAGAGGCACAGCAAATCCTGAGTCACTACGAGATCTTGATTCACTGCCATTTATCTTCTGTACCAGAAGATCACAACTGTGGTTGCACAGTGTCAAAATGCCTAACAAATTATTCCGATGTTTTTAACATCTTCAACAGCTTCTTCATCTTTCAGCACTTCATTCTGTAGGGAAGAATCAGGAATTTTTCCCATCTGTTGTGAAAGTGAAATGATTTCAACCTGCAAATTATTTCAGACTTGGTGGAAGAACAGAGACTGATCTGCAGTTATTGTGCCAATATTTGACATTTTCTCCTTGTCCCAGGATACTTTATAAGGTATTACAATTATTAGTATTATTATTTTTTTAAAAAACTGTGGAATGGAATCTTGAATATGTTTTCAAATAGCAATAAAAATTATGTAGGTATGTAAGCATCAAAATTTCATAGTGTTTAGCATGTAACAAACATTTTTAGCAGTTGGGGGTGGTACTAGATGATCTTAAAGATCTCTTCCCAAACCCAAACCATTCTGTCATTCTATTATACAAGTGTCCATATCTTATAAAGAAAAAAGACACATCCTCAAAAATGTGAATGTTATGCCACAAAATGCCCCGGGAAACAGCAGGCCAAAACCCAAATATAAAGTTTGAGCCAAATCTTATCTATTTTAAGGCATCTCTAATGAAGGTCTGAATCTTTCACATATGAATGAAACACCAGAGATTCTCACTCTATATAAAGGATTAATACCCACCTACTAAAGGATTTCTACCTCATAGGAAAATAAATGAAAAAAACCAAACCTAAAAGTTATTTGTTTTGTTTTTATTTTTTCACTGTCTTGCAACTTTGTGTGATAGAATCTTCTCAAGCATGTGCAGGAATGCCGTAGAATGCTAATAAAAAATAAAAAATTAAATAATGTAGCTAAAGTATGTATCTCCTGACAAATGAAAGAATATTACAATATTGTGATCTGGGGCTAAAACGGACACTCAGAACCACCAGAATCAGTCAGAATTTGTCAGTACAGGAAAAAGAAGCCCCAAGGTGCTGCTATTTTGGCTCATTCCAGGAAAATAGGCAGCACCTCACTATCCTTTCTGAGGACCCACTAGAGGTTACTGGCAGATTGCCTGGCATTAGGGCATGTACAGGTGGAAATTATCCACACTTTAAAGTCCCACCAATTTTAGCCTCGATGGTTGTTTCTCTGAGAGGGTTTAGACCTGGTCTTGGAAAGATCAGTCAGGGTGGACAAAAACTCTTCAGCAATGACGTGAGAAGTTGCACCACTCATCCTACAAAAGATTCACAGGAAGAAATCTGTTCGGGAAATATTGAATGGTTTATCTTTATCCTGGTCTGGGTTTGGTTTTTGTTTGGGGTTTTTTTTGGCTTTTTTATTTGTTTTTGAGAAACCAGGAGCAGTGTGTGAATGATGCTTTGCCCTATTTCCCTTCTGTAAGCCAATATTCTGGAAGTTGGCTCCCATTGAAATGCCAGGGGAAAAGCATTCTACAACTCAGGACACTGAACTAGATCACCTCTTACTTTAAAAAAGAAGATTAATTGGTTTTTTGGAGCCAAACTGCTTATCCCAGCTAGAGGACACTTTCTCTTAGAAGTTTTTCCTCTAAGCCGGGTCCTCAGCTGGTATAAAACTGAGAAGTCTGTTTAAATTAATAGTTACACAGATTTACATAATCCAACTGCTTGATTTCAGCTGAACTGCTCCTGTCAGAAGGCAATTTTTGGTCTAAGGTTATAAATCCTTGGCCACACTGAGGCAAGTAGAGAAGAATCAAAACCAATCATTCTTTTGCCTTTTTTTTTTTTCCATTTCATGTGCAAGGAAGGAAGAGAAAAAAGAATCAAATGAGATCTACAATTGAAAATATATAGTCCACAAGGAGGTTTACAAAAAGAAATGAGTGAGATGGGTGGAAAGAGAAACAGAGCACATATTGAAACTGCCCTATTTGCTGAATGTAGCCTTTGTGAGGCCTGATGGATCAGAAAAGAACTGGAAGCTGCAGTGCTCTGTTTATCCAAAAATAAAATATCGCATAGGTCAAGCAAGCACAATGCAATTCCTCCACCCTTTCACTGGATCTCAGCCTTGACCTGAAAATCCAACTCTCTAATGTGCTGAAAGCCTTTCAGGTTCCCACTGCAGGAAGGGACTGGCGGCTTTCCTGAGCTACGCCAGGAATAAGACAGATGTACAAAAAATTAATCAAGATCCAATTTAGCAAGAGCTTGAGCACACGTGTAACTCCCTTTACCCTCCAAACTAGGCACTCACTTATACAAATTACTAAATTAGTGTGAATTAGAGAAAAAAAAAAAATCCCAAACTGAGAGAAATCTTGTGGGAGAAGCTTTCTAGTTACATTATGCAGAAATATACCCAAAATTAATTTTAATCAGTTTTACCCTCTCCCGTCCTTTTTAAACATCTATAAAAATCGGTAAAAATATTCCTTCAGCAGTGAGGGGAAAAATTAAAATGAAGTTTAAAGCCTCTGACAATCAGCAGGGTCCTCACTTTTATCAAAAACTACATATGTGTATATTTAGTGAAAAGTCAGTCAATGCTGGAGCTAAAGTGGGCCATTTTTAACTCATAAAAATTTTTCAAGTAGTTTATGGCCTCCTGATGGCAAAAAAAAAAAAACCCAAAAAACCCAAACCTTCCCCCCCCCAAAAACCACCCAAAAAACACACACACAAAAAAACCCCAAAACCAACAAAACCAAAAAAACCACATGGCTTAGGAAACTTTGCTGAGACCATCTCACTCACTTCTCTCAGTTATTTTTACAGTTATCTTGCCAGAACACACGGTTATTCATTCATTCTTGTCTGATCAAACTGAGTTTCAATCTGACCTTCAGAATAACAGGCTGATACTTCCCTTTCCTTTGGAACTGTGAAATCCCTGATCTCTCCTAAAAATGGCAAGCAGAGAGGATGCTACCAACAGGTGAATCTCAAAAGTTTCACAACTTCCTTCAGGTAAATCTTCAAAAAACCTGATTCATCTAAAAATCAGGTAGAAACACAGGAATGAGTTCAGTAGTTGTAACTTATCTATCCCTGTACGGACTGTATGTGGGAAGAGGGACACGGCTGACCCCATCCCAAATATCCAAGTGGTGCTCTTGGATCTGAAAATTGATCCGTTGAGTTTCCAGTGAGCTGGAATCACCACCCCTGTAGGGATTTAAAGGATGCCTACTTGGGGCACTTGGGGACATGGTTTAGTGGTGGCCTTGGCAGAGCTGGGTAAACATTTGGACCAAATGTGAAACATCTTCTCTAACCTGAACAATTCTATGAGTCTATAATTCCATAAAAGGCCCTGAGGTCCTTCCTAGTTTGTTGCACTTGTGTCTCCGTTGTTCTAATTTTGACAAGAAATGAGTGTGAAATACATAAAGTACATCAAAATAACAAAGACTTTTTGGTTGCATCTTGAAATGCATTTTATTTAGGAATATAGGGAAAAAAAGAGAATGCTGTTGAAGCACTTTCTATAATTCATGTGGTTTTTTTTAAAAAAGACCATGAATTTGTTTCAGTTCTTTTTCCACTATGCAAATCTTGACTATCCTCACACAAACTGAAAGAAAAAAACCAAAAAACAACAAAACCCAAAAAACCAAACAAAAAAACCCAAAAAACACAAACAAACAAACAAACAAAACCAAACAAAAAAGCTCCCTAAAACCAAAATTTTAAGTCAGGAAAAAAAGGCTAACAATATCTTGATATTTTTATTTATTTTTCATGTGATTGCCCTTTTCTCTTTGGTAACATGGGTACGGTATCCAACATATTCTACAGCTCTGGGATGCATTTGCACCTCCTTAATCTGCTGGTGTTTTACAACAGAACATTGCAGTGTAGAATCAGGGAATCACAGAATGGTTTGGGTTGGAAAGGACCTTCTCCCCTGTGCAGGGATATCTTACACTAGTCCAGAGCCTGAATTACCCTCATTAATGTTCTGGGGAGGGATTCAGGAGAGTCAGTCCCCATCCATAGTGGTCATCCACCCTTTTCTCCTCTCCATTCCTTACCTGGAATTTACTCTCTTACAGGATGTGGTGACAGCAGCACTGGTGAGTAAAGACCTGCAGAAGCTGTAAGCCCTGTAGGAGCCTGAGGAATAGCAGATAAAAAATCTAGGGTTTTTTTCAGGGAAAATGTTTACACTATTTTGATTTTTTCCTGTGATTCTATTAAAGTCAAGGTAATCTGTTTACAACAGAGAAAAAAAAGGCAACAAAAATAGAGAGTGTTAAGAGCAAATCCTTGCCAGGCATAACTCCTTGTGCAGTCACTGAAATCATACCTGTGTCCATCTGGTTAAATGCTGATCCCTAAATCCAGAGGTAATAACTGAGACACAAAACACCTCCACTGGAGAGTAAACAGGGACAGAGAATTAATGCAGAATGATGGTATCAGAGGGGCCACATGTTTCCCAAGCCTGCTACTGCCTTTTCCACAAAAAGCATCAGGTTTGGGGCTTCAGCTGAAAATCTTGCTCAGTGGTTGCAAAGAGTGAAAGACTTTGGGGTGTTGGTGTTGGGCATGGGGAAAGCTGGGCTCAGGATGCACAGACAACATTTCCAAAGCCTGAAACACCAGGAATCCAAACACCAGGGATCAAACATCTTCCTGAGGCATGGCTGGACCTGGTGATCTTTACAGGTCTTTTCCAATATTAGTGATTCTGTGATTCTGAAAGACACATTTCTGTAATAACTGAAAAAAAAAGAAGACAAAATTAGGGAAACTTTAAAACCAAAAGAATATAAACTCCTCTGTTTATTTTCTCTCCAGAACATCCCAGCTACAAATTTTCTATTTCTTCGGTCAGGATCTGCCTCATGCCCATCATGTTTGCTTTTAAAAACCATTAACAAATCCAGTGGCCAAATGACATATTTAAATGCTCAAATTAATTACTCTGAAATATCAGATTAACATCTCTATGGGTGCCTGATCTTCAATAGATAAGATTTTTCCTCCTTTAGCTCCTGAATATGAAACTTGCACCCTGCAGCCATGGAGAGCAGCCTAGAGACGGCTCTGCTGTGGGGAAAATGCACCATCCTTTGTTCCACAAGCATTTTAAACGGGAATAACGCATCTTTTGGAGTTTTGTGGAGGTTTTTTTCGTTTGGTTTTTTGTTTGTTGGTGTTTTGTTTGTTTGTTTTTTTCCCATTTTTGCAGTGTACATAGAAATTGTAAGGCAAAAACGTAAAGCAAACAAAACTGCGCAGCAATAAAAAGAATGTCTAAGGAGAAACGAAAGGGTTAAAACTTCATAGGCGTGAAATGATGAACTCTAAGATCTCTCTAACTTCTTCAATCACCCCAGAAATCAAAAGGCAGGGATGTGCATCCGTGCACAAAGGCTGGAAAACTCTTTGGATCTGGTCCTGCTCCTAATCACAGAGAGTTTCTCTCCTCTGACCGCACAGGATGGGGCCCTTTCATTATCTTCCAACCAGCCGATAATTAGCAAGTTTCGTAACAATCCTGTCAGATGAGCAGCCCGGGGAAGGGAAAAGGAATCTATTATGCGGCCGGAGCCTTCTGTCTGCCCGGTCTTTTGGAGCAGATTGGAGCGGGGCGGCCCCAGGTGAAGGCGGCGCGGGGCTCCCGGGGGTTATCGGACCTGCCGGGGCTTTGGGCACACACGGCAAAGCTTTCCGCCGGGAAAGGTCCTCCCGAGCGCATCTCCAGGATTATCCCCCCTCCTTTCCCTGCACCGACACATCATCTGGCTTTAAACTTCAGCCCCTCTGGCGAAGTGCAGGCTCCCAGCGCCGCTCGCCCCCTCCCCGCTCCTCTCCATCCCCTCCTTATCCTTTATCCCGTCTTTTTTCCCCCGTTTCCGAGCAGCCACGGGCAGCGGCCGGCACCGCTGCCAAGCACCGGGCTGGATTAGCTGGGAGCCAATAGCTGGGGGTCAGGATTAAGAGGCCAGCGTGCACTTTAATACAAGCTTGCCTATAATTAATGGCATTATTAATAGCTTGACTGAAAAATTCATTAAAAAATCCATTAAAAATAAATACCCTTTTACAAAAGGCATCGCCTTGGGTAAGAAAAACAGAAAAAAAGATAAAGGAAAATTGATTGGTGGTTTTCAGTTTGCGGAAAGACAGACCATAGTTCAAGCTGATTAAAATTGAACATTTTAGATTAAGCATCCTTGCCAAAATATTCTCTGTAGTTACCCAATATGAAAATATTATGAGATGTCACATTTTACATTTTTTATATGTGAAGGTTTCAGCACGAGGCACATCTACCACGTGCACATGCACTCAGATGTGCCCGTGCACGTCCCCACACTCATACTTAGAGGTAACTTCTTTCCTGAGATATTTTTTCTCCCTCAGGAGCATCAGGACTCCTCCTGCAACAGAGGGTGACTGTAAGAGATAAACTCTGAGACTCGACTGCAGAGAGTGTTTTCAAATGCTGCAGAGCTCCCTGCCAGCACATTTCTTCACCTCTCCCTTTCCAGACCTAATTGCTGCATCTAAGGAAAAGAAAAAAAAGAGGAATAATAATTAAAAAATATAAAATATGTGTCCTTTTGTTGCAGGTGTGTGTTTCTCTTCAGATTTCACTTCCCACTGCCTGTGATTAGGAGTTTGCAGAAGAGGGAGTTAAAAAAGCAGCCAAAACTGATTCTCATATATGCAAAAGCCTCCTAAAGCCTCTCTAGAAGTGCCAAAGGCCAATAAGAGTGAGCAAAAGGAAATTTGATGCAATTTTTTACTCCTTTTTACATTGCCTGGGTGGTGTAGAGCAGATTCACATTGGAGACTTCAAACTTTGTGTCCAAATCTTTGTTCTTCAGAATGAATCTCACAAAGTCATGGGCAAGAGTACGAAATAACATCAGTCCTGCACTATTTTTCTTAACTCCAGCACAAAACCTGGAAATCCTGTCAAGGCAGACACTGATTTATAACCCATAGGTGAAGGCCATGCTTGGACACCAACGTGGCCCATTTCTAAAGCACTAGTTTCTATCTTCTTATAACCTCCGGGTTATGTCACAGAATCACAGATTGGTTTGAGTTGGAAGGGACCTTAAAGCTCATCCTGCCATGGCCAGGGACACTTTCCACTATCCCAGGTTGCTCCAAGTCCCATCCAACCTGGCCTTGAACACTTTCAGGAATGGGGCATTTACTGTTTTTAAAGAAGAAGGGAAATATTTGAAGGATTATACCAGATTTAGAGTCTAAACAGTGATTGGCAGCCACTAAAAGCAGAGGCAGGAGCAAAAAGGGAGCTCTGACAGAACAATCTCCTAATCCCCAAGAATCACAGCTTTGTTTAAAACAGCCAAACCACCACAAGGTAGAGCAGGATCCCCTTTCCCTCCCCTTAAAGAGGGGCTGGTTGAGGATGTAAAACCCAGTCACTGCTTCGTTTGCCAACTTGGTTGCTGCTTCCAGCATCTGAGCTCCGCAGTCAGCCCAACCTCTGCCAGCCCGTAACACAAAAAGTTCACTTTCCATCACTGTTACCCTGCGAACACAGAGGGTGACTCATGTGAGAGTGTCTCTCTTGCTGTTGCCATGCCTTGGACACCCAGCGTGGAGTATCAGTGAACTCTCTCACACTCCATCCCGGGAAAGCAGAAATGTCTCTCCTTGGCTCCGCGTTCCCTCTTGGCTCCTCCCGTTGCCAGCTGTTAGCTTTAATGGCCGTCAAACCGTTCGAGCCTCCGAATTAAAACTCTCCTGGAGGCGATGTCAGAACCCGCCTTCCCTCCCGAGGAAGGCAGCGATTCCCTGCTCCGATGGCCCTTGTGCTAATGAATATGGTAAAGTTGTTTTTGAGGCTGCAGCAGTGGGGTTTTTGTGCCCTTAGCTGCACATAACAAGCAGTAAAAATTTCACTCCACGGTTAGAGTGTCCCAGAAGATATTCTGACAGATAAAGATCCCATAACTGACCTGGAATTTGTTGGTGAGTCACTCTGGTTCTTTGCTGTTATTTTACACTGTTAGAGAAGAGCATGGAGTGGGGGCTGCCAAAATAATGTGCCTCCCCTCAATTATATTTTTAACATTAGGTGTTGAAACATTCGGTGAAACCTCTCAGAATTGGGTGCTCAGGAGCTCCTGACACAGAACTCGCCCCTAAGAGAAAACAGTCACAAATTGGACAACATCCCAGGTGTTTGTATCTGCATAATTTACAGATTTGCAATCACAAGACTATTTCAAAAACTATTTATTAAAAAAAAGGTGATGAAAGCTGCTGAAATCTAAAAGTTTCACATGAAGAGATCTATTTGAATTTTTTTAAGCTAAAAAATATCCATCATTTAAAAAATTATCAACATTAAAGTTTTCATTTTCAATTTTCACTTCACACCTTCCAATGAAGTAAAATATATTCTCTGTTAGTTCTGTTGGGTTTTTTGTTTGTTTTTCATTTTTTTAATCTAAATATTGGAAAACTATCTATAACTTAGAATTTTCATCCTTGTTTTAAGCACAAAAATCTTTGAACACCTACTCATCATCATACGCTAAAATATTTGGTTTCTTTTAACATGCTGGTCTCAGATCATTTAGAATGTGAATTTAACCCAAGGACAAAATTTTGCTTGGCAATAAATCAGCATAAATCCTGTTCATTCCCAGTAAAAGGCAAACGAGTTGATTTTGGTTTGATATCACCATCCAGGCTAATGATTTCTGTTTTCAGCGAGGTACAACCACCTCTAGTGGCAGGAATCAGCCACCTGCTGAAATGCTGTGGCAAAGCCACACAGTTTTAGAGGAAATAAAAAGAGATTATGGAAAAAGGATATTAGGAAGGAAATCTTCCCTGTGAGGGTGGGGAGGCCCTGGCACAGCTTTCCCAGAGAAGCTGCGGCTGCTCCTGGATCCCTGGAAGTGTCCAAGGCCAGGCTGGCCAGGGCTTGGAGCAGCCTGGGATAGTGGAAGGGATTTGTGGTTGGAACGAGATGATCTTTCAGGTCTCTTCCAACACAAATCATTCTGTGATTCTATAAGAGGGACAATTTAAAGCTACTTCTCTATAGTGATATCAGTTAAAATGTGGTAGTTTTCCTTCTATCATAAAAAGAGGTACTGGACATTTTCAAAACTGAAAGGTTGCAGAGGTGAATATCTGCCTCAAAACTGCCTTTCAAAAATCCAGAGCTCCTGGTTCACTGTTGGAGTCCTAGAAACTTGGGATTTGGGGTTTTAGTGCATAGTAATGTGTGTGAGTCAAGATGGAGGATTTAGGGTGTTGTCTGGGTCCTTCTTCTTCACCTTCTTCTTCCTTCTTCTTCCTGGTTTTGGGTGGTTTTCTGCAATTGCATGAAAAATGTCCACATTGCAGGCATTTGGTGGTCATTATTGGGTCAAAAGTATAAATAATATCAGCGTCACCTTGTTATGGGGTAATTATCTCTTAAATAACCTTGGTAAGAGTGAGAAGCACTCCATTTCACCTCGTTTCTCTAGCTTGCTAGTTAAACTCACAGCTTGTGAGCCTGTAAATACTGTAAATAGGTAAGATATAATAAACATTCCAAGTCCGAACTCAACATCTTCATTTCCCATGTTGTTCATCCTGACCTTGGCAGGAAAGAAAAGAAGCCAAAACCCTCACAGTCCACTACCTGAATATGGAGAAGAGTGTTTCCACTGAGACTTGGCTTTGCTGGTCTGAGCTCCTCTGTCATCCCAGCACCTCTGTGCTTCCAGGATCCAGTCACATTTAGGCTGGTATTTAGCTCAGGTATCTCTGCATGATGTTTCAGATCTTGGTTTCCCCCATAATCTTTTCATTCATCCTGGTAACCTTATTTTATCAAACATTAGGAGTGTGATTCATTTGACTGAAGGTAGATCATTGCAATTTAAATTTCTATACCAAGATCAGTCACAGCAAATTCTTTCCCCAGTCAAAATTGGGAAAAAAATACTCCACAATTGTCAATTTTCTCATCCTGAAATAGATATCTAAAATTTGAAGATAAATTACCTTTTGAAAGTGGCTACTCCTGTCCATTAAACGCAGTAAGATTTCCGATGGATTAGCTCTGATCAGCTATATGAAATGTCACATCTCAAAGTGAAATGAAATTAATTGAATTTCATCTAAAAGAAATTTAAAAATCTCTAATATAAAAATTAATCTTCAGTGTGATTTATGGCAGATTGAATGGAAAAAATATATTACATATACTACTTTGATGGAAATTTATATAAACTATAACAAATTACTGAGAGAAATTAAATGTCATAGGAAGATTTACCTCGTGTTTGCTTTGGATTTAGGGCTGTGGGATTTGATATTAGGAGGGTAACACAGATGCCTAAATCCAGGCCAATAATTCTGGTAGTGGTCCAGTAGAGCATCTGCAACCTCCACACAGGAACAGAAGATTTGATGAGAGAGACCTGAGCCTAAAAACCAGGTGCAACACCTTAGCACAAAGGTGTTGATGCACCTAAATATCCTATTTCAGTTAGAAGTTGAATTTAAAAAAAAAAAATTACCTCTCTGAAAGAAGTGAGATTCATATAACGAGTGGGCAGAACTCCAGGTGGGAGTAACAGTGGTATCCAGCCTATCCCAGGCTGTGGGTGTCTTAAAAGTGATCATCTCACAGAAGGAACTGCTAAAATTAACCTTTTTGGCAATGAGAGACATCACCTACACAACCCAAGGTGAAGCATTTTGCTTGGTTGCTGTTAGAGCCCGAGGGCACAGTGCAATAAAGAGGGAAAAGTGTTAGTACCGGAAGAGATTAGCACTGATAACATGGAAAAGAAATAAAATATAAGTTTCAAGAAGGGATTTGAAAAGTTTTCAGGAGGGTTCACCTGTCATGGTTATCATCTGCTGCAGCACTCTGATCATGAGGGCCAGGAAACTCTTCTCAGGTCTGTGTCCATAATCAGGTCTTGAAATAATGGCTCGAAATGAAATGGAGAAATGTAATCTCCTTTGTTTATCACAAAGAAATGATTTGATAAAGATCTGTGAGATCATACCCAGGGAAACGGGCCACTTTTCATCCGCAACAAGGAAGAAAAGCAAAATAAAAATTATACCTGTGGAGATTGTTACCTACAAAGGCTGCACATGTTGGGGTTTAGCCAAGTGAGGCCAATGGGTGGAGCACCTGCTGGGCTGAATTTTGGCTCAAGTTTCACACCTTTACATTTCTTTAGCAGCTTATTCCTGGTTAGCTCCTCTCCAAAATAGCTCCCTCCAAAAAAGAAGTGGTGCTCATTTCTCTCTCTGAAACTCCAGAGGGGAAGCTCAAGTGGCAGAAGGAAGGGAGAAAAGGGACCCGGGGGTCAGGGGAAGGTGTCAAGCTGTGGCATCACCTGCTCTTTCCAGCCCTAGAGCAGCCCTTGACCACTGCACAAAATCTCTTCATCCCATGTTGCTACAGACAGCACAGCCCAGAAAAAGGGATGTTCCTTGGTCTTTATACACCAGAAATCACTGGAAGAAATTCTCCAACCTGTATAAAGGACAGGCTGGTAAAAGACCTGACACGTGCCTTGTCCCTTCTCACTAACATTTCATGAAATCCATTATTCCATCTCTTATTCTCTCTGAACAACATCTACTGCACATGAGCTAAACTGAGGTGTCCTGGATTGAGTATTAGGAAGAAATTTCTTCACTGGAAGAGTGGTCAGGCATTGCGACAGGCTGCCCAGGAAAGTGGTGGAGTCACCATCCATGGAGGTGTTCAAAAATGTGTGGATGTGTTTAGGGACACGGGTTTGTGGTGGACAATGCTGCGCTGATGGTTCGACACAAAGACCTTAGAGGTCTTTTCCAGTTGCCATGTTTCTGTGATCCCATAAATCACCACAAAAAAGGCATCAGAATAGGCTCCAGTCTGGCTGCTCTTCAGGTGACTTTTCTCTAGACTGGGTATTATCCCCCAAATAAATTCTTTCATTTTTTAAAGAATAAACTATTTTTATCCCTGACAGGAGCATTTCATTTTAGTCACTTCTGCTCATTAGTTAATGTTTGAAAACTAAAAATATTTTCTTCTTCTCTTCTCTTCTCTTCTCTTCTCTTCTCTTCTCTTCTCTTCTCTTCTCTTCTCTTCTCTTTTCTTTTCCTTTTCTTTTCCTTTTCTTTTCCTTTTCTTTTCCTTTTCTTCTCTTCTCTTTTCCTCATCAAGTCCTTCTTCTGGAGGACTCCAAACCTGAAGATTTAATCAGTAGGGTGGGGACTCTTACAACGTTACCCACTGGCTAAATAATCCACTTTCAGTTTGTGCACACAGATTTGATACTTTTCCAGCATCAGATAGCGTCTCAAAAAGATTTCTTTTATCTTTATCCTTGTTCAAACAAGATGTCTGGGTGGTAATATTTCCGTTTTCTCTCAGCCCACGGAGTCCTAACAATAACACACTTCACATGGGTTAATCAAACTGAGATAATAGTGTCATAACTGAGCCAAAATTCTGGAAATCTCATCTAGCAGCAAGAGAAACACCAATACATGGAAATTTTCCTGTGCCAATGCAATGAATACAACTGGAATTCCACTGTTGTGAGTCTCTACACAACAATGTAGAGACTACACGCAGATTTTTCTTTCAGGTAAGTGGTTCTCAATTATTTTTAAGATAACCAGCTTTATTTTCTCCAAGTGAGCTGCTATTCCTGTTTACTAACAACATAGGTAACTTGATTAACCTGAACTTTAAAATTCAGGAAATTTAAAATTCCCTTGAATAGGGAATCATTGCCCATTATAGCTCCCCATTAAATGCTATTTTACCCCTCCAGCTTCACCTTCAATCCTAGTCCATCCCAAGAAAGTTTCCTACAGTTCCTAAATACTCACTGTTCAAGCCTTGACAATTACACTCAGAATATTTGCATAACGTTATTATGCTTCTGTTAACCATCTATGAGCAAAGCTTTATTTATTCTACCCTTGTTCTTGTTCCCAATAATACCACCATTCCCAGCTTTCATCTCCTTGTTCCTGGAACAATTCTTGCATGTTGTCGGCACATTTTTATTTTGATGATGTTGACAATAAAACCTTTTCCAGGTGAATTTACTGGGATTTACCTAGAGGTCTTCCCTTCCTGAACAGGGATACAACATGCTCCTGTATGCAAGGTTTAGGATTGTAGCAGACTCTTATCTCACTCAGTTTTCCAGCCCAGTAAAACTTGGGATTGCAAACAGAGATCATCTGCACTGAGCGATTGAAGTGAGACAAGGTTGTTCAGAGCTGGGGCTAAATCCCTGACTCCTGAGTCCCACTCAGCTGGTTTTCCTGCTTGTGTAGGTAGAGGCTCTGTGAATTCTGAAAAAGTGAAGGTTCTTTTTCCTTTCAATACAGGGAGCTTACAAAAAAAAAAAGAAGAGGGACTTCTGGCAAGAGGATGGCATGATAGGACAAGAGGTAGTGGCTTTAAACTAAAGAAAGGGTAGATATATATGAGATATCAGGAATATTTATTTTCCTTGGGAGTGTGGTGAGGTCCTGGAACAGGTTTTCCAGAGAAGCTGGGGCTGGCCCATCCCTGGAAGTGTCCAAGGCCAGGTTGGATGGGGCTTGGAGGAACCTGGGATAGTGGAAGGTGTGCCTGGCTACGGAAGGGGTTGGAACTGGATGGGTTTTCAAGTCCATTCCAACCCAAACCAGTCCATGATTCAATGATTATGCAAAAAGGAATGAAAAGAAAAAAAAGGGCAAGGCTGCTTAGGGAGGAAACAATTTATGCTGGTGGTGGTAGAAGAAATGCCCTTTGTGTTAAGATTTTAGCTAAAATTCAGATATGAATGCTATGTCAATGCTTTGCTTTTCTACTCCACAATATTGTTCACCTTTTCACTTTACAGCCAGGTTTGGATAATTGAGGAAAGCCACATGGCTATGGAACATTCATGGCACGCCTAATTGGTACAATAGAAATTGAACTAAAAGCAAATTATTTCCACAAGTAGCAACATTTTTTATTTTTAGATGCCTATTCCTGTCAGCTGTCTGCCCAAGCACTTTTTTAGTCTGCTCTGTTCAGGCCTCCATCAGCAACTGAGAGACATTAGTGTAGCTGCATGTGTGCTGCTCTGTATGCAAAAGATATCTATGAGTATTAACTAAATTTGCAAGAGGAATTAGGATCAGTAATAAATGCTTTAGCAAAGAGGCTTTTGGGAATAAAAAATATATCTTCAGGCAAAATTCTCATAAACTAGACATCATCTTTGATTTACAGTTTATAGTATTTTCTTCCCTGCGTCCGACATTCCCGGCTTCGGCGCTCCCGTTCTGTTTGGTGTGATTGAGTGTAGGGTGGGAGGGCAGTTCTGTAGGATGGAGTTAAGGCAATCCACTCATGAACCTAGGGAAATAAAGAAGACAAACTTTAGTTTGTACTAACCAAGTCAGGCTGAAACCATTGAATTCACTCACTGGTGCTAATACACAAACACTGTGCCAATGATAACCAATTCCGTGGGAGAACACAGGCTTTGGCTGAAAGAGCAAAATATGGCCATGAGTCCAGGGAGGAGGCAAAGATGAATGTTTCTGGGATGCTCCCTTCCCATTCCAGATAAAACCAGCTGTCACTCTCAGAGGGAGTTTCACCTCAGTAACAATTTTGAGAGCTGGCACGAAGCTGTTGTCCAGCTCTGCTTCTGTAGATTCTTAGTGCAAGAGGCCATTAGAATTCTCTTGCCTGACCTCCTGTATAATAAGTGGATTATTATGATCTCCTCTGTCCTTAAATCTTTAGATCACGTTGTTGCATACCTTGGCTTTTGAAGAATTATCCCCAACAGGATTTTTTCCTCTTTTTTTTTCCTTTCAATTTTAAATGACCCTATTAATGGAGCTTCTACCACTGACAGGTTGTTTAAAAGTCACTTTAGGACTATTTTTTCCCCTTCTGGTAGTCAGCTTCTACGTTCTCTTAATTAATTTAATTCCATTGCTCATGGCAATGTCCACACCCTAAATAATTCTTCACCTTCTTTGGCATTTAAACCTTTCAAATGACTGTAGGCAATTTTTCTATTTCTTTTTAGTCATTTCCTAGCCAAGCTAGGTGGATATTAGTTTTTCAGATCTGTCCTCATAAGACAGCCCTCCCCAGCCTCTTCAGTGATGTCTCAGCCTTGTTCTTCACTACCACACAGGCAGAGCTCTGAGTTTTCTTCCTGCATTAACCCATCCAGCCCAAACACAGCGTGGGCAAAATTCCCAACTTGATGAGTCCATCAAAGCTCTCACTGACTTCACTCAGTGTTGGAGCAGGACTTAAAATTTGTGTGATTCATTTTGGTGAATTATATGAGGAAATGAGTTAGAAGCTCTGTAGTGTTATCTCTGAAAAACGTTTTATTTTCTACATCCTGACACAACCTCATGCCTATTTTTAAGATCACTTTTATTTCAGGTAATTTTTCCCTTTTTTTTCCCTGAGTCTCACCTGCCACACAGTCTTTTTGCATGAATTGATTTCTTTTTTCAGGGTGCTTTACCTTGAGTTTTTCAGGTTGAATTTTATATCAAATTTCTTGCCAGGGTGTTCCCTGTGTGCCTCTTTGTATTATTCCTCTTTCCCCTAAGGTGACTTCTCCATCCCTGGTATGTTCTCACTAAGATGAATTTTTATTGTGCCCCTCAGTTTCTGACTGAGTGTCCTCATTTCAAAGAGGTATCAAGTGATTTTATTTTACAAATGCAATTATAACCTGCTATTTACAATAACTTTCCTCCAAAGCAATAATGAGAACTTCCAATTTTTATTTTGCTGTGTGGTATAAGCAAGAGGATCACACTAGGACAGCTGTACCATTCTCCTCATTATTCAAAGGAACCCTAGTTTTCATTAACTTCTTGCTGAGGGTTTTCATTACATTTTCAGCCCATACAATAGACTTATTAGTCAAGCCAGTGCAAATTAATGTGCTGAATTAGATTTTGAGTCTAATACTTGGCAATTACGTATTATACAGTAATACATAAAAAAGTGTTAGGGTCATACCAATATCTGC
Organism: Cyanoderma ruficeps; assembly: GCA_008694505.1. NCBI lineage: Eukaryota > Metazoa > Chordata > Aves > Passeriformes > Timaliidae > Cyanoderma > Cyanoderma ruficeps. Next base: position 19,418,744 of record VZDJ01006028.1, read on the forward strand.
CTGTACCTTACCATCCATCCATAATATATATACTAATATACTTATATTAATATATTCAAATCAAATATATTATTTACATCTTAGGAAATATAAATATACGTGTGCGTAACGTGTTTTGGTACATACACACCTAGTAAAACATTAAGCATGCCTGTAAAAATCTCAGTAGCCAAGAGAAAGTGTCTAAAAAACTTCAATTTAGTCACTCAATGCAAGAAGAAGAGTAAAAATCAAGTTGGCAAAGTGAAAAGATGCAAAATAAGATCATGAAGTTTATCTCCAAGAGAACTTTTTGACGTAAAACCACAACTGATTTGGAAAAGTGCAGGTAGTTACTGAATAAGATGCTGAGTATTAAAATGTAAAGTATTGATTGTGAACAAAAGGGTAAAAAAGGGTAGAAAAATTACAACAGTTGGGGCTTAAATATTGTTTGTGAAAACGAGGATACAAGAGGGGCACGTGATTGCCACGACATTCTTGTCATGGAGGACCCAATTTAACTGCCTAAAAGTGTATGGACACTGTCATCCTCAGTTCCCTGGAGTATCCGAGGCGTTGTTATGGGAGAGATAGACAGATACAGGATCAACAGAAGCCCTGTGACTCTTCAGAGTGGCACAACCCTGCCACTGCAGGATTGGGATTATATTTGATGCACGAGAGTACGCACCCCAGATGTAATCTCAGCTATTGCACTGTCACAAGGGAGGATGGCCCTGGCTGGCCCCAGACAGCTGCTCAGGAAATCTGTGGCTCCCCTGGAAGTGTCCATGGCCAGGTTGGACAGGGCTTGGAGCAACCTGGGATAGTGGAAGGTGTCCCTGCCCATGGCAGAGGTTTGGCATGAGATCATCTTTTAGGTTTCTTCCACCCCAAGCCCTTCTGTGATTCTGTGATTCCAAGATATCCCCACCCCTGTTCCTTTTTATCAGTTTCTTCAGACAGATTTTCTCAGGAAACAAAACTCCTCCACCAACGTGTGTTATAATTCAATCTTTATGTGGGTCCCTACCTGTCTGTGCATTTCCTAATTACACCTGCAAGGAAATCCATAAAATCCATCTTGACAGTGGCTGCTCAATGCTTGTTTTTTGATGATATGGAGGATCAGGATTAGCCAATTCATCCAATTTCAGGGAGGAAGCCTATGCTGGGGCTTGGAACAGCTTGCAGGTAAAAACTGATTTTCTCCTCCTATGTGGACAGAGAGAAATTAAGTTAGAGGGAAGAAAAAACTATTTCAAGGCAGGAAAATTAGGCTGAAATCAAACTTTAACCCTTGATGCCTTTGAGTACAGATCACTGTCAAAGGACCATTTGCCAGGGCTGCATCTCTCTGTGTTTTAATGAACTCATGAAGAGAGTTGAGAGTATTGCAGGACCCAAAACAGTCCAACACCCCAATACATTTAAATAAGCAAATAAAGCTTCCAAAATAATTTTAGTGCTGCCTACACTTTGGCACACTCCAGACAGTTTTCTGGTACTGGGACAAGCTGCCATGGGAAATCCTGCACCAAACTCTTTAATCTTCTGAACTTCTGAAACCACAGATAACCATAGCAAGAATTCTTATGGGAAGGATCCCTGACCAGTTCCACCTTCTGAGCCATGTCCAAACAATTTGGGGGACATTTCCAGATGTGCAGGAGACACTCTAAAGGCTCAGCAGTAGACAAAACTGAGTTCTAGTCCCTGACGATGTCATGAAGTGTCAAATTCACCTGTGTAGCTTCTGGGTAAGCTCAGATATTTGCATGGCTGTTCTCTCCTAAAGAACAATTGATAATGTGAATTTTGATTATGCATTTTCTAAACTGAATTAGAATGGTCACAAATGCTTATTTTGTAATAAAATAAATAAATGAAAAGAGAGAAAAAGAAAGATAATAATGTTGAAATTGAAGTGTCAAAACATGGTATTTTAACCTTAGTGGATTAAAACATTTATTTTCCTGTTCTAAGCAATTTTTCTAAGCACTTAATGTTGAAGTGGTCTTTATATAAAATGCAAAGTTTGAATTTAAAAACTCCATCACACACACACACACACAAACTCAAACCCAAAAAACAGAACTCCATAACAAAACCTGATACCCGATATTACTGTAAGTGGTTGGGAATTCAAGTAGAGAGATGTGAAAGTAGGATTTTCAGAAGCACCTACATGACTTGGGAGCAGAAGTCTGATGTAAAGACATGTGGGTTTATCTATCAAAGTGTCTTGCCTGAAGTTATTCAACAGAGCAGTGGCATAGCAGGAAGACCTTTGATATGAGTGCATATTTAGTTTCATAATTTCTTTATCATTCGTCTGTGTCCTAATGTTTCTCTCCACCAGCTTGGTCCTTATCCAGGGAAATTCCAATTTATTTAATGTTTCTGCATAACCCGGTTGCCATCCACTGCAAACACATCACAGGCCACAGACTCCGTACACCTGACCTGGCATTTACTGCAGCCCACAGATTCTTAGTGCAATCCATAAAGGACATTTGGCATTGCTCTGCCTTGCCAAATCCACCTCGGGGTTAAGCTTCATATGTTCTCTTTTGCATCAGTTCCTTTAAAGATGGTGCTTTCTTTAATGAGCTGTCAGAGCCGAGCATTTCTCCGCAGTTAAATGGTACCACGGTTTCCCTGGATTTATTCATGCTCATAATTAGGGAACAGAGCGCTGTCCCTGTCTGCAGGCTGGGAGGCAGCGGCAGGTGAGGTGCACGGGAAGCTGCATCAGAGCCACCAGGTCATCCTCAATGTGGCCATTTAATCCGGACAGAAAAGTGAAGATTTGTCACACCAGGTTGAACTCACGACCCCTCAAACACCGCTGGCAACATTCAGCTCCTGATTTTTGGGTAAAAGGACAGGAAAAATACAAAGGTGTCCCACATGTTGAGTTCCCATATTAAGTTAATGTTTCTTTCATCCTTTTCCAAGGAGTGGGGGGGAAGAGAATTTGTCTTTTATTCCTCTGTGGTTACTTTATTGTCACACTAAGGGTGAGACAGTTGTCACAGAATCATAACAGAACCACAGGAAGGTTTGTGTTGGAAAGGACGTTAAAGAACATCCAGTTCCAAGCCCCTGCCATGGGCAAGGATACCTTCCACTACCCCAGGCTTTTCCAAGCCATGTCCAACCTGGTCTTGGACACTTCCAGGGATGAGGCATCAAAAAAAAAAGCTTTTAATTGTCCATTGGAACTTTTTCTTTTCCAAGATAGAGGTACATTAAAAAAAAAAAAATCCCTGAAAGTTGTTTTTCAATATGCAACAACATTTTATGAAATATTCTGATAATACCTTCCATGAGGATTTAAATAGGATTGCTCTGATAAGTCAGCATTTTAAGGAGAAGGCGGCTTTTGATATCAAGGTTTGTTTATATTTCAGGAAAAAGAGAACCAGCTCTAATCACACTTTATCTCCTTCTCCTTTTTAAGCTGCTGTCTTTTGGGTAGAGAGATCATTTTTACAAAGAGTTTTTACAGCAGACCCACTAGGCATTATTAGAATCAAACTGATGATATTCCTCCTTAGGGCTAAAGAAATGGAGATAAGAGAAGTAAATACAATATTCAAGGTAATTTTTAATAAAACTGAAAAAGAAAAAAGTCTGTGCTTTCTTCAAATTTAGATGATTCCCTTGATCCTGAGAATAAATGCAACAATTTGCCAACCAAACTAATTTTCCAAAGCAGACAGGGTAGAACCAGTAATTTTGTATTAGGATGAGTTTGCAGGTTTAACCACAAAGAAATAGCCATTTCCTTTTCCTGCAGAAGTTGATATGAAGAGAGGGTAGATAGCATGAATAATTATGATGGCTTGAAGAATGTGTTTTGAAACTGCTTTATTAGCTTTTTTTGAGTAGATGGACATTTTCACAGTAAGTGTTCAGGGAAAGGACTTGAATGATGCAAAGCATTTTTACTTTATTTTATTTATTTTTTATTTTATTTTATTTTTAATAGATTTTTTCTTTTTGCCCAACAGGGCACTACATACATATACAAGTATACCCATGTATCTGTGAAACTCAAAACCAGTAATAATTCCATCTGCTCAATTGCTCTAATCCAAGGATACAGTGAAGTTCCTGATCTGTCTGGTTATTAACCAAGACACAGGCCAAATCTTCAGAAGGCTAAATAAAACCACAAATCTTTGACCACTCTGAAATTTACTGGGAAAAAAAAAAATAGAAATTCTAATGGTTCCAGGAGTAGATATGGATTAGCGTGTTGAACTGTTTCATTTTAACAGATCTAAATTATTTCTTCTTTTCAGGCATTCCTTTTAGTATGAATTGTTTTAAAAGTCAAAACTGAAAATGTCTGTTGACCAAAAAAAAACCGTTTTAAAATTTTTAGTAATGTCCAAGTGGGCTGTTTTTGTACTTCTTGACATTCCTACTGTCCTCTCATTTTTCTTTAATATTAAACTACAGAATCTGGGGTGGTTTTTTTTTTCCCTGAGAAAACCTGCTGATTCAACGAACAGACAACTCCTTCCAAAGATCTTGTTGAAATTTTTCAACCCCGTTCTGTTTATTCCCTGCCCTGCCATTCTAATGCCTTGCTGCCCCGTAATCCTGACACAGCAGCAGATTTTCTCAGGATGGACACAAAGCCCATGGGAATGTGCACATGTTGGAGCTCCTGCAGCCTTTTAATCTGCAAGTGGCTCCATTAACCCCAATAAAAGCGTTCACAGGCATGTGCCACAGTGCCCACTGGCCTGGCCTTTGTTCCCAGGGCTCGTCCTGCTAACAGAAGAGGAAAACTTGGCTAATAACCTGACGTAAATGGGAGCCAGCATCAAATGTGACCCCTTTCTCCCTCAAGTTTGGGATGTACATGTCAGGTGAGTGGCCTGAGCTCACAGCTTCACTTCCAAACCAGCCGTGAGAGGAAGAGCTGCCTCCTGAGGGCCCTGAACCTGCTCCATTCTGTCCCTGTGCCCTCCATGACTGCAGAGAACAACCTGGATCGTGGAATCATGGAATGGTTTGGGTTTGAAGGGACCCTAAAGATTATCCAGTTCCAACCTCCTGCCATGGGTGGGGGCACCTTCCACTATCCCAGGTTGTCCCCATCCAACCTGTCCTTGGACACTTCCAGGGGCAGCCACAGTTTCTCTGTGCCAGGGCCTCAACACCCTCACTGGAAAAAAAATTATTCTTAACATCTAGAAATATTTGATATATTTAACTTCTGCCTAGCTAATGCTGAAAAGATTAATCCCACATTATTTCTTTACTTTGGCTTGAATCTGAACTCAAGCTTGGAGTTCTTCCAGTGACACCCACAGGCTTTGCCTTGCATCTTTTCAGCACAGCCACCATTAGAACAAAAGATCAACACTTAAACCCTTTCTTTATTTCCCACTGTCACTTCAGATGCAGCTTTCCCCTTATAAGAAGAGGAAATGCCAAAAGTGTCACAGTAAATGCAATTACCAGCGTCTGGTAAATGTTTGGGAGCTTGAGCCCTTTTGTCTGTTTGTTTTCTTCTTTCAGCTCTCACATTTACTTCTCCAGAGAAAGCCTGACGTATTTAAAACACCACGAGTGAGAGGATCCCGCAGAAAAGAGCTGCTGTGACAATAAAGCAGAAGTTAAGTGACACCAAAGTCCCCTTGTCTGCCAGGCACATGCACACCCGGAGTCCCATCTGCCGGGTCCCGATAACTCATTTGCACGGGGCACGACGAATGGCTCGGCTCGGAGCGGGCGGAATCAGCTGCAGCACACGTGCCTCTTGCTCTCTAATTCTTTATTGTTATTCCCTGAACTCCGGTGGCCCCAAGCAGCAGGAGACGGGGACACATGTAACAGCTCTCACCCTCTGGCCCAGATACCAACCCCCTTTCTTTTTCTTTTTCTTTTTTTTTTTTTTTTT
>VZDJ01006028.1:19424851-19444094 GCA_008694505.1 Cyanoderma ruficeps
GGGGGAAAGTCCAGCAAATCCATCTTTGTATCAGAGCAGCAGCAATAGGGAGCCAAGCAGGAATTTTTTCCCAAGTAACAGGGAGGTACTGCCCACACTTGGCTTAGTTGGGCAGTGATTTACATACATAACTCTCCGTGAAGAAGAGGTATCCGCTCTCTTTGACCTCAGTAAATCAGAAGCAGACAGGTCACAACTTTAACTTATTTCTTTGGATACCAATCCACCGACACACAGACCTGTATGAAGCACATGCATAATACATAACCCAGCTCTGGTGCCGACCATCTGACTTCTTTTAACCCCCCTGGTTTTTGTGTTTTAACAGTGCTGAATTTAGACCTGTCATTTCGGGTTCTTTTCGTGTCTCTTGAATATACTTGGCCAGAGTTTGTTCTCTCTGCCTTTCCAATGAGGTCAGTAAGTGTTTACACAGATGTTTCACAGAGTAGAATCTGTTGTTAATATGTAAATTGCATACGTGTGTCTGCCACTGAGTGAATATACTTACAGCTGGATAGTTGCAGGTATGTGGAGATATATAGACACGCAGATATATAGGTAAATAGACATAAATATATAATATGCATATAAAGACACAGAAATGCACAGATTTTTGTGTAAGATTTGAAGTACTATATGGGCATTACATGTGAGATATTAGGAATTACATAAGTGTATATCTATCCTGTAGGTATACAGATATATATATATACAGATACATACATATATTGGAAGAAATCCTTACCACATATGGTTACTATCACTTAGTGTCTATCATCATATGGCAATGAGATATTGCTTCTGTTCAAATAGGTGTAAATATCCTTCAGCAGCTCCGGGCTTCTGATTTAGCAGGGAAGAGAGATGGTTTTGGTGACAGCACAAAGAATCTGCTTTCTTGCCTGCCTGAAGTCAAGTGCAGCCCTGCACCAAGCAAATTTCATTGCTTCTTCAAATTCTTTTTGAATAATAAGAAGTATTGTGGTTATTATTATTATTATCATTATCATCATCATCATCATCATCAGAACAGGCTTTCTGCAACAGGAGTGCCTTGAAGACGAAGGAACAGTGGTGAGACTGAATCCGTCATGTCTTACCTTTGCAATTTGATGGTTTTGAAAAGCCTGAAAGAAAAAAACCCTGCATTTCTTTAACACAAATTGTTCAGGCTTTATCCCTTTAAAGAATCATAGAAAGTCCTGAACTGGAAGGAACTCACAAGGATCATTGAGTCCTGACCCTGCACAGGAGAACCCCAACAATCCCACGGTGTGGCTGAGAGAGCTGTGCAAATACTCCTGGAGTTCTGGAAGCCTTAGGGCTGTGACCATTCTCTGGGAAGCCTGTTCAGTTTTGGGATGACCCTGGAATCTCCAGCCCCAAACTGCAGATATTTCAGAGAAATTGTGTTCAAAGTATGACAGAGGTGGAGTCATCACACATCCCTGTGAAATGTAATTACCCCTAGACTTAGTGGAATAAGAGGATAAAATTGAATACTTTGTCCTGTCCTCATATTTTTGCCCAGAAATGTTAGTTGTTGCTGTTCACGACACACGAAGGATGAGGCAGGCAGCAGAAGGTTAGGCAGGAAAGTTTTATTTTAATTTCCTAACTCTATCTTATATACACTTTGATTAAAAAGCAAAAGATTGGCTGCACAGGTTGCCACCTCTTTGACCTCGTTAGTGAACATCACTATCAATCATATTTCTCCTCCCAGAGGAGAAATATATAAACAAAATAGATACATTCTAAAAAATATACATAGTTTTTTTTGAACCTGCATGAGAATAAAATATAAACACTGAAAAGCAAGCAAACTTAAAGTGACAGTTAATCATAGAATCACAGAATGGTTTGGGTTGGAAGGGACCCTAAGGATCATCTAGGTCCAACCCCCTGCCATGGGCAGGGATGCTTCTAAAGGGAGATATATCAGAACTGTGTCTGTGCTAGTGGGTAAGTGAAGATCTCATTTTACTTTTCATGTCCTCCTACAAACTGCTTTTACTGCTTTTCCCCTCACTCTGCCTCACTCCTCTGCCCCAAAAGACCCCACATCTTGTCTATCTAGCCCCTGGCCCTTTCAATCCCGCAGTGACCTGTACCAAGAAAGTCCTTCAAGGTACATCCCACCTCGTGCTCCCAAGAGAAGTTCACTGCTAACAAACCAGTTGCAGTCACCAATTAAATCTTCAGCCAATATCTCCACTGAGTTTTTATAGAGATGTGCTAAAGTGTTTCCTCCTTCAAACAGCACAGGAGAGCTTTGTTCTTGTTTTTACCCTGCTAACTGAGAAGTGCAGAGGGAAGGAAAGTTTTGATACCGGGGATGACATTTTCAGCACAGAGGCCTTTGCTCCCAGAATTGTTTCTCTGTTGTATGAAATAACTGTTTAATGCAAAATAAAAAAATCCTTTGAACAGGGGCAGGAGCCCACACCCTCCTCATGTGATAAACTCATGAGTCACATTGCTTCTTGCTCTCGCCATCCCAGGGAGCAGTTCCCCCTTCCCTGCAAGGAAGCAGTTTGAAATTCCCATCCTTCCTCACTGCCACGAAGCCGCAACAAGCCCAGTGCGGGTGGATGATGCTGAATTGATCGCAGAGCTAAAACTGATGCTTGTCTGGCTGCACGTGGCCTCCTGACCTAATTCTGCTCGTGATTTGCAGGCAGGATGTGCTTCTCTCTCCTCGCCCATACCCTGCCTGCCTGGAGGAAGACTGATTTCCCTAAGCTGAATCTAACCAGGAGAAAAAAAAACAACCAAAACTGCGTGGGAGAGACAAATGTAACCTCTCCCAGAAGACGATGGATCTTCTGGCATCTCTGAATGTTGTTTATTATACAGGCCATGGAATTAAGCATCCTCAGAGCCACGAAATAAAGCTTGTTCAGGTGAAAATAGTAAATGAAGGTTTAAAGGCAAGGGGGGAGTATCTTTAATATTTAAAGAGCACACATGAGGCAGAATAAATGAGAAAACCGTTTGCAGGGAGGGGGAACAAGCAGATGGGAAATAGCCCATATCAATACACCACCAATGGGACTAAGGGCTATCATGATTATTTAAGCTTTTCAAGGGCAAAATAAATCACCCAAACAATTTTTTGTAAATGAAAACTTGGTAAAATGTGACTGCTACTTACGTAGAGGTAGGAAGGAAGCATAACTCCACATATTTGACATGACTACAAAAGTCCCCACCATTCCTTCATCCTTAGCTGAGCTTCAGTTTTGAACCTTGTCTCAGGGATAATAGAGGAGAATGGAAAGGATGGAAACAGAGGTAACAAATGCTACTATAAAAAATAAAAGGATAAAAACCAGTGTATAAATAAGGGAAGTAAATCAAACACATATATTCGTCTTTTGTTTTTGAAGAAAGAATGGAAATGAGACTTTCTAATGGGTTTTAAAGGGAAAACTGTTTAATTAACAAAAGAAGTCATTTTACAGGTAATTAATCCATGGCATTTGGTGTCACTTTCTATTAGTGTAGCAAAATACCTCTGCATATGTTGGGCTAATTTATGGATGACCCATTCCTGGAAGTGTCCAAGGCCAGGTTGGATGGGGCTTGGAGCAACCTGGTCCAGTGGAAGGTGTGTCTGCCCAGGGCAGGGGGTTGGAATGAGATGAGCTTCAAGGTCCCTTCCAACCTAACTGATCCTGTAATTCCATGTTTCAATGATAAACTTCCCTCCCATAAACACTGCTTATGCCAAACTGCACTTGAAGCAATTCCAACAGTTCATAATCAGTTTCATTCACCAGTCATTAGATTATTTCTATGAGTTCTTAATATTTTCCTGGATTTCACTATTCTTTTTTCCCCTCTTTTTTTTTCTTTTTCTTTTTTTCCCATCTACAGTATTAAAGTATTAATACTGTATTATATTATTATATACTTTTTTTCCCATCTACAGTATTACAGTATTAAAATTTCACACATCTTCTTCAGCTTCAGCTTGCATGTTTTGCTTAAAAAATGTCACTTACGTGTTGTTCAGGATGAAATAACACTGCGTGACGGCGTTCAAAACTAGACCTTCTGTGGCATCTCCTTCGTTAAAGGCCTTCACAAACAGGCTAGAGGATGAGCTCTGAGAAACAACACAGGTAGAGCTGAGCCTGCCCTAGGGCTGGGCCATGGAAGAGGTGACCTCTTGAGGTCCCTTCCAGCCTTAGGAGTCTATGTTTCATTATTGTGATGCAGCAAATTGCTGTGCCCCATTAAAATGACACAACACACATTTCTGGAGGTCCCGAGAGAGCTCATTAGAGTGAGGTGAGATTTTTGGTTTAAACCTCTTTTTTTTTTTTTTTTTTCCCAGTGTAGAAACCAACCAAAAAATAGCATGTGACCAACCATCCAGAAACACAGAGATAAACTAATACCCCGTATCTGTTGTAGGAGATTCATCTTAAAATCATCCACTTTACCATCTCCTTCTGAAACATCTTGCACTGACTCCAGTTAGAATCTGATGAAGCAGCAGATGATGCTGTGTGAGTTTCTAACTGTGATTAGGGTTTTACTTCTGGATTCCCTATTTCTGTAACATCCAATTCTGAAAACCTATATGTGTTCATAGCCTAAACTACCTGTTAAACTTCAAATGGGCCAAACCAGGTTATCTGACTATGAGTATTTACTATTCCTGGAATGTCTCTAGCAAAGTGTTTGGAGGGGTGATCTTTGAGAATCCACAGAGAAGTGGGGAGACCTGGGGTTGCCACGGGGGCAGAAGATTAAGTGAAGGGAGTTTGTGAGTCCACCAGAAATGGGGCAGACTGGGGAAGCTGCCATGTGTGACATTCTACTATAATTGCACCCTTAGAAGGCAAAAATAGAAATGTTTTATTGTATTCACTCAGTGGTTTTAGTACTGGCCAGAGGTAGAAATGACCCTTTACTGTAAGACCTGACAGAGTTTAGTTTGGAGGTTAGACATGATCATATTTTATGAACTCTATTTTTTTTTTCCTAGACGCTGATAAAAACTATAGAGACCAGATCTCCAGCACTCCTCTGTACAGCTAGTAACGAGACAAAGGCACAGAGATTAAGGAATTCTCAAAAATATAGAAAACAATCCAGACTGCCTGGACATGCACCAAGGTTCACTCCTGCAGGCACTCACTGCTAAGAGGTTATAGGGGACAAAATCTGAATTGATCATTCTTGAATTTGTCAGTTTGCAGCCAAATTCAAAGGGAAAGAGCAGTGACTGTGTGATTGGGAAAGTAAAACTGTTCATTAATACTTCGGGTGGGTTATGAAAAGTTCAGGCGTTGGAACAGGCTGCCCAGGGTAGAGTCACCATCTCTGAGTGCTCAAAAATGTGTGGATGTGGCATTTGGGGACATGGGGGTTAGGGGTGGCTTTGGGACTGCTGGGTAAGTGGCTGGACTAGATAATTTTAGACACCTTTTCCAACCTTAAAAATTCTATGATTCCAAATATTCAAAAGATTCTGCCTAATTTAAATCACCATACATATATATAGACACATGTAATATTTGTTTTATTTCTGAAATCAAGCTCAGATCAACTCACTGTTACCAGGCATAGATGATGCTAAATTGAACCATTTTCCTGCACCCAATGGGACTGTTCATGATCCTAAACCTCTTACCAGCAGCCTCTGGCATGGCTAACCAGTAAGGAGATAGCTGTTTCCCTCCCCCTTCTTTTATACATTTAAACAAATAAAAGTTTAAATTGCAGATTCCAGAGTGGGTTTTCCTTCCCCTCCAGACTTCAATCTTCATTTTTCTCCTCCCATATTATATTTTTTTTTTCTGTTGCACTTTAATTTAAATGTGATATTATAGGTGGACTTGCATCTCTCCTCTTGGTGGTATCCTGCACCTTTGGGAATCAAGGGTTCCTTGTGGAAAAACTGTGGAGGTAAATCAGAGAATTTCACTTTTATTTCACTGTTCAAGGACTGCAGGTCGACCACAGAGATTCCAGGAGCCCACCAGAAGGTGCCAAGCATTCTGTCCTAGAGCTCTTCTGCCCAGAACCCTCCGACATCACGAGATCATTCTTGGGTATGAAGCCTGAGCACTCCCTGGCCTCCCACCCTTTCCTGGGATTTCTGTTCTCTGCTCTGCAAAATCAGTCACTCCTTTGTTCAGCAACAGATGGGACCCTGTACCCCGTTTCAATCCCTGTAGCAGATTAGAGGACACATGGAGACTAAAAGTGAAAAATGATTCAGGCTAAAGTGGCTAAAACTTGACATTTCTAGCTGAACTTCCAAATAAGACTCAGAAGGACCATGATCTCTTAGGGAAGATGGAGAGGTCAGACCCAAGAACCAAAATCATTTATCTTCCTGGGACAGAGGAAAGACTCAGCTCATTTTCATGGTGCCTTCATTGCTTGTCCCACTGCCTGAGACATGGCTACAAACCCAAATCACAGCTGCCAGACCCCTCTGAGAAGCTTTGACTTCACCCTTTGATTAAAATATTTAAAAAATGTTAAAATGTTGTTTCCCTTGTGGACAACCATATAGTGGGGAGGGAAGGGGGATATGTTGGGGAAAACTTGGATAAAAGATATTTCATAGATTATGAATTTCTCCATCACAAATATCTCTTATTATCTTCTACCAATTTTAATACACTGAAGAGGACAACTGTAGATGAGAAGCAATCCCAAGTGATCTCAGAAGACCTGAAATCCTCAGATACATTAATGATCCTGCATGAAGCTCATTGCTTTCAGCAGTGACTGCAAGATCGGGCCCCAAATTAATGAAATTATAAAAACAAAATGAGAAATGGAGGAGTTGAAAAACATAAGCCAGAACAGAAGGATATTACATTTAGGTGATGTGTGGAATGAAATAAGAGGGTATTTGAGAAGAAAGAGAAAGGTTCTATCACAAGTAGAGAAACTAAGAGAAGGAAAAAGTCAGAGTGAGGATAGGGAGAAACTAGGCAGGGAAAAAGATTCTCTCTGTTTCTAAATCCATTTTATTTGGCAGAAGGATTTCTGTTTTCCATTGGTAAAGGTATGCAATGAAAGCTGGGAGATTCATTCCACCTCATTACAAGCACAATTGGGCACCTCTCTCACATTACCAGGTATTTTATATAGTCATGGACCATCCTTGGCAGAGTTTATGCCACTCAGACCATACAATTAGAAACATGTCATTTGAATAATGGAGAGTCAAACTTACCTTCTAAGCATCTCCCATCATTTTGGAATAAGAATTCATGAGAATTCTAATTTCTCTTTGTAATATTATCCAGAACTTGGTTTTGTTTTCTTATCAAAGCTATTTAAAATCATGAACTCCACTGTGCAATAATTTACTTCATAACACTTTTATTTCTCCTTTAAGGTTTTTATTATTAATGAGAATGCATTTTTTATAGCACAGAATGCTGATATCTTTACTTATAAAGACCGTAGGAAAGTGTCATTTGATCATCTAATGACCTCTGGTGGATGAATCTAATTGACTCACAAACACATAATGTTTCACACTGGCTTTAACTTGTATTGATTGCAATCCTGCAGGGCTGTGCAGCTTCTCCAGGCTGCAGAAATATCCAGCCTTGACGAATAATCCCATCCCAACCCAGGAAGAAATGTCACAAGTCTCAAGTGTCTCATGAGCTAAAACCATAAAAACCTCTAATACTCACTGGGTCTAACTTTGTCCGATTTTCTTCTGGTGATCGTGTGAGGAATGGCCTTGAACTGAAAAAGCAAGTTGAGATTAGATATTAGGAAGGAATTGCTCCCTGTGAGGGTGGGGAGGCCCTGGCACAGGTTGCCCAGAGAAACTCTGGCTGCCCCTGGATGTGTCCAAGGTCAGCCTGGACAGGGCTTGGAGCAGCCTGGGATAGTGGAAGATGTCTCTGCCCATGGCAGGAGGTGGAACTGGATGAGCTTTCAGCTCCCTTCAAACCCAAATCATTCCATGGTTTTGGGATCTTAAAGGTTCCTTCTTTTGCAGACAAGGCAGATGCTCCTCTTTTCCTCCCATCACATCTGTCTTGGTGTTTTTTACACCACACACTGTGCATCTGATCACAGACACATCTATTGATGGGTACTAGTTACACTATGGGATAACAGGGAAACCCAGGGAAGATATCCTTGCAAAACTGCACTAGGGAATGCATAGGTACCTGTCACTCCTGAGCAGGAGACAAAGTAATGAAAAGAAGCCATAAAAGAAGTAGAAATTCTTTCCAGTTACACTTTGTTTGCTAAACATTTCAGGAGGCTGCAGAAGCTTTTTGATCTTCTCAGGTATTGCTAAGTATTCCTTAAAAGCAGAGGTATAAAAACAAACCAGAAAAAAAAAAAAGAAGAAAAAAGTAAAACTGTGGACCTACTTTGCATTTATAGCAAGATTCCCTTATTTCATTCAGTCTGAGACTTCCTTGAAAAGGCTATAAAAATATATCACCTATTTTAATGTGGGTTTATTTTTAGCTGCTAAAACATATAAAGTGAGACTATACCCAGCTCCTCCACTAGTTATGTTTTATTAATCTTTCCTCCCTTCTGTGTTCCCACCAAAGAGGTGCTGTTACCTGAACAGGAGTTGTGCTCACAGGGGGTGTTGTGAGGGTGCAGGTGCTGGGTGTGTTGGCTGCTGGGGGTGTGACCTAGAGGGGTGACAGCACAGACGGAGCTGAGCAGCTTCCAGTACCTTCTAGAGAGGTTCTTCAAGTACTGCAGAGACCTTTTGGTCAAGGACTCCATATCCAAACCCCAGATTAACCTGAAGGATGTCCATTCCCCCAGCTCTGCCATTAAAGGTCGTGGATGTGAATCCCACCTCTCCTGAATCCCCAGAGTAAACCCTGAGTTGAAGAGTAAATTTACTCTCCCTTATAGTCTGTATTTGCTGTAGCCACTCTACAAAAGGAGATTCATTCCAGCTCTGTCTGTCTCCAAACAGAGAGATATCCTGCACGGAGCAAATCCCTTCCTCATCTAAATCACTCGTTCCCCCCCCTCTTGCCTCTGTTCCTTGTTTTTATTCCCGCACGCAACCCTGGCACCAGCAAAAGGCTCTCTTGGACAGAAAACAAAATCCTTTAACAATTCCACCAACGTAGAGGCCTCGCTGGGGAGGAAATGGGAAACCTCTTCCCCTTCACTCTTGCTACCAGCAGCTGAATCAATGGAGGTCATTATATGCCTTGCCCAAGATGTCAAGGGGTCAGGAAAGAGCAGCTTTGTTGAGGAGTTGCTCCGGCCCGATATTATGGATTTGAACAATGAAAACAGAGCTGGATTGTGAGAAGCCATGTGAGATTATTTAAGGCAAGATAAAGTCATTTTGATCATTGCTATTGCAAGTGGGCTTTGGATCAAGAAGGGCACCCCTCTAGTTATAGCTCTGGAGAGGATTAGTGCTGAGCAGGGCAGGAGGAGGGAGCAGGAGGCATGCTAAGACAGAGCTGCCACAGCTCTGGGCGATGAAATTCACCTCCAGGGCTGGACAAGGATCACCAGGTGCTCCCGTTTGGATTCCCCAAACAGTGTTCTCACACAAAAGGATGAGATTAATGGGACTGAGGGATTTAAAATGAAGTTTTTATGAAGCCCAGGAAACTTCTGACTTGTCATGGGGAAATGTTGATCCCTTAGACCAGGGCAGTCACTCTCAGGGCATTAGGAGAGGAAGCTGTGCTTCCTCTTGTTCCTTTAACTCCCTGCCTTCGTCTCCCAGGCTGAGGCACCAACTACTCCTGCAGCACAGGACCTGATGCTCACAGAAGTTCACCTCTGTCCTGGCACCACTCCTGAACAAACAAATCACTTGGATTGAGTTGTCCAGGATCGAGTTTTCTATACTGATTCAGTTTTTTCCTCCTTCCTTCCTTCNCCTTCCTTCCCTCCCTCCCAACTCTTCATCCCTCTCTCTCTCCAACCCTCCATCCATCCATCCCATCCCTCCATCCCTTGTTTCTCATCTTTTGATTCAATCTGTGGTTAAGGTTCAAAGCAACTGAAATTCCAACCTGGAAAAATGACTTCTTATAAAGCAGAGATATTTTTCCACCCCCCTTTTTTTTTTAGAAGCCTCAGAGCTGGACATTTTGTCCACTTTTTGGGTCTCAAAAATTGCAGCTAGGAAGGTAAGTGAGTTGGAAACAATCTTCCCAAGAATAGCTCCAGTTTGAGTCACTGGCATTTTATAATAATAATAAAAATGAAAAACATTTCCTCAATAATTCCAAGCTTCCTCTCATTTGGATTACTTTAACTTGCCTCCAAACTTTGTGGGAAGTTACATGATCTTATGAGAACATATTTGGGCTTACCAGTGCTCAAGTTTTTCTCTTCATCTGGAAAACAGGTGAATTTGCCCTCATAACTCTCTTCTATGGAGGAAGCAGAGGAAGGCATGCCTGAATTCATCCTCTATTTCTTTCGGTACCCAACAACAGCAAACCTTGTTTGTGCCTCTTCATTTTCCATCCTCTGAGTTTTACATTTCCCTTTAATGTGTCCCACTGAGATGCCCAAAATCTGGGATTGGTGTCAACCAAACCCAGGACAGCAGGAAAGCTGCACCAACCTCCTTGGACACAGAGCAGCAGCTTGGCCCAAGCAGATTTTGGGAGTGTGACCACAACCTGTGGCAGGTGCCAGCCAAAGCCTGGAGTGGCACACCTGTTTCCAGTTCCTGCCATTTCGCTGAAAAATGGGAATTTATTTGGCCAACACTAGTCCTATGTCAAATCTCTGTGTCAACACGAACCTCAATAGTTTTAAGAGATCTGAGACATTTTCTACATTACTTAGAGAAAGTTCCTCTGATTTTATTAAAGTGCTGGACTTATGGGGGAGGCAACAAATTATGATGGTTTTTGTTTGCTGGTTGATGGCATCTTTCCATTATTCAGTTTTCTAAAAGGGGGATTGCACAGCGGTTACAAGTATTTAAAATTCTTTGGGAACTCGGACAGTTTTTTTTTATCTCCAAGATATTCAAGCACCCAAACCCAGAAATCAGGCACTGAGGTACTGCTGAAAATCCCATAAGATCTCTGATTTGTATCTTTAGGCATCTCATTGCCTTTAAAAATGTTGTCCCTGGTGCCAGTGAGAATTGGAGCTTTTGCATATCAGGCTCTGGTGCACAAAATGTGCAAAAGTTACAGGGATTTTTACTGAAGGGATAAAACCCATAAAAGTTGAAAGATATCGACTGTCAATTTAATCTCAAATCACAAAAAAAAACCCAGTCACTGGTCTTCTCTCTTTCTTTGTTTCACTTTCCAAAATTCCTGTAATTATATGCAAGTACCTCTTATGGAGGAAGTTGGTTCTCCTAAACAAAGAATCTGAATTTTTTTTCTCTTAACTGTACAAAATATGCAATTGAAAAAAAAAAAGTGAGCAGTTGGCGTGTGGAGAAAAATGAGGCTACATCTGTAGGATTTTGTTCTTCTTTTAGTATCAAATCACCAAACTCATTACATTATTTATCCTACAGGCTTGTGCTGCAAACATTGAATACAATTCATACCCTAGGAAAAGAAATGTGTGCTTTTTAATTGCCTCTGATTTGAACAACCATTAATTTCATTAGTCCCTCATTTTATTTTATTTTTTTTTACTTAATATGGGAAATCAAACCAGTTTATTTTAAAGCACAGCTATGAGCCACTGATTTTTCAAAATCCTAAAAACCGTGAATTGCACTATACATATGCCTATGCATATGCATATACCTACCCACACATAAACCAAAACTGTATAATTTATATTAGAAACGTGCATGTGCACACACAAACAGGAAAATATTTTCTTTCCTCTCACTGTAGGATCCAAACCTCAAAAAATAGGAGTTTGCATGAATCAAGGGCTTTCAACAAATAAATCCCAGGGAAGTCATTCTTCTGTCCTGTGTTTAAAATATCTTGGGTTTGTCATAGGCTATATTTCAAACTACTGAGTCGTAAAATTAATCTTTTTCTTGCAGTGATTTTTATTTGTTTTGGTCCTTTATTTCACCTGCTGAGTAACTCCGAGTACACTGTAGGTGAAAGGATAAGTTTCAGTGCACATTTGTGGAGTATAGAGGGGAGACCCTTAAGCAGACCACACATTTCATTCACATTAAGTCCAGGTTTACCACAGGGGGGAAAAACACTCTTTTATATAATGGTATTGTGCCATGTGGCATATTCAGAACCCTTAAATCTATATTTAGGAACAAACAGTCAGGCTAGGGAATAAATTCTTTAATTTTTGGATAGGTCTGTGTGTGTTATTGGTGTGTAAAGGTGCTGGGCTGTCACACTGTGGTTACATCTCCTCCATGTTACCTACAAGTGAACTTTAATCTGCATATATTTTGGAAAAGGTACATGTATTCCCAGTCAGGGACACTGAAAAGAGAGGAGTCAACATCACTGCTGGTGGCTGGGATTGATGACAACAAAATTATTTAGTTGCTCTCAGCCACTTCAAGGTTTGATCCCACCCCAAGCACCTTGGTCCTTGCTGTCAGCAGTTCTGAAGTGTTGTACCAAAATCTGCTCGTTTCTGCTTTTCCCTTGGTGTTGGACCACTTCAGAATGTCCCTTCTTTGCAGAAGATTCTCCTCCTCTGAGACCCCCTGTAGCCAAAATATTAAATACTGGCGGTGCCTGTCAGAGCCAAACAATTCCTGTCGGCTTTGAGGCAAGTCAGAGAAAAAAAACAAACAGGTGGAATATTTTGGATGTTTTAGGCTGATTTCAGCTCACTCAGATAATCCAACGCTCTCAGGGATGTTTATTTTGTCTTCACACAACAGTGCATTTGTCCAGAATTTTAGATGACATGGAAACTCTCAGAAGGGTAAAAATAGGCTGTGCAGAGATGTGGGCTTTGTCCTTTGTCCTTCCAAAGGGTTAAATCCGAGGGGAAAAAAAAAAGAGAGGGAGAGGGAGAGGAAGAGAGGGAAAAAAAATTAAAAGGTTAGTGTTTTCTGTCCATTAAAGAGAGTATTCTGCGCTGAAACCGAATTGGTCATGCATTCTTCCCGCGTTTCCTGGCAGAGCGGAGTGACTGCAGCACCTGCCTCCCCTCCGCGCCCCGCCCGCCCCGCTGGATCTGTCACTTATTACCCCGCTCGCCTGCAGGACCAAAGCAGCTTTGAGACGCCGATTTCCCTTAGTTAGCTCCATATGAAATTCCTCCTGGAGCATAGCTGGAAGTTGTTGGTGGTTTTTTTTCTTTTTTTTTTTCCCTCCTTCTTCTTCTTCAATTTTTTTTTTTTTTTCCCAGGACAAAACTGCTCGTGCTGAGCAGAGGGGTCTGGATACCAGACAATTTGGATGGGGGTGAATGGACAATGCTCTGTTTCATTTTTCACCCTCACATTTTCCCTCCAGCAAATGCTGTCATCATTCGGAAAAAGAAATTTTTTGCTGAAGAGAGACTTTCACACTTTAAATAAAAAAGTCCATTAAAAATTCTCCCCACTAATTTCTGTCTAATGTTTTGGATTAATCTGTTTTTCGTGTTTCTTCCTCTTATTTGCCTCCAGTCTTCATGTCTTAGCTCAGTCTTTGCATCTGGACAGAGGAATGTTGACAAAATTATCCAATTTCTCACGTCGGAAAAGAAAATTCTACTAAAACTGATATATCTCTGATTTGGTCTCAGATTTGGGGTGGAAAACCAGGTGGTTAATACCAAAAATTTCTGAAAAAATTGACTTTGTTAAAAAGCAAATTATTTTCCACAAAGCAGATGTACAAAGATCTCCCAGCTCTAAATGGAAGTGTTTAGTTTCCTGTGCATTTCCTCACTGAATTTTTGCGACTTGAGAAAGATTTTTCAAAAGGACAGGTCTAAAAGTAATTTCTAAAAAGGAACATTTTATCTATAGTCCCTGTAGGTCGTTTTGCTTTGTTTTGGTGTGATGCAGAATCACACTCTTGAGACCAAAGAATTTCCCCAGTGAATGGCCCAGGGCCTGAACTCTCCCAGAGCCCAGGAGGAGAAAGAGGAAGAGTTTTGGTTGGCAGTAGGGTCCCATTTTTCCCATGTCACAATTCACTCTGGGAGAGTTTTTGGGGAAGCAGGTGGTGAGATCTGCAGGTGACATGGATTAGGCGACATGGAGTAGGTGACCTGGTTACGTTCTACCACAAAACTAGACTGGCCTGAGTATTTCTCAATTCCTGTCCCTGCTGAAGTCACTCTCATCCTTCCTCCACCCCAGATTATGCTCATGGCAATAGGAGGAGATAAATCTATCTCCTGGCAGAGACAGGTGAGGTTATGAATGTTTAAGGACCACTTGTGGAAAAGAAAAATACACGTCGCTCCCTCTGAAGGATGACAAATACACTGATCCACAGTCATGTAAAACTAAAAGGAAGGAATGCTCTACATGTTGGTATTGATGGCCCATTTTTATTGCCCTTTTTCTTTAAAAAAAAAAAAAAGAGAAATAAAGGACATTTTGAAGAGTACAGAATACGACTCATTCCCTTAAGTATATCAGAAATTAAGCTTGCTTTTTCTTCATGGCTGAAAGAAGTAGTTTTAAAAAGTGCTGTAAAGTAAGACAACTTGAAGAGTAATAAATTCGTATTTCTAGAAAAAGATATATGAAAAGACAAATTTATCCCATTCTTATGATGCATGTGTCTCACTAGGACTAACAAAATTCTTTGGAAACTGTTGGCTGAAAAGAGCTGGGGGAATATTGTGTGGTGTCTCAGTGGAAGAGGACTGAAGGTTTTCAACTGTTTGTTTGCCAGGAGAAACAGGGACACAGAAAGCTGGCTGCAGGTGGATCCCATTAACCCTGGAATAACACATGTCAACGAGCAGCAATTCTGGGAATTTTTAAATACCTAACCGGTCTCTCAGCTGCATTTTTCCCTCCTGCCCTGAATTTGTGTGCTGTGGTTTTATCTCCTGGACATTGTAAGAAATTAAGGGGAGGGATTCTCTCTATATCCAGGTGCCACATCCTCTTCCACCGCTATATTCCCGAGACTTTTTTCAGGGTCATATTGAGTGAAACAAAATAAAGAAGTTAAAACATTAATTTAAATTTTCCTCTTAACAGATGAGGCAAGAAGAACACATGATTGCATTGTCCTCTGGAATATCCATCTTCAGGGATCACCTGTGGCCTTTTATCTGTATTTTCTTGGCTGCTTTTTTCCCCAGTGAGTGAGTGAGTGAGTGCACACACCCCACCAACCCCACCAACGCTATTGAATTTTTGTGTGCTTGAGGGGCACTTTCTCTGATGAGATCCAGTTGTGTCCATTTTGGTGCTGCCAAGCCCTTGGCAATCTGTTTAGATTAATGAAAGGTGCTCCTTGTAACCAAATCCCCTTTCCTGGGGGTAACCCACTCCCCACCTCCAGAACCATCCCCAGGAACACGCCAGGCTGAAAGATAGACAGTTCTTAAATAACTTCATCCTTGCTGCTCAGATTGATATCTATGAACAGATGTTAATTATAAGGAAAGCAATAGTTGAAATGCAGATGGTATAGAAAATGTCTGTGCACATTCAATCTGTGTTGCTTTTCATAATACCCAAATAGTGTTCCCATTGAAAAGCTGGGTCTGCAGGAAAACGTTGCAAGGTTTTAAACAGAGCACCCCTACCCCCTTGTGGCATAATGGCATTTCTGGAATGGAGATAAACCTGCGTGAAAATTTTCCACTGGTCCTCAAAAGCACCTTAATCAGATGAGGAAAGAGCTCTGGAGAGGTTCTCCCTTCCCTGCTTACCCTGAGCTCTGCAGATCTCAGCCCAACTATTCGTTCAGTGTCCTACAGTAGGAAGTCAAACCTTTGCTAAAGAAATCAAAATAGACCAAAGCTAAAAGCTGGTCAATTTTTGGATTACGTCCCCTCATTTATTTCTCTTTCTGTTGAGCTTTAAATGTCAGTCCCTACTGCTGAACCAGCTCAGCTTTTGCCCATTATTTTGCAGGGTGTTATGGTGCATCATGTTTCCAGGGCATGGCATGTGGTGGAAGGTTGGTTCGGGATGCATTCAGATGGTTGATATTTCCACACACAGCAAGGTCACAGTGAGCAGCAAAAGTCATCCCAAACAGATTTCAGCACAGATGCCCAAACTGCCCAGACTGGGCCGCTCCTCCCTTATGCAATGGCAGAGTCACTTTATCTGCTTGGAAGTGAACCACCACTATTATTCCATGATAGTTACATTAATAGGAGTGGAGTAGAGATTCTGTTAAACATTGTGGAGTAGAGATTCTATTAAACATGAACATGTATCTCAAAATATGATCAGAAAATTTCTTTCTCTTGGTTATATATATTGAACGCCGAAACTCATGGAGGAAATGCTTTTTTTAGTTTGAAACCATTGAGAGACATTTTTGTTTTGTCCTCAACAAAGAGGTGAGCATGTCCATTGTCAAGGCTGAGCTTTCAAGAGTGACAACTACTTTTAGGACACCTTCATGCCTTTTTTCTCAATTTAAAGAGGTCAATTTTGACTTTCTGAGCAGTGTAAAACCATATTTCTTCAGGTACAGCGGAAGCTGTGGATGGCCCCTTTGAACTTTTGGACAAGATCACCCAAAACTTTCTAACTGAGAGCATTCAAAAGCTTTTCTACAACACTTCCTTAACAAAGAATTTGTGGCATTTGTCTGTAATCTTTTTCTTTTCTTCTTTTTTAAACTTTTATTTAAACATCACCTAACATGTAATCGGTATTACTGAGGATCTAGGAGTAAACCAAAAAACAACTAGACATTGGTCTTAACAGAATTTGAGTTTGGTGTCTTCCAAAAACTTCCTGTCCAAAACATCATGAGAGCTCAGACATATTTTATACAACAATCAGTTGTTTGGCTTTTCCACTTGCAAATAAAAGATTTATGGCATCATTTTTCTATGGGCTACACTAAAGGCTCAGAAACCAGAAGGGAAATAAAATGGACCTGGAACCTGCTTTGCTGTTAAGGAAATCTGCTCCCCATCTAAGGATTTAAAATGATCTCGTGCTTTTTGAGGCCTGACTCCTCAGAATGCTTGAACTTCCAGATATTGCAGTTTACTTGCCCCCCTGAAGGCCTTTTTTCAAGAAAGATGAGCTTTGATTTTGCATTAAAGTCTCTTTTTTTCTCCATAAATCACCCAAAGAACACCCCATTCTTCTGTCTAAAAAACTCTGAAAATTGAATTAGAAATTGAGCTGAATTTTTTCTGCTTATGTTGTGATTGATGTTTAGACAGGTAAATTCTTTTTTTCCTCCCCAAATGTGGTCCAAAAACTGACCACAGATGTTGATCTGGTGATTAGGCATATTTGTGATTTACTTCAGAAGGGAATTACTGAAAAACAAGCAAACTGTTTATTTAACTTATGGTCACACCTGCAAGCTGTTTTCCCCACATTGTCTTGCCATCTCCAAAGGTGGAATCACCCTGACTTCTGTTTTACCTGTGGAAGGATTTACTAGGTGGCTTCAAGTACAAAAGTCCCTACAAAAAATCCCTTCAATGAGTACCCATTAACCCACAAGCCCTGTTTGTTAGGGTGCCTGGCCTTGTCCATCCAACCCCTGAGATTTTTCAGCTTGCCACTCTTCTCAAAACACCTTTCACCCCTTTCAGGTGACTTCCTCTGTCTGGTGTCCATTTCTGAGCATCTGAGCAGCCAAAACAGGTGCTTGGGGCTGAGATGGGCAACCTTATTTCCTAAGAAAATGAGTGAATGGTTAAAGGGAACAGCCTAGAGTCATGCTTTGCTCTGTTCTTTAAATCCTTATGAAGCAGCAGCGTGACAGACAAAGCCAATTGTTTAATTAATTTTTAGAAAGAGAGAAGGGTTAATTTCATGCAGTAATTTATTTGGATGTGGTAAACATGTCCCTGTTTCAAGCATTGAGCTGCACTTCTACACAGCTGCTTCAGAGGTGACTGAATTGCACTGATGGACGACTTGATATTTTAATATATTGGGTTAAAAAGCTTCCCATTTCTTTTAGCATGAAATATGAGACAGTAAAGTGGCAGATTTTTCTCTGCTGCTTTATTCAGTAAACTGGTTCAGCAGCAAGGATGTAGGTAAATCAAATATTTCTAACGTTGTTTGAGAACATGTCTCCCATTGATTTCAAAAACATCTCTAGGGATAGTTTCTTAAATTAAACTTAACGATACCATGCATCAGTTAAGATCTATTAGATCCAGGAGATGATAACACTTATTAAAATGATGACTTTCATGCTTGCACTGTTTATAAAGTTTAAACATAATTTTTCCAATTAACCTGCCCTCCTTCTTAGCAGCACTGAAGCATTTAATAACGAAGATAATGAATGAGAGGTTCCTTTGAAGTAGTCAGAGGAATGTTCCTGTCAGTTATTCTGACATGTAAATAGCACCTCCTGTTCCTCTTCACTCTCTGTGTGACCCATAGCTTTGTCTCCTGGAATGGTGGAAAAAAAACCAAAAACATGAGAAGAGACACAAAAAGATTTCAAACAGTGCTGCTGCCTCTTTGTTTGCTGGGAAAGCTCTACTGAGCAACGGGACAAGAAGAAATTGCCTCAAGTTGCACCAGAGGAGGTTTAAATTGGATATTAGGAACAATTTTTTCACCAAAAGGATGATCAGGCATTGGAAAAGGCTGCCCAGGGCAGTGGAGGAGTCGCTGTCCCCGGAGGGATTTAAAAGCCACGTGGATGTGGTACCTGGGGACATGGTTTGATGTGGCCATGGCAGCTTTGAGAGGACAGTTGGACTGGATGACCTTTGGGGGTTTTCCAGCCTAAATAACTCTGTGATGACAGGGTATGGAGGCAGGGACGGGGAGGTGGGACTTGGTGAAGGTCTGATGCAGGTGTGGAGGAACCAGCAAGATCGATGGAAGAGGAATAGTTCATGGCAGACAAGGAAGAAGGAAGAAGAAGCTATAGAGATAGCAGCAATGACATTTCCTTTGGGGAAAATGGCATTCCTCATGCTGGCTGGCCACAATTTCTTCTCTCTCATTCCCTAAAAGGCCCAGGTTAGGCCACAGCTGGATAACAGGTACAGAGAAGGCAGACTTTACTATCACTCAGTGTATCACAAGTCTCTCTTTGCAGAATCAGAGCTGTATCTTTAAGCAAAGCAATATCCAAAAAGTTTCTCCTCTAATTCAGACATGGTGCTAAGGATGACAATGAAGAAAGAGGAATCTCAAGGGAACAAAGACTGCAGGACCTAAAATCAG
>VZDJ01006028.1:19444319-19531855 GCA_008694505.1 Cyanoderma ruficeps
AAAAAAAAAAAAAAAAGGCATTCTTTGGGTGTTCCAGAGAAGGCAAAGAAGAAGGGACTGAGCAAAACAAGAGGAAGGCAAAGGAGCAGCAATAGAACCACCTGAAAACAGGAAGAAATTTTGGAGTTTAGGAAGGTTGGGTTGTCCAGCAAGATGTTTAACATGCTTTAAGAAGAACAAGGCTTTGTTATTTGCCAGCACCCAGAAGTGTGTCTCACACAGGTCATTCATAGACACTCAAGTTAAGAGATTTCAGATTGGAAGACGTGGGAAAATAAAGGCCACTGTAGCTAATAAGGAAACTGACACATGGAAAGAGGCAACAAGAGCAGGACTGCATCAGTTTTGCAGAAAAGGCCTTGAAGGACTAACATCACAGAGGAGAGAAGAGAATAAGAAGGCAAAATGGGAGAAAAGCCATTTAAACAAACAGACAAAACTGGCAAAAGAACAACGGCTTACAAACACGCAAACCATTTAGGCTGAAAATTAAGTTCCCAACCACCAAGGAAATGAAACTCTGGAACAACATTTCAGTAAGGCCACTAGGACCCAGCTAAAATCTGGATGAAGATCAGGGACCTGATAAAGATATAAAGGCACCATATGATCTGCTTGTGTGTGTTATGGAGCGAGCAAGATTCTGATCACAGAAACCCGTTCCAGTTCTATGTCCCTTTTATTTACCCTTCTTCTGTCCTGATAGACAAAACAGCAGCTTGTGAATACATATAATTTTATCAAAAGGAACCAAATGCATCAGTCAAAGGAATTAAATGCATGAGTCAAAGCTGCCCTGAAGTGTTTTAAACTTGAGTAACTAACTTTTGAAAGGTCCAGCTCTTCTCTTGTGGTCGTGGAATACTTGCTGACATCCTTAGGAGGCCCATGTGTGGACAGATTGCTGAATATGAAGTGGAAATTGGCAGAATGGATCAGAGAGGAGAATATAGCCCTCAGCGAATTGCTTTGCATCTTGCTGACCTTGGCAGATGTACAGCTATTTTTCCCAAGTAAGATAAGATGCTTTTTAACCATCTTCTCCAGCAAATAAGGCACAAAGATGGGAAGATGCCTTCTGAGACTTCCTAACTCCTCATTGCTAGCACATATTTGTAGAACATTTTTATTTAAAGAAAAACAGAAAGCAAAATAAAAATAGATTCCATGCTTGACTCTGGGTGGCCTTGGGTAAGATATTCAGTGATTTAAATGCCAGAAAGGATAAACAGGGCCAGTTCTCTGCTAGCCCTGCTGGTCATCAGCTGGGAAGAACTGGTGGCGAACATGGCCAGAGATGAAAGTTGGGACAGCAGTGATTCAGTCAGGCTGAAGGATCTGGAAGAAGGCTGGGGAAGGTGGTCCCAGAGTCAGAACAGTGGATTTCTGGAGAACAAACTATGTCAGTAAAAAGTGCTGTGCAGATTCCCCTGCAAGCAGCCAGAGAAGAGGGGGCTGCTGTGGGGAGCTGCCATACTTTTAAAGAAAATTCACCAAAGGGTTCTGGAATAAATGTTCTGTGTGTGCAGGAAGAGCAAGAAACTCACCAGGGGTGCTTGGCTAATCAAGGAACTTCTTGATGAGCTAAAATGCTAGAAGGGAGCACACACAAAGCAAAAATAAGGAAGAGAAACAAAGGAGGAGCATCAAAGCTTTGTTTGTGCTCCTAGGGATGAAAGGAAAAGACCAAAGCCTAGCTGGCACTAAGAGAGAGAAGAATAACAGCAGAGAGGAGAGAATCCACAGGTGTGCCAGTGGCAGAAGAAAGTTCAGGGAAAATGGAAGTCCACTGCTGGATGCAGGAGAAAATACAATTTTTTTATCAGCAGAGTGGAAAAGGCTGAAGTGCAAAAGGCCTTCTCAGTGTCAGTTTTCAGAAGTCCAGACTGCTCCAGACCTCTGGGTGTGTTGACACAGCTTGGCAGGGAGAGGGGCAGCCAGGAGTGAGGAAGGAACAGACAAGGCACTGCTCAGGGGAACTCAATTAAATCCACGTGATGAGGTAGAATACACTGGAGGATGTTAAAGTGTCAGCTGATGTGGCTGGGCAAGGCCTCTCTCTATCATTTATGAAAAATGATGGCTACTAAGAGGAGGTGCTGCTGACTGGAAAAGGCTAATATTTTTCCAATCCTCAAGACAGACACTAAGGAGGAGCCAGTCAGGGCAGTCTGTAGCTGAATATGAGCTCTTCTCCCTGCTATCCGTTGGTAGGAGGCCTGGGAATGGTTCATTGCTGCACCAGGGGAGGTTTAGACTGAACATTGGAAAACACATCTACCAAGAGAGAGGGCAAACACTGGTACAGGCTTCCTGAAGAGGTGGTTGATGCCCCAAACCTGTCAATATTTGGACAAGGGAATTAACAACATGCTTTAATTTTTCATCTGATACTGTCAGCCCGGATACTGTCAGGATGGATGGACTAGATTATTATTACAAGTTCTTCCAAGTTAAATATTCTATTCTATTCTATTCTATTCTATTCTATTCTATTCTATTCTATTCTATTCTATTCTATTCTATTCTATTCTATTCCATTCCATTCCATTCCATTCCATTCCATTCCATTCCATTCCATTCCATTTCCTTTTATGCATCTGCCGAAGTAACTTCTGGGACATTATGTCCAGTCTGGGACTCCTGTTCCAGTTGTACACAGAGAAATTAAATTAGAAGGGGTTTAGAGAAAATGACCAACAAGGAGACTTTGCAGAGGCAGCTCTTATTTAGAATGGTCAAAAAGGAGTCTCAGAGCAACCTAAAACCAACAATTACTGACTTGACAAGTAGCTTGACAAACAAAACAGACTAAAACATTTCTCCATTGTCTACAGATACAACAGTCAAGACCAAGGTTCAGACTGGATGTCAGGAAAAGCTTTTCATTATGAGATTTTGCAGCACTGGAACTGGGGGCTGTAGACCTCACAGAAGTTCCCTCCTCAGAAGATTTTAAGGCTTGTTGGACAAAACTCTGGCTGAACATGGTCTAGTGGTTGTGAGAGTTGCTTCAGGTGGATTTCCAGACAGCACTTCCACCTTCTTCTCTGTGATTCTGGGAACCCTCTGCCCCACAGTTTCTGTGTGTCTAAAATGGTGATAAAGACTTTGACCTCATTTAGGAAACAGTTAAACAGATACTGAAAAATCAGGTGGAAGACCTTGATATTAAATTAACCAACTACATGTATCAATACAGCTAAATTCAGTGCTACCTTTCAATTCAATATATGCCTTCTTATTTATTTTTTTTTAATATAAACCATATTTTCAATGAGAACGTTTCAGGGTGACACTTGGAGACGCAGACTTTGAGGATGGGGAACGTGGTATTTCGGCAATTTCAGCAATTTCAACCCCAACAAATTTTAAATAGGAAATTTTCCCAAATTTCAAAATGAGAGCAATGTAAAGAGGTCAATCCTAGGTTTCCTTGCCAGTCAGTGAGGAAAGAGATTCTACCAGAGTGTGATTCATCTGACCTATTTTAGGCACCTACTCTAAGCCGAGATGAATCACTTCTAGTGCCAATTGCTTTGCAGCGACTATAAAAGGAGTCAAGGGTGACCAGCTCCTGTGGAGAAGGCTGCATTTAAATGCACATTTCTTGCCCAAATAGAAGCATTCTAACTCAATAATAATATGTATTTTCAGTTAGGTTAATGCATTTAGCAAAGTAGTGCTGAGTTTTATGAGACGTGATTCCTGATACTTCCATTGAAATCCTCTGAATTCTGGACATTGGGATGTTCCTAAAGCATTAAAGCATGAAACCACCAGGATCTGGAAATGTCTCAGGTAATCACCATTCACAGTGAATGCTACCAACTGAAGGAAAACAGGAATTTAGGACAGTCATTTTGACCTTACTTAAGCAAAGAACTGGTTTCCAGAGGTCCTATTCAATGCAGATATCCATTATTTTGTGATTCTGCAATTAATCTTTTTGAATTTGGTTTGCTTTGCTTGGTTTTTGCTTTTAAAAATCATTTAAACCTCCACAATATCTCAATGCAACAATTCATTCTGTGTGATAAAGTTTTATGCAAAGCAAACCAAAATCTTTAAAAAATTTAAAAAAAAAAAAGTGAAACCTCTTTCTTTTAAATCTTCTTTCTGATTAATTAATTGGACTTTTTCTCTTTCTGCTCACTATTGCACAGTGCCAGAAATGACAAGGGTTATACAGAATACCTCAATATTTTTTGCAGTGACTGTTACCAGGAAAGTTAATTGGGATTAGTTTTTTTAACCAAAAACTATGGGGTTTTAACTTTTGTTGTATTGTATTGATAAAAAAGGACAAAATCTCAAGAAACACCAGAACAACAATAACAATAAAGTAAGAAAAAAATAATTCCCCAAAACTGATTTGAATCAACCAGGAGTAGTTTATTTCAATTTCACATTTTTTTACAGGATACACACCGTGGTTTTAACGGACATTTCCAAATGAAACAAGGAACTTTGCTTTAAAGGCTTTTGAAACAGGAGGAGCTGGCAACAAGAAACAGAAAATCAATTTTTTTTTGAAATTAAAACTTTGTCAAAAGAAAAAATATTCCTATAGTAAGGAATCTCTACTGTATAATGAGGAAAAAAAAAAAGGTGTCCAGAAATTGCCAGTCAGCCGTAGTTGTCAAGTATTAAAAAATAAATCCAGCACATGTCATTATGTCATTAATAACTTGCTCCCTACCAAATTTTCCAATTTAGATTAGTTGTGTTATGCAATATATAATTTATATTTATATTTATGTTTATATTTATAAATATATTTTATAATTTTAAAAAAAAATTCTTTTGCAATCAGAAACGGAGGAGGCAAATCCCTAATGAAGCTCTGATTACACCGAGCAGGATCGTCGGGAGAAGCAGAGAGTGGCTGAGCGGGGAGCAGCGCCGCAGCCAGCTACCGAAAAACCAAATTAACGCTAATTATATCGGGGGCTTGCTGCGGAGCGAGCAGTGTGACTTCACCCGGGGAAGGAGGCAGCGGTTTTCACTAGGTGGCACAGTTCTGACACATTTACACATCATTACCCGGCGCTAATGTCACCTCGCGGGGCGCGGGGCCGGGGGAGCCGGGGGCTCTCGGAGCATCGCTCAGCGATGTGTGATCTGTGAGCGGAACCTGCATCCCGCCTCCCGACGGGCACCGCAGCCAAGCTGAGCTCCGCCAGCCGGCCTTGAAATTAACAGCGAGGAGCTGAATGTCTGGCAGAAATGGGGCTTGAATCTCGGCACGGCTGGGAGGTGCAGGGGGAAAAGGGGTGGAGGGGTCGGAAAGCGCTTGATGGCTCCGTGGGTCCTCGGTCATCATCTTAAAATCACTGAATGGTTTGGGTTGGAAGGGATCAAGATCATCGTGTTCCAAGCCACTGCCTTAGAGTTCCAGCCCTGCTCTGAGAGCAGGGACATCTTCTACCAGACCAGGCTGCTCCAAGCCCCATCCAACCTGGCCTTGGACACCTCTAATGGTCAGCTTGGGTAAGGTGAATCAAAGATTAGAATCAAAGAATTGTTTAGGTTGGAAAAGATCTTTAAGGTCAGTGAGGGAAACCATCCCCCAGCACTGTCAAGCCCATCACTAACTCATGTCCCCATGTGCCACATCTACACAGCTTTTAAATCCCTCCAGGAATGTTCACTCCGCCACTGACTTGGGCAGTCTCTTCCAATGCTTGACAATGCTTCCAGTGGAGGAATTAATCCTAATGTTCAGTCTTTCCTGGCACAACTTGAGGCCATTTTCCCCTGTTCTGTTGCTCATTTTCTGGGAGCAGATTGCCATGATACATGTGTTTGACAGGAAAAACATCAGTGGGTAAAGCAGGGACATAAAGAAGCAGTTTTGGCCTAGTCAGGAAATAAAAGTTCAGAACAGAGACATGGGAATACCATAGAACCATAGAATCATATCACAGAACCATAGAATCCCTGCAGCAGTTTTCCCATGAAAACTTGGGAACATGAGTTTCCTTAGCTAGCAATAGCCAGCCAATGTATGTTCCATCCACCCCTGATTCTCAAACTCATTTGTCAAAGTCAGCTTTTACACCTCAATCATCTCATTACAACTAGTGAAGTGTGAGCTCCTGTTACCAGCTCTATTTGACCTGATCTGTCAATCTGCTGGTCAGTCTTTATGTAAAGGGATGGTATTTTAACATTTTATCAAAGGCTGATGAATGATTAATAGCAGGAATAAGTATGCTTTGGATGTCAGGCTTCTGAATTATAAATGCTTATAAGTGCAGTAACAGAGGGTATTAGAGAGGGTGGTGCGCCCAATATTTACCCACTGGGCACAGCAAAAATGGGCTAATCTTTATTAAATCTTTATTAATTAGCAATGACCCTTTATAAAAGATTTCTATCTTCAACATGAAGTTATTTCTGTGTAAATATGTAGAATTAGGTTCTTCCAGAAACTTCATACAAGACAAAGTACTGACAATTGTGGACAACAGTTTTTATTCCCAGCAGCAAGAAAACCATTGTAGAGCTTTGGCTCTCAGTCAAGACTGCCAGCAACAACAGAAACTTATTTTTTTCCCCCCAAGTTGTATTTTCGTTAAATAACTTTTTAGGAGATGACTGGTAGGTTTTAAGGGGCTGGCTTGGTGCTTCCAAGCTGCCAACTTACATTTAAAGTTCCTCACAAACTAATGTTTTGCCCAGGGCTGTTATCCAATTAACAGGAATTTATACAGAAGGTTTGCTATGCAATGACTCTGCTCGAGGCCATTACATGGTATCCTACGACCTCTAGACCTAAGGGTATGAATGGGTAAAACTTTAGGTTTTGATTCCAAATGTATCACCATGAGAGGCCAGTTTAGGGGTTTGTATTCCCCACACACGCAGTAGAGATGGTCAGATGCCTCCAAAAGGCAATCCAGAAGGAACAAGTGCTGATGCCAGAGGAGTTAACAGCAGGTTAAGTCGTGTTCCTCTCTAAAGGCCAGCTCAGGAATGAGTGATGGAAATCACCAACATTTGTAATCAATGTGGAGACATTAATGAGCAAAGCTTGGATTGGGCTTTTGGTAAGGGGAACCCTCTGGTCAACTTCAGATTAAGAGTACTGCAATCACATCTCCTGATCTCCTGTGAACGTGCTACAATCTGCACACCCTGGAATAATCTCTCTAGAGGGCAAAATTCACTTTCCTATTGAAATTGGGCCAAAGAATGGCCAAACATCAGTGCATTGTGGATGAAGTTCATCTGCCTACAGCTGAGGTCATAGACAGTGCTCTGCATATCATCTGTGGAAAGGAATAATACCTCTGGGGTATGGTCATCTGCAGAAGAAGGAATCATCTGCAAAAAGAGAGGTCACCTGTAGAAGAAAGGGTCATCTGAAAAAGAAAGACCTGAGAAGCAGCCACATGTTTATAAAGGCAGTCTGGACAAATGAGCTCAAAAGCAAAAGTCTTCTCTGAAGGTAGATGGGATGACATTTACAGAGAAACACAGAGAAAGGTGATAATGTTCATTCATGTTCTCTTAGATAGTCCCAAGAAAGCAAAGTATTTGTGGGGCAGAACTAAAAGGTGGCCCCCACCAGCTGAATGCTCTAACTGTGGGGTTGGGGCTGCCGGCCACAATTCTCTCACGTGGCCTCAAGCACCTCCACAGGTTCATATCTCCAATGCTGCTAATTCAGAGTTTGACACTGAACGGGGAATATCTGGGTGTTTTTTTAGCTTTGGGAGATGCATAATCACTTGATCAAATCACAGCTCAGGAGCTGAGCTTGGAAAGAGAAATCTTAAAACTAATCCCCATCCTAAACCTCAGAAAGA
The DNA here is from genome assembly GCA_008694505.1 of Cyanoderma ruficeps. Classification (NCBI taxonomy): domain Eukaryota; kingdom Metazoa; phylum Chordata; class Aves; order Passeriformes; family Timaliidae; genus Cyanoderma; species Cyanoderma ruficeps. The sequence goes on from VZDJ01006028.1 coordinate 19,452,137, forward strand.
TTGTTTTTAATGAGAATTCATTATTAAGATTTAAATGTGTGCTTTGTATACATGACACTTGCCACTCACTACATGTGTGTGTGCTTGCTCACATGTGTGCAGGTATGCATCTACGTATATTAAATGCTTCAAATGAATTTATATAAATAAATAAATAAATACATATATAAATTTGAGGTCAGAAATTCTTTTTGAGCAATGCTGAGGCAGCTCCAAACACAGCAGGGTTTCGGGTCATTAGCGTCTACATGTGATCACAGCAAAAACATTTAAATACCAGCAGTGGCTGAGTTTTCAGAGAGCTGAACAGTGCTCAGATCAGAAGCTGCTTTTATTTAAACATTCAAAGTAATTTTTATTTTTATCTCTTATACCCGCACAAGGATTTGTTTTAATTCAGTTCTCTCTTGTAGCTGCCTGCCTCTTCACGTTCTTCCCTACCTGTCTTCAAGATGTTGTGTTTTGGTTTTTTTGGTTTTTTTTTTCCTCCTCTCTTAATCAAAATTAGAAAGAGATTGTGTGTGCCTGTTAAAAAAAAAAAAAAGAGGGGCTTGGCTAAAAATAGTTCCCCAAGACAGGATATATTACAGCAAACTGCTTTTGCCTCTGGATGTTAGTGGAGTTTCCTTTGTTGTCTTCTTTGATTGTTTCATTTATATGGCAGGTTAGACAACAGCAGACTCCTGTTATTGCCTTTTCTCAGCGGTGAATTTTCTTTTATTTATTTATTTTTAAGGCTTGGAGCCCCTGAGGACAGTCACTCCCTAACCACAGCTGGTGACAGGAGGAGGGTTTTTCGTGCGTTCGATACTTAGAGCTGAGAGCTGACTGGTGAGAAGATTAACAGCAAGGCTATTAAGTGGGATACAGTCTCCATTTTTAAATTGCCTAGGCCTTTAATAAAAGAAGGAGAGAGAGAGAGAGAGGGAAAGGGAGACAGAGAGAAGTCTTAATAGTATAACATCTTCTGTATGCTCACAATCCATTTCGCCAGATGCTAAATTACTTTCTTTCCCTTCCCCCCTCCGTGCATCCACCCCACTTTCCCCGCGTCTGGTGTCTGGTGCTGTCTCATTGCTGGGAAAGGAGTCCTGGAATCCAATTGCTGAGGTGCTCTGGTAAAAGGGAAGATTAGTGGCCCAGGATTCTGCAGGAGAGTGTCTATGTGACTCCAAATTTCTCAGTCCCTGAGCTGTTTTAGAATTTTTTTATTTTTTTTCCAGGAAGCTTTGCACCATTTGCTGCTTTCTGGCCTCCCAATACTCCTCTGGCTGCTGCTGTCAGAGCAGGAAGTGAGGATGAGCAGGTCTCTAAGGCAGAGGGGAAGAATTTGAGACCAAACCTTCTCAGGGCAGTCAACTGCATTACTCAGGAATATACAGAGGAAGCTGGCTCCCAGAACTGACTGTCAGAATAATTGCCAATTAACATTTGTTTCCATTTAATCACCGAATCACAGAGTACCAGAATGAAAGGGATCCCAAGGAACATTTGGTCCAACCTTTCTTACCCCTCCTCTTTTCCATGTGAATCCTTGTAAAAAAAGAGCCTCTACCTCCTTTGTAGTGCCTTTTAAATACAGGAACACAGTGATAAGTTCTTCCCTAAGCCATCTTTCCTCAAGGCTGAACAATTCCAGTTCTCTCAGCCTGTCTTCATATGGAATAAATCCCAGTTCTTCCTTTGTGTCACTTCTCTGGACCTTCTCCAGCCTAAGAACACTGCTCTCCACAGTGGGGACCAGAACTAAACACAGTATTTTAGGTTTGGCCTGAAAAGCACTGAGAGTGGGATAATGACTTCTTTATCTCTCCTGGTGATGTCCTTGTTGATGCAGCCCAGAAGCTTTTTGCTTTCTGTGTTTCAGCAACACATTCACCCCTTGGAGCTTGCTGTCCACCAGGACTCCCAGGCCTCTTTCCACAAAGCTCTTCCCCAGGTGAGTGGATCCCAGCCCGTGCTGCACTCCTGGATTTTGTTTTCCCAGGTGCGAGACCTTACACTTGTGGAACTTCATAAGGTTCTTGTCAGCCTACACGCACAGCCTATCCAGGCCTTCCTGCAGGGCAGCTCCTCCTTCCAAAATGTCCATTTCCTCACTCAGTTTGACATCATCAGGAAACCTCTGGGTACCTTCAATCCCATCATCCAGATCATTTGTGGAGACATCAAACAGTGCAGGGAGCAATAAGGACTGTGCCCTGGAGGGTTCCACCTGTCACAGGCTGCCAGCTGGGTGGATTGAAGGTGCCTCCTAACCCAAACCATTCTGTGATTCCGTGATTCTGTGATTCTGTGACCTTCACAACTTCTCAAAGCTTATGGAGAGTGGCCTCCCAAGGATGTCAGCCAGCTCTCTAAACACCCTCAGGTGAATATTGTCAGGGCCCATCGATTTGTAAGGGTTTAGCTCCTCTAATAAGTGTTGACATAGTCACTGGCACCAATCCTGAGCATTTATTTAACCATCTACAGAGCAGAGATACCAAAAGAAATTTAGAAAATATTCCAAAATTGCAACTTGGTGTCTGCCTTTCCACAAGGTAAGGTCCCCCCCTCTGTCTCCAATTTCTTTCTTATCTTTTCTTACATGTTGTGTAAGATTTTCAGTGATGGATATTCCACAGCTTTCCCAGACACTCTTTTCCAACACTTCATAGTTGTTACGTTCAGAAAGGCTTTGAGTCTATTTTTAAGGGGAAAAAGAGGGGTCAGTTCTTAACCCAGATCTTGTAAAAATTTAGTGCACAATTTCTTTCCAATGGGATGATGAATAAATCAAATCATAATTTTAAAATTAGTGAGCTGTTAGTTTATTTTTTTGCATAAAATCTGTTTTTGAAAGAAGCACACAGATTTTTCTTGGTGTTACTCCATTTCAGAATATTTCCACCCTGAAAATTTGAATGAAAATTAACGTTTATTTTGCTTTCCTCATCTCTGCTGTTTTGATGAGTGTTGTGAAATGGAAAAAGAGACTCCTATACTTATTTATGTACCAACATTTGCCCACAGAAAGAAATCCTGATCGTAAGGCCAGGATTTCTGAAGTGGAAATTTCAAAGGGGGATGTTCCAACAGAAACCATTCCTCCTTTTCTGCTGGCTTTACTACAAACCAATGTGCAGTCACACCCTGGCCCTGCAAGTACTGACACATATGCCTGGTTTCAAAAAGGATGGAGATCACGTGTCTTGAAAGAGGCGACTCTCAGGCACAAAATAAAGCACATTCAAAAGTCTGAACAGGATCAAAAAACTCGAGCAGTTATATCCTGGCATCCCTTAGGACCGAATTTGATCATCTTCACTTCCATTTACTAAGTGCTTTGCTCAGCAAGAAATATTACAGGTATTCTAGTCAAGTCTAGTCTCATCACTGTGTATTTGAAAGCCTTCCAGTATTTTTTAGTGCACATGAATAACATCAATCAATTTTTTTTTTTTCTTCCCTCGAAACTCCTCTGCTGGAAGAAGCGTGAGTTTAGGGTGTGTTTTGTTTTGTAGTTCTTCAAAAATACTGTGCACGTGCACATGCAGACACCTGCAGGTCTGTGCTGCAGAACATAAAGCAGAGCCCTGCACTGCTGATTTCAGCAGAAAAAGAAGTGAGGTTTAGGGTGACCTTGGGTATCTTCGGGAGTCTAATCCAGATTTTGAGGATTGCACCCTTAAAACTCAGCTTCCACTGGATTAAATATAATATTTAAGAAAGGAAAAAAAAAGGAATGCTTTTATGCAATAGCAGCAGCAGCAAGAATGGAAAAAATCTCTCTTTGGGTTCACGATGGTACTGTGCCATTTTTATGCTGCTGGAGCATCATTTTGCCCAAAGGAGGAAAAAATAAGCCTCATGGAAGATTTTGTAAATCACTACCACAATATCCAAAATCTTCCTTTGAAGTATTATCACAAATGGGCTGATTTAGGGATACTTTGGTGACCTTAGTTTCAATATTTCCCAGCTTGAGTGTCTCATTTTTCAGCCTGTGTGATTTCTTATGTCTCTTTGCTTTTTTTTGTGTGTGTGTGAAGATAGGCTGGCATTCAGTGCTGATGTGATTGTGTCTATGGGTCTCTTTAGAAGAGAAAGGAAGACAGCAAAACAGTATCTAATTTTTAAAAAGAAGCCTGTTTTCTCCTGTATCTGATCCAACATTTTAAGCAGGAAGAATAAAAATGTCTCTACTCAGCTGCTCCTAGTGGCAATAGTGACCAACATGAAGCATTCCTTCCCAATATCCCAACTATCTCAGCCCTCTGGCAGTGGGAAGCCATTCCCTGTGTCATGTCCCTCCATGCCTTGTCCCAAGTCCCTCTCCAGCTCTCCTGGAGCCCCTTTAGGCTCTGGAAGGGGCTCTGAGCTCTCCCTGGATACTTCCCTTCTCCAGGTGAACACCCCCAGCTCTCCCAGCCTGGCTCCAGAGCAGAGGGGCTCCAGCCCTTGGAGCATTTTCCAATAGCCTGGGACCCCGTGGTCAATCTGCAGCTGAGGAGAGGAAAAATCCCTGCACGTCATGAGCTGCAGTAGAAAACAGCACAGCCACAAGCAGCTCACTCCAACCTGGCACAGCCCTGGGAGAGTGACTTAGTGAAACGGTGGGAAATATGAAAGGGGCAGGAGACCCTTCCCTCCTTGCAGGTACAAAGTCTACCTGACAGAGAAAGACTGACTCAGGCCTCTGAGGAAATTTCTAGGGTATTGCAGGATCTTTTCCAGTAGATGCTGGGTTATCACCCCTCGTCCCTTTATTCCATTCCTGAAATTACAATCTGGACTAAAACAGCCCTTCAAGTTTACACCTTTAAAGCACTTCGCACTGTTAGTGAAAATTCAACCAACGCCACAGCTCTGAAAAACAAAGGGAAAGAGGAAAAGGAGTCTCCTGACAAAGTCACTTCTCTGAGGGCTCAGGAGAAGCTGATGGAGCCCAGCCTGCTTTGAATGACAAAAGTTGGGGGAGCTATCAGCCAGAAACACACTCCGTGTGCTGCCAGCCAGGTTCAAGCCTCTTCCCCCCTCCTCATCACAGAGCCTTTGTCCTCTCGCCAGAAGCCTGCCCGCAGGCAACATCCAGCTTTCTAATAAAGCAGCTCCTTTGTCAATGACAGCAATGATTATCTCCTACAGCTGCCCGTGGGGTTGCATTTTGTAACACAATTTGGCCGCCTTTGGCCCCGGTTAGTTCTATTTAACGTACTGCAGGGGGTTCACTGTTTGATCTCTAATTGATATAATTGACTGGGAATAATCAGGGCAGCTTTATAGATTTTTATTGATAGCTAATTTTCCTTCATCCATTGTTTAATTTGATAAGACTATAACCTAATTTATTGCCACTCTGATAGGGATCCATTACCCTTTTGACAAATGCTTCTGGGGCCCACTTGTCAGCAACTGATTTGAAAGAGCTGTTAAGCCTACAGAGCCCATCATTAGTTAATGGCAGTTTAGAAAGCTAATGGCATTATAAATTAAGATCAATAAGTACATGGAAATTACAGTTGTTCAGCAAGACACCACTGTATTATTAAACAAACATAATCCTGTACCTTTGGTTAATGCACACACGGGGAGCTTCCGAGTGAGTTTCAGGGCCAAATAAAGCCAGGTGATTAGCAAAGGAAGAGCCCTTCTCTGGTGCTGGAATTGCCAGATTAATTCCTAAAGGATCTTTGCAAGAAAAGAAAGAAGCCAGCACTGCTTTATTTTGCTGTATAAGCAACCCGAGGCTTCAAAACACCCTCACACAAAACAATACCCCTCTCGCTTCCTCGGGTTTTGATCTGCTCCAACAACACTTTCAAATGCATAATACAAAATCAGCAAAGGAGAGGCTCCTGGATTTATCCCAGGGATAAAGAAAAGCAAACACAGCATCTCTTGATACTTTTACATAGCCTCCTCTTAATACCTCACAAGGCTTGATTGGCATTGAGTGGTGTTTGATCACTTTGGGCCAAAGCAGGATGAGAATGTTGAGAGTTTTCCCAGCAAGGCACCAAGATCTAATTAATACAGCAAAGAACGGGATGTCGAAAAGCCTGGAGTCAGTTTTGGTTTCACCACTTAGTACGTAAGGACGTTGAACCAATGACTTAATCTCCTGTCCCATTTTGCAAACTCACTCTCTCCAGATGCCCAGATTGAGTATTTGGAACTGAGAAGCAAGGCTGCTCCTGTCTGGGAGCCTAAATTGGGTGTTTGGGATTTAGGACCAAGGCTTCTCCTTCTGGGCTCAGTACAGATAAACTTCAGCCTCAGCCATCTTTTTAGGCCTTGACAGCACTGAATGTTCCCATGGACTCTGGCTACAGACTAGAAATGGAAAACTGAGGTTGTTACATGCCTGAACATCTCTCCTGCCCTCTGGGAGAGCCAGATGTTTTCAACACAGGGATACCTGATCCTGTCTTGGAGCAGATCCTCCTTGGAATCCAATCCTAGGTGACTCTAATAATCATCACAGAGCTTACTTGGCACAAACCTTACTTTGCTTAATGTGCACAATGTGAACTGCAGAAGGGCCTAAGAGAATCCAATATCTGTTCCTTTGGAATGGGAATTCTCTGTTAAATGGATGGGAGAGACAGCTGAGGGTGTCTTGCAGCTTCTGCCATCCACTTTTAATCTTCAGCTACAGGTTGGGCAGGGCTCTCAGGTACCTCAGGTTAGATGGGATGAGTGTGAACACATTTGTGGCATGTCCATCAACTCAGCTATAACATCTCCAAATGGAGAACTGGGGATGGACCGGCAGCTATTCCCAGCATTGGGAATTTTAGTTGTTTCCTTAATGAAATAATGGCTTTTCAGTCACAAGTTATTTACAGTGGCTGGACTCCTCCAATAGGAACAAAATATAATGATTTTGTTTGTCCTGAGATCACTTTGCACAAATTAATGTTGTGTTATGTCAAAGTGTCGGCCCAGAATTAAAATTTACTTCCTTAAGTGAGGTTCAGCTGACTTTACTCAGGAATCTCAAAACTCAGAGTAAGTAGACAACTTTTTGAGTCAGAAGGAAAACATGGGCAATGTCCCTGTTAGTTTATAGTCTGAGCACACAGAATTTGATTTTTAGACTGAATTCAGGCTAAAGTCCTAACACTGAGTGCTGTAGACATTTCATGGGTATTTCACTTTGGCCTGGTTTATTCCCATTCCCACCTATAGGCAGAAAATATCAGGGACGCTTCCAGAGATTAGCTTCTGGTTTGAAAATAGCCTTGTTTGTGCATGCAGAGGCTAAACAAACCAATGAATTTTGGTGAAGTACATTAAGTGGAAATAATCAAGAGAGTCACAGCAAAAGGGCACTCCAGCTTCCCAAATATATATATATATGTATATATTATATATATGTATGTATATTACATATAGATGTGTGTGTGTATATATATGTATATATACACACATATATACATATATGTGTGTATATATATGTATATATGTGTATATTACATATATATATGTATATATTATCTATAGAGAGAGATCAATATATATATATACACACACACTGATAAGTATTATTATTTTAGGTACTCCCAGATAGTAATCTGCTTCAAAACTTCCCTCTTAAAAAGTTTTATTTCTTCCCACTGGCTACAGGAAAAACTTAATTAACTAGATCAGGCTTAAGGATGTAATTATTTGACACCTGCGTTACAGCAGATAAATAACCATATTTATCTGGTAGAAGTGGTGAAAGCAAATCCTCTTCAGGGTTTTCTTCAGCCAAAGAATGCTAAAAACATGTAGTGAAATACAGGTGTGCCCTTGATGCTAAAGACACAAGGCAGAGATGGAATGGGTAAGAAAAGAAGAAAATCAAATAAGTCCATCACTCAATGTGAATGAAAACATAACAAATGTGGGATTTCAGAACTGACAGCTGCTTTTGAAAAACTCTCCTCCCCCTTCAATGGTATAAATTGGTACATATATTATAAATAAAAATGTAGAAAATATGTAAATATAGAAAAATAAATAAACAAATTTGATACAGGTCCAGGGAATCTAAAAAGTTTAAACATGATGATCATTGGTCTTGAAAGTTGTTCAGTGTAAAACTGGAATTTTGATAGGTGGATTTGCTCCAGGTGGATCTCACAGGCACCATCAGGTGAGTTTTCACTGCTGACTCTTAGAAACACGGAATTATTAATGCTGGAAGAGACCTCCAAGATTATCAAGTCCAACCATTAACTCGGCACTGCCGGGTCCACCACTAAACAATGATCTAAGTGCCACATCTACACGTGCCACTAATGCAGGGCCATGACCTCATTGTGACCTTCCAGGAACTAGCAGGGGTTTATAAGAAAGATGAGGAGAAACTTTTAGCAGAGTATGTCGTGCAAGGACAAGGGGTGATGGTTTTAAGCTAAAAACAGAGCTGATTTAGTCTAGATATAAAGAAAAATTCAATGAGGGTGCTGAAACATTGGTACAGATTGCCCAGAGAGGTGGATGCTCTATCTCTGGAAACATTAGCCAGGTTGGAAGGAATTCTAGGTAACCTGGTCTAGTGGAAGGTGTCCCTGCCCATGCCAGGGGGTTGGACTAGATGACCCTTAAATGTCTTTTCAAACCCAGATCATTAAATGGTTCCACAGTTCTTGCTTCTCCCAATCAGTGTCACAGCAGTAAAATGCAACGCCAGGAAATCTCCATCCTCTGATGCTTCTCCTGGACCCAAGGCAATAAACTGGCCCCAAGACAGTAAAAATATGACTGTCAATTTATCCCCTAATGAAACAGTGCCAAGGCAAGAGCCACAGGGTAAGATAGGGGATGGTGGTGGAGGGAGGAACTAAACTGTCTGCTCACTTGAAATAAAGCAGGAGAGATTACAAGACTCGTGTACAATTCTCCACGGTCCCTAAAGTCTCTTGCAAAAAGGTAGAAATGAACTAATTTATTAGTAAAATCACATCAGGGGCAGTAATTTCATGTTAGTGAATTTACATGTAATAACATTAGATTTCCAGCCCTCCATATCAGCACACTGTGGCCCTCTTGGATGATGAATGAGCTGCCTAAAGAAAGATGATAGTTTGATTGTTTTCACAGTGAACGGATCAGCATTTTAATTTCTTGCCTCTGTGTTTATTGCTTATTTGGCCCCTTGCTCAGCTTGTAAAAACTTGGCTAAATGGAAATGAATAAATGTAATTACTGCGGGTGACAGTGGTAATCTGTGTGGGTTTTTCATATTGCCTTTGCCAACGTTAATCTAATCACTAGAGAATATGTGTCACTGCACAAATACACTGACAGAAAGCAGAGTCCTCTGTCAGTGCCAACGATACGGAGGCTGGAAGGAGTCCCTGCTGGTGGGGATCTGTTGCTGGGGCAAGACTTTAATACTCTGACCTATAGATGATGCATATCGTCACTTTTATATACCCTACACCCTGCTCAGGAGGAACAGCAGCAGTAGAAACCTGTTCTGAAACTTAAAAAAAGTGTTTCCCAAGAATTTTTTGCTGTTTGTATCTCTCCAAGAGGCTTGACAGAGTCTCTGTGTGGTATGGTCACGTCTCAGATGATATTTGCTTCCTTCTTCTCTGCCCAGAAGTTCTGCTGTGTGTAAGTCTGCCTTATCCTAGGTATGGATGGAAAAGGTTTTAAAAGACATTACTCAAGGACTGGGACACGATTTGTTTTTCATAGTAAGAGGTAAAAAAATATACATGAGAATAATAGTTCTGTTGCCTAAGGCTTTGTTGGGCAGTGGGCTGAGGAAACAGATCCGGTACCTGACAGAGTGTAAGGATGTGAATTTGTGCGGATATCATCTCCATGTTACTATTAGGCAACAAGAATTCATAGGGATTAATTGGTTTTCGAGATATCAGACGAGAACTGAGACTCAGCTCTAGGTCCAAACATCTACATTTAAATACATACACACCTGCACAGGTGCATGGATATGATCTGTGTGTTGAGGTTCCCATTCTAGCCAATGGAAATCCCAATGGAATCCCACAAATGGAATTCAACTGCCTTTGCAGTTACTTATATAATGCCATTTTTAATACCTGAGAGATATGGTCATGGGCCCAGAAGACACAACACGGGACTTAAGGGATGCCTCTACCCTTCTCAGGAGACAGCTGGCAGTCTGTAAGGACAACCTCAACCTACACTTAGGCAACAGAGACCAGAGGGTTATTCAATTTCCCGGCGTGTATTTTGGGATAAGCTGAAGTGCTCTTTCAACTTCATATTGGTCTTATTGGACTACAGTGAGTCAGTAAGTATGTAATTGTCTCTTTTTGAGGCCATTTGTGCTGTCTCAGACCACTCCAGCTGGCATCCAGTTGATAGTCCCAAAGAGTGAGTAAAAGTGAGAAAACTCCTGGGCTGAGATAAAGACAGTCAAAGGCAAAGACTTGCTCACAAGCAAAGCAAAACAAGGAATTCTTTCACACTTTCCATCAGCAGAGAGATGCTCAGCCATTTCCAGGAAAGCTGGGCTCCATCACCTGTAACTGTTCCTTGGAAGGACAAACACCAGAATTCTGAGCATCTCCCACCCTCCCTCCTTCTTCACGCAGACTTTATTGCTGAGCATGGCACCAATCTGCTCTGGAATATTGGGTCAGTCATGGTCAGCTGTCGCAGCTCTGTCCCTTCCCAAATTCTTTTGCACACCCTGACTACTCACTGGTGCAGCAGTGTGAGGAGCAGTGTTGAGCCTGTAGAAGATGCTGCTCGGCAGTAACTAAATCATCCCTGTAGTACCAGCTGTGCTTAGGTCACAAACCCCAAAACACACCTCCATTCCAGGTACTATACACACCTCCATTCCAGGTACTATGTGGATCATTCATGACTGCTCTTAGCACTCTGTGTGTCCACCACACTGGATAGAAGGAAATTGGCTTACACGGGAAGCAGGAAGACCCAGACCTGTCCGTGGGTCTTTGCAGTGTGCCAATTAAAAGATTTAAGGGGGTTGAACAGAAAATAAATAGTGCTAGTCATGTGACTGAAACCTCAAAACATCAGGAAACATCAGGAAGTTTCACGCTGTGCATAATTCCTCTCTGTCCTATCATCATAAACACTGATGATGTCCTCATCAGCGTTGTCCAAAAATTGTATGAAAATCAGGCTTGAACCCAGGGAAATTATAATCAGAATAGTCATGAAAAGAAACAGAGAATGCTGGCACTTATTGCAAGTGTCATTCCAAACCCGAGGGTGGTTTGGTGAAGCAGTTCCACAAGTTAATGACACATGATCTTAATAACTTCATCTCTTGCTTAACTCAAGTGAGATGCATAGCAACATAACACAACACCCTGCAAAAATTCGTTCACAGGGACATGATCTGTGATTGGTTCTTTCCTTGCTGTGAAAGGACAGGGATCCAAAATTAATGTAACACATCTTGGACATTCTAAATATCTACAACTGGCTCTTCCATGTCCTGTTCCCCAAACTACACACATACACAAAACACATGCAAGATAAGGCTCCAATTTAAATTTACAGAAGGCCACATCTGTACTAGTAAATAAAACTTTTCCAGGACACTCTCTGCCCTGGAGCCATTTGGCATTGTCTGGATGTGACTCTGTGATTAAACTCTCTTAGGCCTTCAGAATAATGTGACCACACCCAAACTGCCCACTGGGAATCACTGGATCTCAGAATGGCTTGGGTTGGAAGGGTCTTTACTGTTCCAACCCACCAACCACGGGCAGGGAGATGGTACATAGCTGATCCCAGCTCCTAAAATATATCCAGAAACTGGCAAAGAAAGGCTCAGTTCCCTTGTCTAAGCTACACTGGCAGCAGCTCCAGCTCCACCATGGTGATGACCATTGCAGATGCACTGAGATAGGTGCACAAGTTGATTTCTTTACTGCCTGATGAGAGGAATCAGCAGCAATTCTAGGATCTGAACTTTGGCTGTCTAGGAATAGTTTTAACCATGAGATTACCTCCATGAACTAAAGTTCAGCCAGGAATAGCTCTTGCCTTTGCCTTTTCTCTGTCACTTCTGTCACCTCTGATTTCTCTGACATCTGAAACTACATTTCTTAACCACCCCCCTTAAATACAGATAGTTAATGACTTTAAGCTGAAAGAGAATAGATTTTCTTTGGATATTAGGACGAAATTCTTCCCTGCGAGGGTGGGGAGGCCCTGGCACAGGTTCCCCAGAGAAGTTGTTGACACCCATTGCCTGGATGTGTCCAAGGCCAGGTTGGATGGGGCTTGGAGCAGCCTGGGATAGTGGAAGGTGTCCCTGTCCATGGCAGGGGGTTGGAATGAGATGATCTTTAAGATCCCTTCCAACCCAAACCATTCTGTGATTCTATGATTTCTACACTTCTGTTACTATCTTTGTTGTCTGAAGGTCATCACTGCCTGGATAAAGCTCCAGGTACATCAACATCTTCAGTGCCACCACTTTGGACACTTCTGAGCATGTTCCTCAGAATTCCCAGCTCAGTTCTGCACCTCCCAGTGCTTTGAGGCTGACAGCCAGTGTTGGCAGAGACAGATGTTCACATCTTTGTCAGATTTGCAGCTCTGCTCAGAATCCATCCACAAAACCCCTTGAGGTTATGCTGCCACTTAATCTCCTCAACTATTTCACTGCACCTCTTATCCTCACCTGGGCTTGTTTGACTGACTTAGACTCTTTTGTGCTTTCTTCTGGCTGTTCTATCCACAGTTTATGCACCAATTTAACTAAATCAGTTTAGAAACCAATTTAGTTAAATCAGTACAAACCCCTTGGGTAGAACCAGATGGAGAATACCTTTAATTGATTTAATATGAGTCAGGATTTTTTTAGTTGATTTGCCCTATTTTCTTGTTGACATGTATCAGCAATTCCCCACCATCAACATGAACATGGTCTCTCACCTCTACAAAGTGGGGAACTTCTCCATGAGTAAACAGGTTTGTTTATGTTCCCAAGGTATTTGAATATGAGCATAAGTTTTCTTTTTTGCAGCCTTCTCTGATTAAAATAGTCCACGTTTTTAAAATATAATGATTCATATGAAGAGGTGAGAGGAGCAGGACGCTCTGGAGAATTGTGATGGCACAGAAAGCCAACACTGCAAATACAGAGCATGCCACAAGTGGCTTGGAAGCTGTAACTGTTCTTCTAATAAAAAAAGTTCCACAGCTTATTCCATTTCACACTGTCACCATTCCTAAACCATTCCATTAACCAGGCTGGGAGGAAAGCCTAGGACAGAATATACAACAGGGCTGCAAGGTCCTTCCTGCAACTTCCTCCTGAGCACAGGCTGAGAGAAGCTGGAGTGGGAAAAGAATCCACCCCGCTGCCCATGTCCCATCTGTGGACAAAAATCCTTGTGCCCCATGTTTTACCTGTCATGGATGTTAAATTACTGTGCAAGAAGACACAGCCAATAATTCCAAAATAATTGAATGTGGGAATTTAAATTGCTATCATCTGCACGTCAATCTAAAGGAGCCTAAACTTTGTTGTTTCACCCAATGTTAAACTGAATGAAGCAAAACTGAATTAAAGCCACTTTAATTCTGAATGAGAGAGTCCACACGGTGTTTTAATTTAGTTGAACTAATCCACTTCTAAAATTAATTCAGATTAATTTTCCTCAGTATCCCTGAGCAGATCTGCAAAGCTGCCTGAGGGAGTTGGGAGCAATTTCCCTGTACATGGAAATTGAACAAAATAGGCTTCAGTCCAATGGCAACTCCACAATAGTACCTTGTTTCAGCACTGTTGTTCCAGAATTAAATAAAGAATCATTCCAGATTATCTGTTGTGCTCTACACCCTCATCCTGACTTCCCTCACGTTAATTTCCTTAATCCCAACGACATGCAAATTGAACTGCGAGGTATCCAAATCCCCCATTAAACTCTTCTCCACAAAATTAAATGACAACATGGCAAAGCAATTTAGGTTCTATTTTTATGGGAAAAATTCCTTCCAAAATGCAAATAAACACGCCTTCACCCTACTCAGAAGGGCTTTGAATTTCAGTGGATCTGGGGCTAATTGGAACCCTGAAAACCAGCCAGAGTCAAAGTGAAACTTAGCTGCACTAAGAAGTGTAGCTTATGTTGAACTAAATATAGTGAGACAAGTAAGCGTTAAAAGCAAAGAAACAAAAAGGAAATCAAACTGACTTTTAAGAGTCGTAATATTCTGGTTTTTATTAGTAAGAGAATTAGTTTGGATGTATTCTTCAAAGCAGCACACTGACAGAATCATTTTCTTCCTATATAAAACTTCAATTAAGTCAGTGTTTTTATTTCAATTTCATTTCTTCCTGATTTCTTATGATTTCTTAAATATTTCTTTTTCCTTTTATTTTCTATGCTTCTTAGAAAAAAAAATTAGGAAATTTGCTTTTTTGCATCTCAGTTTTATAGCAAAAAAAGGCTTCTTTGCTTTATTTTTCTCTGGAAATTCTCTTTTTAGGACAACAAAACCATTTAAACTTTTGTGGATAAACTTAGACTACGGCCCATAAGAATCCTAAAGCATGTGAAAAACAATGTTCAGCAGTTTGTACTAACACGGTGCTGCAACTTGTGAACTCCTGATAGAATTCTCACTTTGAGGCAGCCAGTTTTGGAAAATCAATAATCGAGCAGCAGAAGGACTTGCAGGCACAAAACAGAGCTTTTTTTTTCAACACGGGGAAAGAGATTTTACTGCTGGACTTCTTCACTAAAAACAGTGACTTTCAGTCATAGTCATCAATGATTCAGTTGAAAGTATTAATTGTGTTTTGTTCATTTCTCCTTTCTCTTAGCATCGTTATTTTTCCTTGTGCATTGTATCAAAGGGAAATATTTTATGGGAGGTTTCAGATGCCTCTTGCAATCTGGATGAGAAATAGCTGTGTGTTCCACTTGGATCGTCTGGAGGGACAGTTGTGAGGGAGACAGTACAGAAGGGAGCTTGTTACAGCAAATAAACTGATATTAGAATGTAAATTCTTCTAATCTATTCATTATCTCTCTCTGAGACCGAGCTGTTAGAGCGGTGGGTGGAAAAAAAATGTCTATTTTTGTTAAATGTCCTGTTGGTGGCAGCAGTTACAGTGCATTTAATCCAGCAGCAAAAATAAGAACCTGGTCTGGCCAGGTGAGAATTTGCAGGCAGAAAGGTGATCTCGGGTTACAATCTCAAAAAACTGATGACTTTGCTCTGGCTTCAGCAGTTCAGTTTACACTGAAAAACAGGGAAAGAAGAGGGAAAAGAATCGAAATAAAAAGCTGTCCCAGGAACTCTGCGAGGCAAAATTTTGGGTGAGGGTCAGAGCTGGCAAAGCTGGGCAAATAAAAGATAATTTGAGAGCTTGGTCTGAGGAAAGTGATGGACTGTGAAGATTCAGAGGGAGAAGGGGCAGGAGGCAGGGGTGGAAACAGGCATCACTGAGTTTAGTGATTAAGGAGTAAATCCCATCTTTCAAGCAGAGAAAAAGAAATAACTCCCAGAGAATAAGTAAAAACCTTTCATCTGTCCCATTTCTTTGAGAGATCAGATTTTAGAAGCAGGGGTTTTCATACTTTGCTGCTGATTTCAGATGTTTCTGGGTTTAGACCACCAGCTGGGGTCACTGTTAAGAGTGGCTGCCTTTTTTAGGATTTTTTGTGGATACCTACACTGGAATTGCAGCATCTTTAAATCAGGTGGGGTATACAGTTATTGAACTGAAGTAGATCCTGAAAACAATGTAGAAATTGAGAAATAATTTGCAGTGTCTGTAGTGATTGGACAATGGACAGTGGTTTAAAACTGGAAAACAGTGGGTTTAGATTGGAGATAAAAAAGAAATTATGTGGTGAGTGTGGAGAGTCACTGGCACAGGTTTCCTAGAGCAGCTGTGGCTGCTCTGTCCTTGGCAGTGTTCAAGGCCAGGTTGGATGAGGCTTGGAGTAATCTGGTCTATGGAAGGTGTCCCTGGTCATGGCAGGAAGTTGGATCTACATGATCTTTCAAGTCCCTTCCAGCCCAACCCATTCTGTTGTTTTATGGTCTGTAATATCAGTCACTGCATGTCCTTCCTACTAATTTTGAGTCAAGCACCTCAGCATTGATGGTGGTTTTGATTTATTGGCTCCATTCATTTCCAAAGGGGATGAGTAGCCCAGTTACATTTTTTTCTTTCATCAGCATCTTCTCTCAGAGGCCTGGGATTTTCCTGTCCAAAGGGGAAACTGGAGGGTGTAAGGATAAGGAAGGAGTTTGGATGAACAAAAAGAGAATCTTGTACTAGAGGCACAACTATGAGGTAGTCTACACCATTTTACGGATTAGGCTCAGATCCTGGTGATTTATTGGACTGCCGACACAACTTCCTGTGGATTAGAATTCTAATGCCAGTTTCTGCCTTGTGGGGGAAGAGTTTGTTCACTGGGGCTCTGGAAGGCAGAGTGGGAAGGTATCTTGTACCTGAAAGGTGCAAATCCTTTTGCACAGCCAACATTCAGCTGTGTAATCTGAATTTTCTTAAGCAAACATTCAGGAGTGCAAAGAGTTTTCGACATTCTCAGGGAGCCCCTGAGCTCCCCTTTGCCCAGCAAAGCTGGATTGTCTCCCTTACAGGCAGCCGCAAAGTTCCTTGGAAGAAAATGAGAAGAAAACAAAACAGACAAACCTCAAAGTCCCCAAGGGAATGAACAGAAATAAACATAGCCAATGTGGAAATCAGTGTTGATTCCTGCCATCAGATTCTCACTCTGTTTGACCTCGGGAGCAGCACTGACATGTACCAGAGGGCAGGGAGTAGGAAAAAAATAGGTGGGACCCATGACATGTGCAGTGGGGACATCAGATGTGTTTTAAAAAGCTCTGTGCCTTGAAGTTGTGAATATAAACCACCTCCTAATAGTTACACTAAACTATTATTTAGATAAGCAATAGGAGTGGAATATCTTCCAGTTTGTAAAGCCTTTAGTAAACCAGGAGCTTAAGGGAGCATCTCCATTTTTTTCATTTAGTGATTTTAACCACCCACTTTAAATTTCCAGACATCCATGGCCCCAGATTAGGGATCATTTTCCAGCTCTGCTAGAACTAACAAATGAAGGCTCAGATTAATGTCATCACACTTTTTCTGCCTTAAACTCAGCCATCTGATCTCAGCTAATTCCCAAAAAGGACAGAGGTGTCGCCAATCGGCAAATTGTGTCACCTGTGATTCACATCTGTCCCAGGAGAGAAAAACTTGAGACCAGAAGAAATAGTAGTTGCCTTTAGCTGGTGGCTACCTGGTTGCAGAGTCTTATTCTTCCTTCCCCTCCCCAGGTAATTCAGTTTGTAAAGTCTCATTAATACATGATATCATCCCTTACATAATCCAGGTTGCTGTCTCCTCCTTCTCTAACTCCATGCTGCATCTCCCTCATTTGCTGGTGATGCAACTGCCATTTGCACTTTTTGTTTCTCCAGGAGAGGAGCTTGAAATACATTCAGAGCAGCAGATATCCCTTGTAACCACTGCAGAAAGAGAGGAAAGCACATCTTAATTTTGAAAGGTCTGTCGTGTCTGTATTTACAAAGCAAAATGCTTCAGATTTTGAATTTTGGGTAAAAAAAAAAATTGGTGTTTCCAAAGGTCAAGAAAAAAATATCTGTCCGGCTTGACCAAGATACATATGAAAGTTTCAAATGTCAAAGTGTGGGTCAAGGCACAGAGAAATTCTTGTGCCTTAAACAAGCAGCTAAATGGATGAGCTGAGGAGAGGAGCATCATCTGTCCCATTAGCCGTCAGCTGCTGATTGCCCCAGGCCAAGGCAACATATTGGGGGACTTTGTTATATTTTCTTTTTCACTTGGCTAGTTCTGTTTGAGTCAGTGGTTCAGACTAATTACAAGAAAATAAATAATAAAATGTGTAAGAGCCCCAGCAGGAGTGAATATCTCTGCATACAGAAAGAACAACAAACTCATGACAGAGCCAAGTCTCAACAAACTCATGACAGAGCCAGGAAAAGTGAACAAGACCAGTGAAAATGTACCTAACTTTGTTCTGTTTTTTATTCACTTGATCAGTGTCTGGACATCCTGAGAGTTACCACCTTCAATCTCAAAGAAAGCAAGTGGTGCTTTTGTTGCCTTGGGCTCCATTCCTTGTTTTTTTCCACAAGTGGCAGAGCAGTGCAGCGACAGTGGAAGAACAAAAGATATTCAGACATAAATGAGTGATGGCATTAAACTCGGCTCACTTTAGTTTGTGCTAAAAATTAGGATGTCGGACCAAATTTCTTCTCCAGCACCTCTTTATGGTCAATAGAAAGAAATAGACACTTTCTCAGAGCAATTTTTCTAATCCATTTCTGGTACATATTTTAAAAAGGGACCAACTGTCCTGTCCAAGAACTTTCACTTCTCATTGTTGATTTTAGAAGATCTAGAAATGTGTAATGAACAGACAATAGCACAAACTCAGGAAAATGCTGATGACTGAATTTCCTAGAAAAGTCAGCAATGATATAGAAAGTGTCAGAATTAAGAACTTTGGGAATTTTTCACTGGGACATATTCATCATTTGATATGTGGAAAATGAACCTCTATATATTTACTGAAGAGAATAGAACCTATTTGGGCCAAAATAGAAATAAACAGTTTGGTAAATAATGGATAAACTAATGCCATTTTCCTTTCACTTTATGATGATGAGTTACATTCAGTTCCTGTTGGAGTTGTGGATTTCCTTTTTTGATGGACTTTCAGTATTGCTTAAATAATGCAAATGACTCTTTATTTGTGTCTGTGCTACAGCTCTCTCATCAGATTCTCATGCCTTGCCCCACTTAAACTGACTTCCAGGCATGGAATAGGTAACCTATATTGCCAGAGAATCTGGTTTTAGAGAGTAATAATAAATTGAATAGTTGTGATGGCTGATGGCTCGTTACCTGCCTGGTACAAGACATAAATCCAGTAAAGCCAAAGTTGTTTCCAAAGCTGTGAATGTCTCACAAACATAGGTGGAACCAGGAGCTTGAGTCTACCATCATC
Organism: Cyanoderma ruficeps; assembly: GCA_008694505.1. Taxonomy (NCBI): domain Eukaryota; kingdom Metazoa; phylum Chordata; class Aves; order Passeriformes; family Timaliidae; genus Cyanoderma; species Cyanoderma ruficeps. The sequence goes on from VZDJ01006028.1 coordinate 19,471,150, forward strand.
AGCAGAATAAGAATAATTAGGAAGGTGTTGATTTGGGTATCTTGGCCAAGCACCACCTGATTATGAGCCTCTGTTTCATACCAAGCTGCTCATCAGCAAGTGGCCAATGTCGTTTTCAGTGGGGAAAATTGAATGAAGGAAGGTTAGCAGATGTTTGAGGGAATTAATCAGATCATTGGAAATTTGGCATTAAATGGCAAATTATCCTAACAATGGAAGTTTCCTTTCCAGAACATGTCTGTGGGGATGTCAACAGTTTTTAGTTTAATCACAGAATTACAGAATCCTTTAGGTTGGAAGTGACCTCCAAGACCATCGAGTCCAGCCTGTGACTGATCCCCACCTTGTCACCAGCCCAGAGCACTGAGTGCCACATCCAGTCATTCCTCGGACAGCTCCAGGGATAACAGTGACTCCACCACATCCGTGGGCTGCCTTTTCCAATCCCCAACAACTCTTACTATAAAAAAAAATCTTCCTAATGCCAACCCGAACCTCTTCTGGGGCAGCCAGAAGTTATTTCCTGTTGTCCTGTCAATTGTTCCCTGGAAGAAAAGTCCGACCCCACCTTGTTGCAACTTCCTTTCATGGCTGTGTTTAGCATCCAAACATTCCTGTGAATGAGGAAAGTACTTTTATTTACTTCATTCATATTCAGAACAACATTCAGGAGACCAATAGGCTAATTTATTTCTTTTTCCCATGGTACCCATCCAATTAAAAATGTGATTTTTTAATTTTCTTTTTCCAGAACCGCAGTTTAAGTAAAAAGTTTTTAAACAGTCCTGCAGATCTCAACTAATTTCAGCACATGGAAATGTGGGGACTAAAGAAAAAGCAAATTGAGGTTCTAGTCTTGGAAAAAATATATGTATGGCCTTGTATAGTGTATATTTGTGGTCAAGAGAGCTGAAAAGACAGACAAATAAGTCTCTCTAGGACTGGCACCTCAGTAATCACCCAAAACTAAGAATGTTTGGTCAGTCTTCTTTGAATCAGAATTGGATTCTTACTCAAATGCAGTTGATAGAAAGAGTGGCATTAACAGCTTCTAAAACTGTTTATAGAATTCTCATAATACTTCAACAAATGTATGTTTTCAGTGATCTTTTAAAGTCATTTTCATCTTTTTCTTAACCTTATTTGACAGTGCCAAATAAAATGAGATCATATTTGGAGGACTAGAGACTAGAAAGTCTTGCTCTTACTTGAAGCTGCCTGGTAAAGAGAGCAGAAGTTTATTTTGTGACATTTTCATTAAAATNAGCTTCATGTAAACAATGTATATTTTTAGAATGTTTATTTCTCCTCTGGGAGGAGAAATGTGATTTGTGGTGATGTCCACCATCCAGGTTAAAGACGTGACGACCGGTGTAGCCAATCTCTTGACCTTTGTACAAATGTACATAAATGGAGCCAGATTTTGAATAAAGAAAAAAAAAAGTTTCCCCTGAACTCTGCTGTGCCTGCTTCGTCCTTTGCGTGTCGGAAACTGTGACAGTCACCTACAATCCCAATTAGAGTCACTGTGAAAAGTGCTTTCAGGGAGACACTGAGCCCAGGCCAGTGGTGCACCACTGCCTGGAGAAGCCTCTCCTTTCCCATGGATTATGGAGGGAGCCTACGACTGCTCTGCATCTAAACAGGAGCTGCAGTCAAACTCCAAGAATGAGGACCATGATGTGCCAGCAAGCTGCAATCCTAGAGGGCTTAGTCCTGCCACTGTCATCACAATCAATTACATTACTGAATAAATCAATTAAATGCTGTTTAACCCCAACAGAAAGAGAGAAAAAGGTTCCTTTGTGAGCAGGAGACTGAAATTAAGGGGGTTTTTTTTCCATAGGAAAATCATGGCTGGACTCCAAGCTGTTTTATAAGTCTAAGTTGTTTTTCCTTGCATGTTCTTCTGGTACATTCATCTGCTTATTTGTTTAACGAATGTGGCGCTGGTGAGAGATGCTGGATTGATGCCTCGGGGAGAACAAAGTCCTTTATTTGTCCCCAGGCATGCCAGAGCAGTGCTCCACACCCACATGGCTTCCCTGTGACCTGAAGGGACCACCTTTAAGGGGCAAAAAGTGGTTTAGTTTCCCGGGCCTTTTGAAACTTGCCCTTTCCTCTGGATCTGCCAGCGAGGGACATGGGGTCATTGGGGCTTATTTTTACAGACAAGGGCACACTCTCAAGGGTTTCAGCTCACATCCAAAACTTGCTCGTAAATTTTGTTAGCCTTGAAACCTCACAATAGCAGGATTTTAATTTTTTTAAAGGCAACTGCTAGCTAGGCTGGCAGTACTTTTTTCTCAGTCTTCTCTGACCCTATTTCAATTCAGGAAATGAAAAAGGAAAATAGTACTACTACTACTACTAGTAATAATAATGATAAAAAGGAATTATGGCAAGAGTGTTAAAACTCCCTCCACAGTTGTCTAGACCTCATTTCCTCATACAAGTGACTACAAACCTCAGTAAAAAAAAAGATAAAAATTATGCCTTGTTTTGCTCTTAGCCAGGCTCCTTCTCCTTTATCTCTCAGCACAGTTTATTGTCTTGAAGGTGGTTGCTAAAGTTAGCACACACCTCTGGGTGTTCCCCTTCACTTGTGACATTGAAAATGTAATTTTCCTGACCATCAACAAATCATTTTTCAGGCAAATATTTATATTTGACAACACCCCAATGCTCCCTAACAAGGCCTTGAAAAAGCTTCTGCAGGAGAGAGGGGAGGCTGGAGAAAGAGAACAAAAGAAAGAGAGAAAGGCAGATTAAAAAACTTCCCAAACCATCTTTGACAAATTTTGAGAAAATATTATTTTTTTAAATTTTCTTTATCATTGGCTAAAGACAGTTGAAACATGGAATGTTGTCAGTCTGAAGTACCTATGGGTGAAATCTTTTCTGAATGTGGGTCCCAGGGTCTGCTTTGCAATTCGGCTCAATAAAGAGTTTTTATCCTGAGATTTGGAGAGTGTCCCCATTTCATCTGAAGGACAAACTCCCAACAGTGGGAAGCAGAAACAGAGTCTTAAACATTTTCTTACTTGAGTGAAAACCACCTAAGCTCCACCAATGTGGATTACCCTCCTCTGGCATCTCTTCTTCAAAGGAGGGGAGGTTGCTTTGAAAACAACATCCCAAGTCTCATGCTGGTTATGAGATAAACACACTCACTGTGGGTCTTTTTCAGTGCTTTGGGTTGCTGAGGAACTCCTGATTATAAGCATGTGCTGGTTCCTGCTCTCTCTGTATGAGCGAGTCTGAGGGCTTGGAAATCCAGAGCTCCACGGGTAACTCTGTTCCAAGTGGTACCTGCAATATCTCATTATAAAAACTGCAAAATCAGAGCTGCTGTGCCTTCCCCTCTTAATGGACTTCTTTATTGAGTGTGTCAGGAAGCGTCTCCCATTTTAATATTTGATAAATAAAAAGAGATAGGAGTCCTGCAAAATACTTGATACCGCTCATTAACAAATCTAGGGCATCCTCCTCAAATTATCACCCTGTGTCCTGCCTTCATCTTCTCTATTTTCACCTTTCCCCCACAAAAAAAAAACCAAACAAAAAAACAAAACCAAAAACAAAAACAAACAAACAAAAAGGGCCAGGAGATTTGCTACAGGAAACTGCTGTTATTTCTGTTATCATTATTTTATTTCTTCTCCTTCCAATCAAGAGTGGAAAGCCAAAGGATGGCGAAGCAAAATTTCCCTGAAAATCCAGCATTTTGGGTGTTCTGCCATCAATGCTGCATTTTTAACACCCACCCCTCCAAACGTGTTATCATTAAAACTTCACGGCTATCTTTTTTTTTTTTTTTTAAAATTTATTTATTTATCAGCAGCACCGCCACCCCTCAGCTCGGCAGAATCGCTGCCTTCCCGATTTCAGCAGCGCCTGACCCCATTTCAGTCAATTTTCCATATCCTGCCTGTCTCGTATCCGCCGAGGGAACACACTGATGCTGTGTTTATGTTAATTTTATGCTCTCTGAGTTGTGTCTGTTATTCAAAGCAGTTGAAGCAGTTATTGCCAGTAATCTTATTTCTGCTGGAGCCCCCGGGGCAGAGCGAGCCTCGGAGCCGGTCCTGCAGACCGTGTCAGAGCCATCACAGCCTGCTGGTAAATGGCAGCTCTTTCCTGCAGAATCTGATATCAGTTACTTGGCAAACACAGTAATAAAATGAAACAAATCAGATTTTCAAGTAAATAAACCAGACTTCAATGGCAGCAACAATGGTCAGGACAACAGGATTTTAATAAGTGATGCTATACGGGGGAAAATATTGGAGTGCTGCAGCCCTTCTTCTTCCTGCAATCCAACCCAAAATTATCTGCCTGAACCTTTGCAGAATGAAAGCAAACAAAAAAGAATACTACCAGGGTGGAGTCTGCTTTCCCTATTGGTAAAAGGAGAATTCACTGATGGCATGTATGGAAATTCCCCCGCCAAGGTGCTCTGAGCTGTCGTGTTGGGCAACAGAAGAGGAACATGAATTTTTATTCCTGATTTTCTGCTCGATAATATCCATGGGTCATTGCACAGACCAAGGGAAAGGTGTTGACCTTTTGTTTGGAAAAGCCAAGGGTAATTCATGGCTTTGCCACCATTTCCTTGGGCGTGAGTTGTTTAAGGATGGGTTTTGCAGGGTCAATCGCATTTTCAATAAGGCTTTACAGGAAACAAACTCACCCCTTTCCTTGGTGCCTTCCTAAAAGACAGATAACTAGCAGATAGAAAAGATGTTTTATTCTAAAACAGCAGCTAGACAAAAACTAATTCTGCATATTCAGATAGCCTTGCTTTGGAAAGTATTTAAAATTTTGTCAGAAAGCCAATAGCTGGGGAAAAAAAAGTTGAATTCTGGCCAATATTCAGTTGCCAAAAATGGAAGCCATTTTTCTCATAAGAACATTTCCTATAGAAAACTCCAATTTAAGAAACATTTTTCAACAAGAAGACATTTCAAATGGAACATTTTCATGTTTTTCTATTGCCATCAACAGCACTCAGCTTTTATTGTGCAGCTTAAGGCCATGTTTGCAGCATACTGGGCTCTTTAGAAACTTGCCTGGTTGCATTGAGTTCTCAATAGCAGCAGGAGCTCTCCTATATAAATTTATATATCTATACATACATAAATGAAACACAAAATTCTGGACTTAATGTCTCCATACTGTAGTTTCTCATCTGTCAAAACTGATTAATAATGCTTCTGTTTCATTACTCAAATAATTTTTCAACTTTCCTGAAAGTGTCTGTCTTCTGCTCTCTACTCTGCCTGAAAAGCAGAAGTTTTAATCTGATAATACTTTCTCCTCATATTTTGTAAATCTGATGTAAGCATTTGGAACCTTACTTTTTTTCTTTGAAATCCCACAATACCAAAGGAAACATTCAGATCACCCCCATGTTACTCCTGGAGCAAACTTGCTGCTCTGTCTGATGGTAAATTAAATATTCCCTGACCGATCACTGTTCCTAAAGCGAATTCATGATGTTTAGCCACATCCATTATAGGAGTTCTTAGTCCTCTCTGTGAGGACCCTCAAAAAATGCACGTTTGAAAATGTTCCTGGTCCAGGAACCGTGAGTTTTAAAAGTCTGAGAACTTTATAGCACACACATCGCTTATGCTTTTAGGTCTTCCCTGATCCATAAATTTTGAGTATAATTTTTCTGTTTTAGCTATGTTTGGATCAAATTCTTATGGAGGTAATAGGCTTTGCAAATCTAAAGAAGAACAATGGAGCTGGGGAAGGGGCCGGAGCACCAGGAGCAGCTGAGGGAGCTGGGAAAGGGGCTCAGCCTGGAGAAAAGGAGGCTCAGGGGGGACCTTGTGGCTCTGCACAACTCCCTGACAGGAGGGGACAGCCGGGGGGGGTTTGGCTCTGCTCCCAGGGAACAAAGATGGGATAAGCTAAAATGGCCTCAAGTTGTGTCAGGGGAGATTTAGATTGAATTTGGGGAAAAAAAACCCAAAACATATATATATATATGTGGTTTATGTGTGTATAAACCTGGACTAAAATTAATTTGATAGTTTTCATCAATGCTATTTCTTCTAAAGTAAATAAAACTCATCATGAAATTGAAGAGAGCAAAATTGGGCCACTTAAACTTTTTACATCAGTCTTTGCCATCAGTCTCAAAGGAGGTGATGTCTGAAAACAAGCAAACATATCTATGGTCCTGCATCCCATATTGCTTTTATATTTTGGCAATTCGTATAATTCATGATGAAATTTAGAAAATAAAATGCCTTCTGAATGTTCTTGCAAGTTTTTCATTAATAGCACTTACATATGTAAAGACAAATATAAATACAAACACAGCACGGCCAGGTAAGGCTTTGACAACATTTTCAAGTATCCATTGGAAGGAAAATACTTTTTAATATTAATGGCAAATTGCTAGATTTGTGGTCTCCAAAAACTGGAGCTTTCTGTTTCTTTTCATATTTGTTTTGATTGTTTGGAAGTGTTTCAGGCTAGGAAAATGGGTATTTATTGGGTATCCTTCTCACAATTCTAGTTAAGGGGTCCTATTGTGCAGTGGTGAGAGTGATGGTCACTGCCCACCTGACAGGCACAGGCGGTTTGGACACTTGGGACCCAAACTAAAGTTTGGTTTGAGATTTTCAAAACTCAAAGAATCCTGGATTGGTTTGGGTTGGAATGTGTCGGAGTCCAGGGCATTCCTTTAGTTGCCCTGGAAGGTCACAGACCTCGTCAGAGGGGTCTGAGACCCAAGAAAGAGGGTCTGGGGTCTGTCCAGGGGGGTTTCCTGGCACAGAGCCCAGGAAGATGCAGGCTTTGATTTCAGTCCATAAGAAAAACTTCCAACACAGAGTAGAATTACAATCACAGTGGTGTAACGGACAGTAGTGTAGTTTATCACCGGGTGGAAAATTTTGTAGTTTTGGGTTCTTAGCATTGGGGGGCAAGGTGGAGGATTTAGGGTGGTACCCTGGGTTCTTCTTGTTCTCCCTTGGCATCCACCTTTTGCAGTGATGGTGGCACAAAGTAGTTTAGGGAGATTGGGTCAGAGTAGAGATGACTCCTTTAGTATAGGTAATAGGCATTGGCACAAAATTGTAAATAAGACACACGTAATTATCTGTATAAGAGGAAGCGACCTCTCATCAGAGGGCAGAGGGCAAAAAAAGACCCATTCAAACCACCACCAGAACCACCACCTGACTCTTGGGTGAGAGAAACCAAACCCGAGAGGAATGGACCTTAAACGTCATCAAGTTCCAACCCCCGTGCCATGGGGAGGGTCGTTTTCCACTAGATCCTTATGGCATGGAAAGTTGCTCCAAAAAGTGGGATAGAAGATCACAATGGACTTAATTGAGCTGGAGCCAATAGCTCTCAGGATAGTCTTAAACCACCAGGCTACCCAGGATTCATATTTTCTTGTTGAGATGATATTTAGCTTTTTCCTTATGAAGCTGCGCCAGGGACAGAGAAGGAAGGGCCAATTTGTGTTCAGAAGTTTAACATCCCTAAAGTCCCTCTGCAGCTAAGGGGAAAAAAAACAAGGTGCCACTTGAGATCTCCATTGTAAAATATGTGTCTAAGCTTGGTGGAATAAGTAACCCCTTGGAGATGTCCTCTACAGCATCCTCATGCTTCAACCCCACCTTGGGGTGTGAAAGAACACAGTTACCTGTGTGCCTGATACTGACACTAATCCAGATCTCCTTTTTCCTTCCAAGACAAAAATTGAGTCTTGTCATTTCAAGGATAAATAGGCTAATTTTCCTATTACTTCTCAGTTACTTGTTGCATCAAAGATATCATCTTGTTTTAAACAGATGGTTTAAATTGCACATATTTTCCGTTTTTTCAGTTAGCTCCTTTTATTGTATTATTAATTTCCATGGCAGAAAGGAGGTTTTTTAATAAGAGAATCACAGAATATCCTGAGTTGAAAGGGACCCACAAAGATCAACTTGAGTCCAACTTCTGGCCCTGCACAGACATCCCAAAAATCCCACCCTGTGCCTGAGAGTGTTGTCCAAATTCTCCTGGAGCTCTGGCTGCCTCAGAGCTGTGACCATTCCTCAGGGAGCCTGTTCAGTGCCCAGCTACCCTCTGGGTATCAGTTGTTTCACATCAGAGAGAATAATATGCCACACAACACTCTGACAGGCCAGCCAACTTCATTGTTTTCAAAAATTAACCTCTTTAGAGCATTGTTTCCTTGACCCAAAGATATTTAGGGCACTTGTCTTTAGAGAACTTTCTCTTCCATCCATTGTGGATGTCCCATTACAACTTAAGTTTTCACAATTGGAATAAATAGGTGAATTGTACCACCAATCCAATCATTATTATCATCAAATAAAAGGGGGAAAAAATTCCCAAGCCTGAAATTTTAACTCATCCTTTCATACGGAATCTGAATTAACATTCCTGGATTACTCCAAAGCACCTCAATTATTTCAATTGCATGGACATCAGCAGGAGTATTGTTTATTTCCCTATGAATGAAATCAGAGCAGGGCTTGGAGGAATTTGGTCTGATGGAAGAAGTCCCTGCCCATTTTAGGGAACTGGAACTAGAGGATCTCTAAAGTCCCCTCCAACCCAAACCATTCTGTTTGCATGATTCTAACATGGGAGCTTTAAAAATCAGCTCTTCACCTTTAGATCCTAATAGGTGCATGTCCTTCCCAGCAACAAGAAAATGGAAAATGAAAAAGATAAACCACCCTGCTAATGCTAAAAAAATGGTAATAACTTTAAAAGAGACAGGGATTTTCTCTTTTATTGAACCCCATAAAAATACATCATTTTTTCTCACTCTTTTCCTTTCCAAAGGCTTTGTCGCTTGCCATATATGGAACATTACTAGCCAGAGGACTATCAAATATTTTTTCCTTCCTGTTTCTTTTAATTTCGCTGGAGGTGCAATGATCCAAGTGAATCAGAGCATTAAATTCCTAAAAAGAAAGCACATCCCTTATTTCCTTCTGATGAGGCAGAGTACACACACGTGCACACACATATTCACACATGCACATGTGCACACAGACACACTGGTTTAAGTCTCAAATATTGTGCTGAAACCTTTCTCCCTCACATGTAGGCTTGGGAAGAATTTAGTGCTAAATAAATGCTGCCTCAAACCAGGCAAGATAAAACATAAATCATTGCATTAAAAACCTCTAACAAGTCTATCTGCTTTTTGAAATGACTGGGAGATGAAAGAGAGGAGTCTCATTTAAGAAGGCCCAGCGGAACAGTTCTGCATTTATATAGCTGTTATCAAAAGCAATTCATTTGGAGATCAAATAGACTGACAGATAGGACAAGCAGGGGATCACTGCTGCCTTCAGGCAGCCAAAAGCAAGGATGGTTTCCCAGTACCATCACTAATACTGGGTCTAGTCAATGCTCGTGTCTATTATGGCTCGCAGTAACAGCCAGCTGAATGTTAATATTCACTCCTCACACTCCAGTTCGATGCTGATTTGTAGCTGAGGGAGTAAATAGTCTACACCCCTTTCTCTGAGGTTTTTTTTTGCCTTCCCTTTCTGTTGTAGGAGTAGCTCCTTCTGCAATCATTGTGTGTCTGCTGCAGGTTTAGTTCTTACAAAGGCGAGGCCACTGAAGACAAAAAAAGCAAGATGATGGGCCCTGGCAGTGTCCCACTAACAATGTGCCGTGCATGGACAGCACCTCTCTTTCCTGTGTGCTGGAGTCTTTCTGCTGCTTATTGGCAGAAAAATACCAGTTCTGTTGGCTCCTTTCAAAATGACAAGAAGAGCACTGCATCAGCCCAAGGCTGGCTGCAGTTTCTCCAGTGCTGCAATTCAGCACCTCTTAAGGAAAACCTATTATTTCCTCCCCAAAACCACCATCCTTACCAGTGGGGTAAGGACAAATACTTATGTTGATTTTAGCCTTCTAAAATATGTTTATAGTCCTAAATAAGTGAGGGTGAAGGAATTTTATGGGTTTTTTTACCTGGTTGTTACATGGTTTTACCTGATTTTTACCTTTTAAGGTTTTTACCTGGTTTTAAGATCAGGGAGCTCAGAAATGGCTTGTGATTACACAGTTTAGTATAATTTTTTTTGTCTAGTGCAAGGTGTCTCCATCCATGTCAGGGGGTGGAATCAGATGAGTTTAAGGTCCCTTCCAATCCAAATCATCCTATGATTCTGTGGAATCCCCTTGAAATGAAGCTGTCTCATCCACACTGCATCACAGTTACAGCTCCTGAGGATCCCAAGAGATGTCTCCATGGCCCTAGAACATGAATGTTATTTTCTGTTGGGTTTGTTGGTTTTTTTAAAGGGGGGGGGGGGTCTGCCTTATGGCCACAGTGATGCTTTTATTGCCTCACGCTGAGAATATGTGCTGCGTGCCTTGGGGTGTAGTGGGAAAGGAATTTAGGATTCTGCAGAGTATAAATGGCTGAGGATACTGATAACAGATTCTTCCCAACAAAACATGGCCATCATTATACCCCAGATTTTTAGGACAGGGCTGAACAAGGGATTTGGGAACCACACGGAGAGTAAGTTGTGATTGCCTTGGAAAGTGAGATTTCGACTTTCTGACTGAGCAAAATTACAAACCAGAATCAGCACAACTGCAAAGCAAAACTGGAATGTGGCATGAGGGTGAATAAAGCATATGAAGATGATGCTTTCTAGCTTCTTTACTACATCTTATGATTAAATCATNGTGTGGGAGGTACCAAAGACTTTTCCAAGTTGTAATTCAATGTGTCCTACAGGAGGAAAGAAAACAACAGGTAAGCTGGAAAATTTTTCTGGGACAAAAGAGAGCTGGGAGTTGTGGAAGGAGAAGGAGACTAATGAATCAAGAGCAAGAGAAAAAGGTGAGGTGGAAACTGTGTGAAGTGGAGTGCAATAGGTGAGGTAGAAGATAATACACTAATTCAGGTTTTAGGGCTTCATATTAAACAATATGTACACATTCCTTACAGGCACTGGACCACCTTTAAAAACTGGCTTTTAAGTCCTACAAAATGTCCTGCTTCCAGGGCACAGTTCCCTGCAAATTGAATAGATCAATGTATCCTGGAAATGGATGCACAGAAGGTGAACAGGGAACACAGTAAAAGAGGAAAGACCATTCACTCCCTTTCAGTAAAATGACTATGAAATAAAATACATAGCTCAAGAGATAGCTTTGAAACATTCAAAAGGACTGTTTCTTCAAAGGACGCCTCATCAAACTAATGCATTCCTTGCTGTATGGTATCAAGAAAACACTTAAAACTTACACGGGTTAAAAATACCAGCAGGACAAATAAATGGCAAGAAATCATCAAGGAATGTTAAATAGAAATGAGCTTCCTCTAAGCTGCAAGTCATAGGAGAGTAGGGGAATACACTGGGGAAACACCAGCCTTTGCTGTCCTGCTTGTTTTGTTATTCCCTTGGCACTCTAGACACTTCTAGTCACTGGGGTAAGTGGATCTTTGATGTGGACCAGCCAAGTTATTCTCCTGTCCCCATCACAAGACATCTCTTTCCTGTTCTCTGCTGGGTCTTGCTCTTTGTTTCACAGCCCAACTGCCCTGCAGATAGTTTTCCTGCAGAGTCCTTGATCTGCTGACCTGAGAACCTATTCATGGGTTAGAAAAAAAACCCAAAACCAACACCATCAACAAAACAAAGTCATGGTCCCTCTAGTGCAGCCGGCTCCATCGTAAGGAAATCCAGCGCAGCACTCGGATGCCGAACAAGATGGGATGAAATACTAATTATGGTAAGACTTTACAAAAAAGGCTATCTGCCCCCGTGAGAGCCCAAGCCTCCAAGCTAGTCTCTCGTGGAACAAAAGTAAGTTGTCAGATTTGAATAATTTCCCTGCATGAAGATAAATCCTCACATTTCTACGTTCCCCACCCCCACCTCCCTCCCGCCTTCCTCTTCTCCCCTCTCTTCAGTTTTGCAAACAAGAAAAGAAAGACTAGGAGCTATTTCACTGGATAACCATGCAAATGAAACAGGAGATTTAAATGTCTTAGCAAGGAGATCAGAGGCACAGTTGGAAACAGCTGTGAGGGGCATTGGAATGATTATAAGGGAATAGGATGGGTGCATTATTTGGCTTGGTGACTTCATTAGTGATATTTGGCATCAGATGCTCAGCTGGTGTGAATCCAAAGAGCTCCTCTCCTCTGTGCCTGCTCAGCCCCTCTGAGGATTCACTTATTTGTCCTGAATATGGATTTCTACATTTTTGTATTTTATTTTTTCTCCACTGCATTGGTCTCCAGGCAGCGTTTTGAGAATAGGAATTCAAGCCATGAGAAGATATTTTGTGAGATGGAACAAAACTCAGGGTTTATATGTTGCCTTGAAGATTCTGAGGACTTATTAGAGACAAAAACCTTGGGGTTTGTTTCAACTTGCCCGCCAGTAAATGAAATGTGGAGATACAGCATCTTTACACAAACCTCCTAAATTCCCACTCTCTTATCATTCAAATTTATAGCTGATATTGTATCAGGTGTGTCTTTTTGACCTCACAGCAATACCTGTGCAATATTCAATGGGAATTGTCACTCATAAATTTAATGGTCTCTTTTAAATATTTCCTGAAATAAAATAAAATACAAATACAGTAGGAGTTTTTCTTTGTTTCTAGCTATTTTTGCAGAGATATAGAAGTATTGTTCTGCTCCAGCAGCTCAAGACCTGCCTGTACATTTATTATTTTAAAATGGAAGAATCTACAGCACAAAGTAAAAATGTTGTTCATTCTGAAAGAACCGTCAGTGTTTTGGGGTGGGTTTTTTTTCTCCCTTTTGTGAAAGATGGGGAGAACCATTTTGAACATCCAGCTTGACAATATATCTCCAAAAATGCAACCATTTCTGTCCATGGGAGTGCTAGAAAAAACATATATATGTGATCCTTACGAACATGGTTTAATTTTGGGCTTGGCCGTGCTGGATTAACAGTTGGACTTGATGATATTGGAGGGCATTTCCAGCCTAAATGGTTCAATGACCTACATGGAATGGAAAGGAAGACAGACAAAACTCCTCTTTTCACGCACCCAGTGGGCAAAGAAATGAAAGCAGTTACACCTGCATTCAGCAGGCACAGTATGAGTGGAAATACTCCTGTCAGTAACAGCAAACTTCTCTTTCATAAAAGGTTTCCACCTTTCCCAGTGAAACCAGGAGTGCCTGTCCCAGGCAGTGCATAGTCCCTGACTTCTCCTGCCCTTGCATTCAAGTGGAAAGTTATGTAAAGCAGGGAAGAACTTTTGTCAGGAAAAGAGACAATTTTGGTCAATGTTCTTTAAAAATATGTCAGTATTCTGAGGACCATTAAAAGCTTTGGGCACTGCATTTTTCAAAGAAAATGTTAAAACAAATGTGTTTGAGGAGGAAAATTTAAAATTTAGTTAAATATTTAATTTTCAGTTAAAAAAGAGGTCAACATTTTTGTCATCCTTTAGGGATCATTTAACAATCTAATATGGAATGTCAGTAACTTCTATAATAGTTCTGGTTTTCAGGGCAAAGTCAGAAAGGAAAAATCTTACTTACATCTCCAAGTGCCACATTTCCACAAATTTTAAATCCATCAGAGGAATGGGGACTCTGCCATTGCCCTGGGCAGCTGTGCCTGGGCTGGACGAGAGTTTTGGTGATGGAATTTTTCCTACATCCACTGCAAATCTCTCCGGGTGAAACTTGAAGCTGTTTCCTCTTGTCAGGTCACTCAAAATGATTGACCCCCACCTGTCTCCCACCTCCTTCCACAATCCCCCTTCCTCTCCTCATAAGACTTGTTCTCCAGACCTTTCACCAGCTGTAGAGACAGATGTATCACCCTCAAACCCTTTCTCCTACAAAGAAATTTAAATAATTTGGGTGCTAAGCAGAAATTCTGAAATGCTGGTTAATGCTCTCACCCCATAACTGTGGGGTTTTTCTGCCCTTCTTGTCTGTGCTTATGAGTCAACAGATGCATTTCAGCTCTAATTCCTCACACCAAAGCATGGGGCTGATTTTATTTATATCTGTGGGATAACGTGGATATTCTGGTTTGGAAAGCACACTGAAGTTGCATTTTCAGTGCTGAAAACCTGCACAGGCCAGCATTAAAGGTGTTCCTGAGCAGCAGAGCTCAGTACAAGCAGGCAAGGTGTGAATGGGGCAGGTTCTGGAGCTTTCAAAGGTGCAGGGTCATGGAGATGCAAGCTCAGGAAGCACCACTGAGAGATCAGTGTAATTATACACCAAATTTCACAGTTCCCTGATCAGCAGGAGAGGCAGAGGGAGTACAAAACATGCAGCTCTCATATTCATGGCTCTGCTGGAAGGTCCTTCTGGGGACTGTCGTTAGTCCAAAATAAATCCACTTTCACCATTGCAAAGTGCAGGGGAGTGTCTCGGGAGGTGTCGAGGAGGCAGAATTTTATCCCTGTGAGTACCTTGATCAGTGACCCCAGCAGCAGCAGCAGCAGCAGCAGAGAGTCCTTGCAATGCACCACAGCCCATTTCTGTGTTTAGAGAAAGGGGCCACGTTTTCAGCCCTCGGTGCTTTCGTTTCACAAAACCCTGCTCACGAGATAACTGCAGGCTGGAGCCATGAATGCATTTTCCCTTATTTACATGAATTTTCCACAGAGTCCTTCCGGAGGTATCATACTCAGCACTTCCCAGAGGAAATTATGTGTATAAAATTCATGAGAAATCCCTCTTTCTTTAGAGTATTAGTAGACATCTCTCTATTATGCAACCCAGGGATATTATAAACCAATAAATAAATCTTGAGATGAAGGACATTTGCTTCGCCAAAGCAAACATCCTGAGAGGTGTGGGGAGAGTGTGTGCAGTGGTTTTAAAGGATTGTCTTGTTGGTTTGGGTGGTTTTTTTGGTTTTCTTTTTAATTTCTGAAATATCCATGGTGATTAAGATCAGAGCAGTACTGACTTAGCCTCAGCAGCAATCTTAGCACAGGAATATGATCCTAATCTGTAATCATCCTTGTGACACGCCTATTTTATCAAGCAATATTAATAAGCTTATATGTGTCATCTCTTGGTAGAGCAGAGGAGGGATTTGGTGCCTTAATGCGAGTGATTCTTTCCAATTTTTGCCCCTTTGCACAGAGTAGAGCTGGAGCTCATCTGAAAAGCAAGTTTACACCTGAACTCAAGGTTTTTAATCTGCCCATTAAAATGATCCATGCAGAATGCACTGTCCTCATAAACTTTGCAAAAGTTAAAAGTTATTTGAAGCAGAATTTTTGGAGTTACTAAACTGTACTCTCTGGTTTAATGATTCCATGGCTTTGAAAGAGGGTTTGTATGATTAGAAGCACTAAATTAACCACATTTACCTTTTAGACCCCATAAACCACATGTCCAGAGAATGAACCTCATGGACTTGGATGGATTTTGGAGTCAGCCCAAAAGAGACACGGGTGGTTGCTGCTGCACCCCTTGTTTTTCACTGGAAACTTCTCCCACATTGAGGGGAATGCTTTGACAAGCAGATCCAGAGATTCGTAAGAAAAATACGGTTTATATTCCTGACTATTGAGACAGATTTTCAAAGGTTACTTTGCCAAAGCTTTGCACCATGACACAATCAGGCAGGAAGGACTGAATTGTATGGGAATTTTCTCAATATGAAAGGGAATATTCTTAATATTAGAGGGTTGGAACACCTCTGAATGAATAAAGAGGACTGCAGGTGCCAGAGGTGTTCCTTGCTGCCCTGCTCCCTTTCCTGGGCTCTCTCCTGTCTTCCCCTTGCTGTCACAGGATATGGCATTGCCACCTGTAACAACTGTCCTAGGACAAGGGGTGAGGTTGTACACATTCTCTCTTTCCCCTAAGTTCCCCACCATTCATGTTTTCATTTTCAGCTGGTTTAAAATTCCTTATTTTTCTGCCAAGCAAAGTGTTTTCCTCATCTGTGTTTCCTTTGTTAACCCCATACAAAATTCTGATTCTGCAGACACCTAAACCAAAAGCAGTGTCAATCCTAGAATAAAAGCAACCTCTTCTTATTTAAAATCTTTCTGTCTATGGAGAAAAATAACTTTAGCTCCTTTGTAAGATCTTTATCCTGACAAAAATAATTGTTAGTGATTATCTATAGTGATGAGAAGCTGTTTTCAGTCACTGGCTGTCAGAACAGAAACTCTGCCTGGTAAATCCAGGCATACCCTTAAGCATAATTTTTCTGTCCTAACAAAATGTACCTAATTTCACAGAACCCTGGAATGGTTTGGGTTAAAAGGAACTTTGAAGATCTCATTCCACCTCCCTGCCATGTGAAGGGACACCTTCCACTGGACCAGATTGTTCCAAGCTCCATCCAACCTGGTCCAGAACAATTCCAGGGATGGGGCATCCACACGTGGCTGATCCACTGGTCACACAACGTAAGGGATCTGTCCTCTCACATTATTTATCATCCTCTGAGAGATGGAGAATAAATCATCAATTGTCTGAATAGCCACTTTTAGTTAAACTTTTTATTTATAGGTAACCTGATCCCTCTGTGACCAGACTAGAAACAGACCTGCTCAGCAGTGACTTCTGCAAACACATTTTGATGCTCTCAGCTGATTTTTAATCCACTTAAGGTGCATCATGTTAATTTTGTGCATTTTCCCCTAGTTTTGTAATCAAGGGGTCATAGTGTAGCAAGTCAAATTCCTCACAGACGCCTATTGCTTGAATACTGCTGTCTTTATCAACCCAGCTTGTAATCTCATCAGAAAAAGAACTCTCAATTTGTTTGGCAGGACCTATTTTCCATAAGCCTGTGTTGACTGGCATTCCCTCTATGTCCCTTCTTTATTTCTGAGGATAGGGGACTCCGGGGTATGAGGGAAGAGGCTTTGCCACAGCACACACATCTGCAGCTTCAAATTCAAGCACCAATTGTCAGCTCGTCTCCTGGAGACTCCTCAGCCTTGAAATGGCCCTGGAGTTATTTTATGCTTTTCTCTCTCCAAATCAAGACTGTCCTGTCTGGAAATCCAAGGAGGCCTTTCTCAGTCTCTATATCAATAATTCTTTCATACAGCCAACATTATTAGTCATAGTGTGCAATCGTTTCTGCATTAGAATAGCGAGGGAGCCCAGTGGCGGTGTGAAATGACTGATCTCCGGTGTGGAGGGAGCTGCAGCCGGGCCCAGAGCCGCCCACCCGGGGGCAGGGGAGACAGAATTTAACTTGCTGAGGTGGAGGAGGGATTGCTGATATTAGGGAAGCTGGCAATTTGTGTGACATGACAGCTCCTCTGCACGGGCTGCACTTCTCCTTTCCTTTTTTACTTTCCTTTAACCCTCAACACCTTGCAAATGAAACCGGCTTAGGTGCTCTTATTATTTCTATTTCTGTTTCTACTTTTATTTCTATTATCACTTTTGCTTCTAAATCTATTTCTATCTCTATATCTATCCCTACCACTATCACTATTACCATCTTTCTCTGACACTATCACTACTACTATTTCTATTTCCATTATTTCTATTTCTTCCTTTTCCAATTTCTATTTCTACTTTTTACTTCTATTTCTTTTTCTAAATCTATTTCTATCTGTACATCTATCCTTATTACTATCAATATTACTACCGTTATCTCTAACATATCACTATTATTATTTCTATTTCATTTCTCTTTCTCTTTCTATTTTTATTTCTATTTCATTTCTATTTCTATTATTTTATTTGTATTATTTCTATTTCTATTTCATACTTCTATTTCTATATTTGTATGTCTTCTATTTCTATTTTTTCTATTTCTGCTTTTTGCTTAGTTTTTCTGTTCCTATATCTAATTCCTTCCCTACCTCTATTATTATCACTTTTACTACTATCGTTGTTACCTTTTTGTTTCCAGGATGGTTTCAATGGCAACTGGGAAGCCAGGATAGAGCCTTGCTTTTGGAAAATAATTAATTAGAAAGAGCCTCAGTGCAGCCTGGAGCCTGAGTGGGCAGCGTGGGCCGAGGGAGGGAGCAGAGCTGCATTAGCATTCTCATTTTGCACGTGAGGAGCTGAGGGGCAGAGACATTAAATGAGTGGCCTAAGGTCAGAGAGGGGAATTGGTGGCAGGATGCAGACTTGAACTGAGGACAGCTGATATCCAGCCTAATTCATAAGCTGCAAGTCTTGCCCTGCGTTGCTTTTCCAGTGTTGCCTGTCTTCATTTTCCTCTCTGAAACAGGCTTAGATAACCAAAATGCTGTAGTGAATCTGTCTCAGGACAGATAGCCAAAGGAAATGGGTGTTTTCTTCTGATTTCTTTTCCACTTGCTCCCAGTGTAAGCTTTAGTGAGTTGCTTAACTCTTCCCTGCTTCATGTCATCTATCCCTGACTCATGAACAACAGCATGGCTTTCCTTCCTA
Source organism: Cyanoderma ruficeps (assembly GCA_008694505.1). Taxonomy (NCBI): domain Eukaryota; kingdom Metazoa; phylum Chordata; class Aves; order Passeriformes; family Timaliidae; genus Cyanoderma; species Cyanoderma ruficeps. Next base: position 19,489,541 of record VZDJ01006028.1, read on the forward strand.
AAGAAGGTGGGAAAAGCAGGAGCCTACTATTTCTCCTGAAAGGGAAAATTTTAATTTAAAATATAACACCAGAGGTGTTATATATCAAAAATATAAATAAAAATAATTTAAATAATTTTTAAGCAATTCAGATTTCTTTAGGTTGTGTTTTTGTTTGTTTGTTTTTTTCAGATTATTGGGGACTATATATACGCTCAGCCTCCTTGAAATGAGGTGCTGCAGACATTTCTTGGAGGATCTGCAAGATGGGAACTTTGACTGACCTGGTTAGCTCCCAGGTCTATGAGATGGCTGAAGCCCTGAATTCCTGTAAATTCTTAGGACTGCTTTAGGTGGGGAAACCAGGCAATTCCAGGACCTCCACCTCCAAGATAAGCTGGCACTGGATGAGGTCCTCCTAAAAGAGGCAATGGAAGAGCAGGCAATGACTTTCAGAGGGTAAAATGGCCACAGGATCTCTACTTTTGCAGCACTTCTGCACTTCTTCCATCAGAAAATATCTCCTGCTGAGTTTCAGAGTGATCAGTGGAAGACTCCACTGGAACTAAGGAGTGCTCGGGTGGGTTAAGATGAAAATGAGTGCTTGACAAGGCTGGAAGTCAACGATGTCACTTAAGTTATTCAGGTAACACCAGCAGAGAAACACTTGCACAGGGTGGCTCAGCCAGTCCTGCAACAGCTGTGCATGAAAAAATGAAGAGCAGCACCCTCCTGGATCCATATCTGATATTGCCCACAAACAAGGGAGAGTTAAGTCAGTCTAGACATGTAACTTTTAATATTTAGGGGTAAAGGGTGTAGATGACAGGTAGGTGGGTTGGTTAATCAGTGGGCTCAATAAAAAAATTCATAGAATCACGGAATCATGGAATGGATTGGGTTGGAAGGGACCTTAAAGCTCATCTCATTCCATTCCCTGCCATGGGCGGGGACACCTTCCACTAGACCAGGCTGTTCAGACCTCTGTCCAGCTTGGCCTTGAACACTCCCAGGGATGGGGAGTCCACAACCTCTATGGACACGTTCTCCAGTACCACCTCTTGGGATTAAAGAAAAAATTTGTGTTGTGCTCAGGGTTTATCTCCTGTATTTATCGTCTCCATCCCAATGTGAAACTCCACACATAAATAGCCGTAAATATCTTCCCCATTACCAAAGGAAACCAATTATTTTATGCTCTGCCTGGATACCAAGACCCAAATCAGCCATGATTTTGCTCAGCAGAAGTTTCCTTTGCTGACAATCTTGCCTCTCACAGTGGAGCAAAAACTGCATTTTCAAAGGAATAGAGGAACTGAGACCCACAGCAATGAACTTGTGACGCTGTTCACTTGGGAATAATGTTTCAGACTTCAGTACATCATATAATCTCCCATGCAATTTTACATTAAACAAGTGGATACTGAATCATCTCTGGACTAGTAAGATTCTAAGCCTAGTGGTGGATATGAAGATAAAAAAGTCCCGATGGGGGACTTAAAAGTCTTAAAAGGGAGTTGTAATTTTTGTTTCAGCTAATCACCATTTGTGTGTCTGGAAACAGAAGAAAACACAAGGCAGAACAGAACAAAATGCAGCATCCTTCTCCCTGCAATGCACATCTTTTCTCTGGGATTAAAATAGGGTTTGCATTTTAAATTTTCATTTACTAAACAGAAAAATATTTTACTAGGATGGAATGGTATTAAGGAGAAATGATTCTTTGTGTGCCCTCAGGCCTGGTGAAGACAGGATTTGATTTGCTGTGTTAGGCTGGAATCTGGATTGATACACAGAGATGAGAAGGTGTTTAATAAAATTTACATTTCATTTTCTCACTTGACACCAGTCTCCTGTCACTCACCAAATGAAGGGAATATGACAAATAACTTTTGTCAGCACCTAGACACGGAGAGACAGTCTGGGGAGGGAGAGCAGGGGTGGGATATTTTTAACATCACTCCTTTGACGGCTGCGAGTCTTGGCACCGGCTTCGCCTTTAATGTACTTTGGAACAGAGAGGTGCACCAGGAGAAAAGGCACAAATTAAATCCAGCCCACAGGTATGGACAAATGACCCACTGGGAAATGAAGGAGATGACACTCACCCAAAGCAGCAGGGAATTTGGGTGGTGCCCTGTGCTCAGCTCCTGTCTTTAGCAAATGCAGGCTGAGTCCATCCTTCTCAGAGCTGCTCCAGGGACCCTTTCTCACTTCACTGTCTTGGCTGTGTCACTGCTTTTTGTTCTTCCTCTTTCCCAAAATTAAAGTGCATGGGTTTATTACTAAGCCCTTTCGTCCCTGGTTTTTGGGTTTTTTTTCTCCACCTGACTCTGGGGTTCCAGTTGAGGACCAAAGGTCAGGGTCCCAGTCACCACCTACGTGCCACAGGTTTAACTGCACAAACCAAGAGGGGTTTTTTTGCAGGAGGATTGAGTATAAATATTCTCCTTTTCTTCCTGCATTACCCTTTATCTTTTCAGCTGAATTTTAAGTCAGGTGCCTGAATCCCACAGGATTCCGAGAGAACTTGGAAAGTGATGAAGAATGTGTGGTACATCTGGAAAGCAAAGTGAATAAGTATTACTCCCTACTTCTTATGCAAAAAAACCTGGAAAATACCAGGCAGAACAGTTAAAATAAAAGCAGAATTAGCTTGCCTTTTTTTTTTTTTCCCCCACATAGGATATAGATAGTTCAGTTTAACACCATATTAATTGCTACAATTTTATAAAATGTTTAGGGATAATAAGTCATTAAGAGCAACCAACAATCCCAGAAGTCTCTTATTGCTTAAAATAAATTCCAGGGAGGGCTAATTTAATATTTTTCTTTTTCTTATATTTGTCCCCAAGCATCCAACTCTGGCAGCCCTCAGGTCTAATACAATATGGAAAACTGTTCAGAGGCTGACCTTGCTTATCTGCAGCCTTCTGCCATGGCTTTACTTCAAAACTACTTTTGTTTTCTTCTTTGTTAGTTCTTCCCCACTGTTTTTCTCCTCTTTGTGAATGAAAAGAGGAAAGAAAAGAAAAGAAAAAGAAAGGAAAAGGAGAGCATAAATACCACCCCAAATGACCCTCCTCCATCAGGCATTTCAACTTCTGTTAAAAAATAAGACTTTCTCTGTGCCTTTTTATTTTCCTTTTTGGAAAACTCACTAATGGCAGAGTCTTTGTAGTTCGCTTTTTGCTCTATGAAAGCTGAAAATTTTGAAATGAGAGGAGGAGAAGGTTGTTGGCAGCTTCTTGGCAGCTCCAGCTCTGCACACAGAGGTTCGAGCCCAGGAAAAGAAGCTCTGGTACTTCTCAAAGTTTCTTCCAAGGTTGGCCTCAGACTTCTTGGAGCTTCAAGTATCCCTCACTGCAGCCCATCACATCACTTAATATGTGAAGTTTTTTACCTCAGGTAGCACCTACTGCCCGTCCCCACTCCCCCAAAAACACAGTCCTTATATATACCTGAGAAATCCCCCTTTGCTGGGGTGTTTCAGAATCTTGGATTCATCCTTTGGGATATCTGGCTTTTGCTCTCACAAAATAATCCTGCTCAACGATTTATCACCCAGCATTTCCCACATTCAGTAGGTAGAAAACTGGAATTATTTCACATTCTGCCAAAAGTGTAATGACTGCAAAAATTGTATCTAAACCCCTGTGAATCTGGATAATCAGTGTGTCCATAATCACCCTTGGAGTGTTGCATCATGCAGCTCCCTTGGTCCATTGAAGGTTTCCTCTCCCAGTTCCTAGTCCAGTGACGATATTTTTGAGTGCAATTCACTGTTAATAAGGTTATTCATTGCAGAGTCAGGAGCTCAGAGAAAAACCTTGTGACCAGACACTTGCCTCCTTTATTTGCCATTTATACCTCTCATGTTATAGAAATAAATGCCGTAATAAATACCACAAGAAATACCATAATAAATAGGGACTGGAAGTTATACCACATAGAGATGATCAAAAGGTTTATAATCTCATTGCTGTTATTTGGGTTTTCTTTCTTTTTTTTTTTTTAATTTTGTCTTAGGCACACAATTCCTTCAACCCAGACTGTAATTAATTTTACTACATCACCAGTTATCTTTGCTCCCTAACCAGGCTTGTCATTTTAATTTTTCACAGGCTTTCTTTTTTTCCTATCCATGTGCCTGTTCCTGTATCTTCGTGAAGTCTCATCAGCTCTGGCCCAAAGCCTTAGGCAAATTTGTCTGTAATGCATTCCTCTATTTCAGACATAAGAGGAAAAAATATCATCCCCACAAAATGGGGAGAAACAAAAAAAAGAAGGAAGAAGAAGAATTTTGACCATACATTGTCTAGCAATTCAGAAAAGCCTGGAGAGCTTGGTTAAAAGTAAGGCATCCTTTCAGCAGTATTCTTATTTATATCAATAAAGGAACTCAGAGGTATTGTAGATAGGACTACAGAAAAAGGTTACCAGGTGGAAATCTCAAATCCAGCAAACTTAATGAAATTTTTGCTGTTGGCTTCAGTAGAGCCAAACTTGTCAAATTTCACTGACATTTAACAGAACTGTCCAGAACCACTTTGGGTCTCAGAGGAGGGATCTGCACATGCGGATCCAGAGAAGTTTTATTAATTTTTCCTGCACTTTGAAGGCTTCCTCCATGTCCAGTGTGGGGAAGTTACACTTTGTTAAGCCCCAGTAGATTTGCTGGAAGTGTTTTGTGTCCCTCACAGAGCTGGGCTGAGCGTGGGCTGGGCTGAAGCTTGAAACCCTGCCACGAAATCCCCACGGGGTCCTTCCAAAAGCCGAGCTGAAATCCTGCTGCTGTCTTTATGTCTTCACCAAAGCTGGACTTTGACAGCAGCTGAATGTCCTGAGCTGAGCCAGAGGGCTTGAACAAGCCCAGTCTATAAAGGCTCCACATGCCATGTGATATCATGGCTAACCCACACACTGTGGGTTTTTCATCTGCTCCTTCCACTGCATCCCTACTCTGGCCTCACCCTGGGTTTTGGAATGCAGAATGTCACAAATTTATCCATAAAACAGCCATGCAAAGGTGGAAACGACTGTTGTCCTAATTACAGTGCAAGGGTTAAGAAGAACTCCAAGCAAAGATTGAGCAGGGTCACCAGAATTACTGACCACAACACAGCAATGACAGCAAGTGCCCCTCGGGACAAGCTGGCATTCAGAATGTTGGAAAATGAGGGTTTTGGCTTGGGATATGAGACATTTCTTCTCTTTCTTTGTCTTGCCCAGGACATCTTGTAACAGTTCACAGGACCATAAGAATGAGTTGGGTTTGAAGGGGCCTTAAAGACCCCCCTGTCCCCATCTCCCTGCCATGGTCAGGGACACCTTCTACTATCTCAGGCTGCTCCAAGCCCCATCCAATCTGTCCTTGGACACTCTCAGGGATGGAGCAGCCACAACTTCTCATCTGATCACACAGTTCATGAAAGAGTGAGCCTTTTAACTCAGTTTCATGGAAAACATAGATGGAAAACATTTCAAAATAAATCTGGACCTCCCTCAGCCACAAAGCAGTAGGATCCTATTTTATCCAATCGCTGTTGCAGTCAGTCTAAACTCAATTATTTTAGGAAAAGTTACCATTTTATGTTTAGCCGTGACATGGCTTCAACCACTTCAACCACTGAGTATTATTCACATCTTTCTCTCTGACCACTGCAGTGTTGTGTTTTTTCTTTTTCGTTTGTTTTTTTGTGATGCCCCTAAATGTGTTACTTATTCAGGATTTGCTGCATGTTTGCACCCATTTGTCACCATGTTTTTTTCCCTTTCTCCCCACTTCTTTCCCATATGCCACCACTCACTCAGTTGAAAATGCTGCAATTAAAGACTTTTAGCCCTGTTAATTCTATTAGAGGTCCAACTATACAAGATATTACTTATTCTGCAAAGTATGGATAAATTCAAGGATTATGAACCAAAGGAATAATTTAAACTCTTAGCTATTTCCAATACATTTGACTTTCCCCCCGAAATAATTCTTTTTTTGTATAGTATTTTCATATAACTCACATTCAATACTATTGGCGGGCATACTGGCAGGAAATTTTATAATATTTTATTTTATACTGTTTGGATGTGATGGAGTCACTAGAAGTAGAAACACTGAAGGGAAATAGAATTCATGGAATGGAGGAATTGTATTTCTGTAGAGGGAGAAGGCTCTACTGCCGTGTGAAAGCATCTAAAACTCGGTGTCATCTGTGGAGAAAAAGAAGAGTTTCCCAATAATTTCACCAGACATGGATGTTTTTGAAAGGCAAAACTTTTTGTTCAGACCCTGAATCACGATCCTTAGGGATCTACGCAATAATAATATTTTGATCTCTGCAGAAAATAATGTAATGAATGGCTTTTCTATACCATGGAAGAGGTCAGAAAGGCTGATCCATTGCACTTAATAAGATCTTCATCCACAACTCCTGTCCACTCAATGAGAAGCCTGACTCCGTGTGCAGTCAGTCTAAATTCTCCCCAAAATTGTGATTATAAAGACAACATAGTGCAGAAGCCAAAGATGGTGAGTCTATTTTTGTGCCCAGGAAACTGAGCAGCTTGATCAGAATATGCACCTTAACCCCTTCAGCTTGAAGAGAACTGGTTTGTGGTTTGTTTGATGATTTGCCAAATCAAGGTTTCTCACTCTCTTTTCCACTGCTGATCTGGCCAGAAACCTCATCTTCCTGATTAAATAATTTTCTTTTTTGCAAAGGAGTATAAATTTTATCTGGTGCTACCAGGACACCTTGCAACCAAAAACTTTACGGCACAGAGGAGGCACAATAAAGTTCCTCATCTTCCAGCTCAGTAGAGCAAAGCACAGAGGAATTCCCTGAGCAACTGAAAAATATCAGTATTGGTATTATCATCCATAAAAAGTAGTGTTCCTAACAAGCCAGTGATTTAAAAGTGTCAGAAAACAATGTCATGGTGAAGATTTACTCAGTAAAATGCTTTAATTTTAAAAAACAAACAAACAAACAAAAACCAAACAGGTTTAAGTAGAGCTGAATGGAAGCGCTTACTCAAGCCACAATGAAAATTGAATAAAAGAAAAAAAAGGAAAATATTTATGTACATACTGAAGTTCCTTGAATGAAAGTAAAAGCATGGCTGGAAGAAATGGGAAAATTTCTATATATTTACACATATGCATATCCACCAGCAATGCTTGAGACACGAAGACTTCATCCTTGCTGAAGTGTCAGAAACCCTCTTGAGTTGTTAGGCTGATCCCTAACTGCCTTTGAAATAAATCTTAAAGCCGATCCATGAAGCACTCCCCAAAAAAACTCCTGGAGAGGGTTTTGGAGGAGTCAGAACTGTTCTCAAAGGGCAGTTTGGATGCACCCAGTCCATTTTGGAAGCTAAGAGAGGCCAACATCAAAGAGCCTCGCAGTTGGCAGTGGGTTCATTGTCCACGTGTCTCCCATCCCAATACCTGTCTGGATTTCTCTGACCACAGAGGCACAAGGCTCAGCCCCACAGTGGCCACAGTGGTTCAGCCCCTCCCATCAGTGCTTTACCCCTCTGCTGCCACCATGGCAACGCACTCCCTGACATCACTCTGGTGTTGGGGCATCCTGTCAGATTCCTCCCTTTCCTGGCTGTACCCAGAGGAAGGTTGGGGCACTTCCCTCTGGCTGGAGCACCCCGGGACTGCTGGCTGCTGGAGCTCCACAGAGGCACCAGGAGATCTTCTTCCACGGGGCTCTTGGTGACTGTCACCTTTTCTGGCTGAGGGAGAGGTGTGTCTGTCACCTGCCTTGGGCTGGCTTTGCTTTCTTGTGCTTGGCTTTCTGGCTGACTTGGCTTCTTCACAGGGCTGCAGGTTCGGCTCCTCTGCAGGTCCTGTGGCAGCTCCCACTGCTCCACTTCCCTCCACATCTGTGAAAGCAAGACTTGTTTGTTTCTTACAATAATTACAAAACCCCAACTTCATGTACACCATCCTTTTACGCCTTTACTGTGTGTTAAAGACATCAATAATTTATTTTTTTTTCACTCATTTTACATGGGTGGACAATGATAGGACAAAGGGGAAGAGTTTTAAATTGAACAAGAGTTTTAAGTTTAAAACAGAGTTTTAAATTGAATTTAGGTTAGAGATTTGGAAAAAATTCTTCCCTGTGAGGGTGATGAGAAGCCCCATCCAACACTTCAACATCCCTGGAAGTGTTGGATGGGGCTTGGAACAACCTGGGGTAGTGAAAGGTGTGCCTGCCCAGGGTGGGAGGAAGTAGGTGATTATTAAAGTCCCTTCCAACCCAAACCATTCCATGATTCCATGATTAATTAAAAAGCAGTTACTGTTACAGAAATAGTTTCAGTGGCCATACGTTTCAGTTTGACAGAAATAAATTGGAAAAGCCAACCAACCATTAGGTATTTCCACAAATAAATAAAAAGCAACAAACCCAGCTGGTTTGTGCTTATTGACGCATTAACAGCTGCTAGAGCATCTCCAATATTTTGAAAATTTTTGAATAAATGTTTAGTAATCAATTGTATAGAATACAGTTTGTAGAATCATGTGGATGCTAAAAACAATTATAATTTTCTTGTAATCTTCCCCCTCCCCCACAAAGGGAAAAAAAAAAAGCCATTAGCCTACACTCAAATCTTTTTTTTTAAATACTTATTCCAAATCCAGAACTAGTCCTGGTCAACGTCTCAGGTGTTAGTGGACAAAATCAGCTTTTTTTTTGTCCATTTATCAGCACACATTGTAGGTCCTTAGCACAAATAATACCAGAAAATGTGTTATTACCACTTCTGATGCTTCAAGTTTGTCCTTTCAGTTTAACCCTTAACAGCCTTTGACATTCAGCCTCATGGCTGCTCAGACCTTTTGCTCAGATTCATTCTCTTCTGCATTTCCTGTAATTCATTAATTGGAACAATATTTGCTGAATCATAGAATATCTCAAACTGGACAGGACCCATAAGGGTTCATTGAGTACCACCCCTGTTTCTCACAAAAACCCTTAAAATGAAATCATGTTTAGAGAAAGGCTGTCCAGACACTCCTGACCGACCTGAACTCTGACAACCCTGGCAATGGCTTCATGCTTGTGCACATTTTTTTTTCTGTTAAAGGCTGTTGCTGTTTTTTTCAGCTTGTACACTCATAAATTTAAATTTCAGGGTTGTACCTCTTGGAAATCCACCAGAAAGCTGTAACCAAAATTTCAGCAGTCAGACATATTATTATGTTTAGCACCTTTCCTTCTTAAGCTGGCTTTAACTTTCGGTAGTCGGCTGATTTAAGGTACAAATTACATACATCACCAGGTTCAATTTTCTTCTTTAGACACATAAACAAGATAATAAGGTCATGATCTCCTGTACCAAAGTTTCATGTTAGTTCTGGAGATTTACTGACTCTCTCATCTTCAAAGATGCCATTTTCAACGGTGAAAATAAGGTTTTTCAAGCAAGTTTGAATCAATGGAGGAGGCTACAAGTTTTCTGGATAGAAGCAGTTTCAAGGATGAAGTATTGCCTTGAGATTCCTGATTTTTAAACATTAAATACAAACTGTTCAATATCATGAGAGCACATGATTAACTGGATTTAGTACCAGCTAACAGATCTCAGGCAGAAATTATATATGGGAAATAATTCTCAGGGATGTGTAGCAGTACCAGACTACCACTGACATGGAAGATATTCAGTGTTTCCACTGGTGACTTGGAATTTAAACTGAAATTGATTCTGATGAAATTTTGTAAAACAAGGGGAAAATGGCAAACAGGTAGAAAGGAAGGAGGAGGAGCTGATTTGAGCAAACTACGAGCCAGAAGGGGAGACCCAATTTACAGTCTGGGATAACATCTTTGGGAACACACAGTGATTTCTAGCTGAAGATGTCCAAGGGGCTCAGAGTAAGAATCAATCAGGTACCATTCTGAAAAGGTTCAGGGAAAGGACAGAAAATTGAAGCTTGGAAATATAAGTTGTAGGAGGATACAAGCTCTCTGTTGAACCACCAGAATAAAGTGCAAAAAGCAAAAAGAAACAATGTATTCCTCCACGTCCAGGTGTGTTCTGTTAACACAAAGTTAGTTTAGTCCATCAAAAGTTCTTCAATTCAAGAGAGATATAATTAGGAGAAGCTAAGGAGATTTTTCTTGTTAGACCAAGGGTAGGCAAGGCAATATCTTGATCCCTTCTCCCTGCTGTACTGTGTAATTGTACACATTGGTCTGTCCCTCATCTTCATCCTCAGCTGCTCCTTTTGGCACAATATCCAGGGCCCTTGATCCACTGGGCTGTGCTCTCTAATAGCACCCACCAATGAGAAAACCTCTGTTCTGCAGCCTTACTCTGGTGATTAATAAAAAAAGGCTCTGAACACTTAATTGTGTTAGAAGAGCGGTATTTCTTATGAGGGGAAGAGCACAAAGCAGAAACTAAACAAAAAGAGTGCAGCTTTGATTTCTTCTCTCTCTCTCCAAAACCAACAGCACTTTAAAAAGGGAGGAATCAAACATTAGACATTTCCAAGTCATATGTATTAAATTCACTTAAGATATTGTTATCCTTGTTTAGATTTGAACATATTGGGGAATCTTTTTGTCTCCCAACTATTCCTAAAAGACCCTAAGTGGCTGGATTGCCTTTTTCTGACAAAAAAAAAAATAAAAATTCTTTCCATGAATTATTTACGTGATGGCTCCAATCAATGCTGTACCTGTCAGCCTCCCCAACCAAAATGAAAGTTCACTATGTAAAGGTGCCAGGGGAGAGTGGCAGCCTCCCACTGCGAGTTTATAGACAGAACTAAGTCAGCACGCATTATGTGTCAGAGCCGACATCAGACAGAATCAGATCCTTTGATCTCAGACCTCCACAGGAAGCTTAGATCTCAGACAAATTAGATAAAAAATGAATTTATAGCAGATATGTGTCCTAAGGCACACAGCTGAATGCTGTGTTTTGGAAGAGTATGGCAAATATCAAAACACATAAACTGCAGAATTTCCTCTCTCCTTCTCTCTCTCCCTCTGCTTTTGTGATAGACACTAATTAAAAGGAGATAAAAACTCCAGCTCGCCTTTTCCTGCCTCTTATGTAATCCACAGGCTTCAGTAAGAAAGAGGAAAAAGAAATTCCCAAACCAGAGTAAATGAGGGGTTCAGCAGGGTTATCTGAATGCCCTCAGATCTGTGCTGTTGGCAGGTGAGATTAAAAAAAAAATAAAAAAAAAAATAAAAGCCCTCAACCACTGTAAGAACATTTCACACTTGCAGAAAGGGAAGCCGGTGCTTTGTGCTGGCAGCCACAAGCCCCCGGGGCTGTCTGCTTTTCTGTGACCTCAGAAGGAGTCGGGTTTGATCAGAAGATGATGAAAGGACCAGTCTCGAGGAGGTGTTGGGGAAAGGGTTGTTTGTGGCAGGGCCCTGGGGAGTAAAGTGGGACACAGGGTGGGGTGGGTGGGAGTGGAGCTGCTTTGGGCTGCTGGGTTGGACTCACAGACACCAAATGAGCCCTGGATGGGATTTTACACCTGCAGTGGAACTCGGCGCAGTCCTTCACAGCCTGCAAACCTGCCCAGAGCTTTTGATCCCCCTCCAGCACCTGGAGATTTGGGCAGGGAGGGTCCCGGCTCCTCCAGGCATGTGGGGACACGGGGAGTGTTGGTGCCCGCCCTGCTCCCAAAACGCTGGGAGAAATCATGGACTCATGGAAGCATAGAATGTCCTGAACAGTGGGGAAAGGACCCAAAAGGATCACTGAAATCCAGACCCTGTCCCTGCACAGGACACTCCAAAAATTACAGCTTGAGCATAAGGGGGGATTATGCTGCTGCCTTCATTGCAGCTGGGAACTCACTCCATCTGTGTTAAAGGAGATAAAATGACAAATCCAAAAAAAAAAAAAAAAATCAGGGAGGAGAAGGAGGAGGCAATAAGGAGATAGACCTTTTGAGAATATGCCACTGGTCTCGTACAAATCTATAGAAATCTGGAATAACTGAAGTTGGAAAAAACCTTTTAAATCATTGTGTCCAACCACCAAGGCAGCACCACTGTATTCAGCATTAAACCTCTCCCCAGCTGCCACATCCCACACATTTTTTGAACACTTGCAGCAATGGTGACTCCCTCACTTCCCAGGGAACACCTGAGCAGGTTAAAAGACATGAACTGACTCTTTTTTGGTGTCCAGTCACTTATGAGTTGCAGTCTCACCTCCTGCTGCAGACACTCCACTTTTATTCGGTCCTTGATTGTAGCAAGTCTTGGTGGGAGCTGCAGGAGGCTGTGCTTGTGCACTGGGCCCCTTGGTGCTGTCCTGTGGTAGATGAGGCCGTTCAGCCCTTGTTTCTGCAATGAAACACACGGCCACATCACCCTCATGCATCCTCTGCTCAGCAGAAATTATCAGTTCAAGCAAAAATTTAGCATACTGTTGGATATATAGTAGAATATTGCTTGAAAATATATATATATATATATATGCCACCAAATGCCACACCTTTGAGCACTTCCAGGGATGGTGCCTTCACCACTGCCCTGGGCAGCCTGTTCCAGTCCTTAAAAAACCTTTCCAAGAAGAAACTTTTTGTGGTATCTATGTGAAATCAGACACCTTTTATAGGCATAAAACTGTATAACCTTAAACTATCACAGAATCATAGAATATTCTGAGTTGAAAGGGACCCACATTGATTACTGAAGCCCAACTCTTGTCTCTGTGTGAACTACAAACTATATTATAATTACTGAACTTCCCAGAGTTTTTCTGAGTTGTCTAAAACCCAATGTGGCCGCTCTGGGCATTTGTTAAACAAAACAAGGAGTTGTCTGCAAACATAATTTTTTTGTGGATATTTCCAACTTACTGTGGCTTTTGCTCTTCCTGAACCAGCAGAAAGAAAGGACAACGGTGAATACAGATGCTGCTGAACCCAGTATGGCAACGAGGATCATGCTGGCCCTGGCTCTCAGGGGCACAGGGAAGGTGGCAAATGGCTGGGACAGCACAGTGAACTTTGCCCCTGAGAATTTAAAGAAGATTCAGTTTATTACAAAAGCAAGGACAGCAATTTCCCAGCTAAAACACCACCCTATAGCTTTTTAACACAGCCACTGTTAAAGATGCATTCAGGGACAAACCATAAATCCATCTATCTCCAGACAGATCCAACATTAACGGACAATATTTATTTGGGACTGAATACCAGGACAACCCAGACGTGTAACAATATTTCTACAAGGTAAGTTTCAGGCTTTCGGTGCTTCCTGAAGCATAAACAGCTCCTTTGCATTCAACAATACTTAATATTTCTTCCATGAATTTGTCTAACTGACACAAACCTCAGAAAATACATTCACAATGCATCTGCTTCCGAGGCCAGACAGATCAGGCCCCTACAGAAAACATGCACATTTTCTGCAAGAGAAACTGCTTGTGATAAGACAGGTCTTAACACTGATTTTTTTTTTTTTACAAGCTATACCTGAATCATACAAATAAAAGTTAGGGGAAACCCAGAAACATTCACTAGCATGAAGATTAAATCCATGATGCAGAAAACTCCCAGTGAACTTGTTAATATTTTCCACCACGCTGATAATGAGCATTATAAATAAAAAATGTCAGTGTCCCTGCTGTTACACAGTAAATATTTAGTCTCTTGAAAGACAGAAGCTCTGGGTAATGCTCTGCACCCAGAGATTCTAAAGTTTTCTGTAAATGGCAGAATCAAGCCAGGAGCTGCTCACAGTTCTGTGTTCAAGAGTCCATTGGGTCTCAGTTGCAAGGATTGGAAGATGCTTTTGAAATAGAGAGAGGTTTTGATTCCCTAATTTATTTCCAAAACAAGTTCTGAATGCAGATGTGCTGGGCAAGGACGGGAGTTTAGGAAAACTGGCCCTGGTACTCTCTGTAGGCCACCTGAAGGATGTGGATTAGCACAACAACCCATTATCTCTCTCACTACCTGTCTCATTATTGGTCCTAACCCCACAATTCTAATCCTTTGCATGGATGAATATTTATTTTACTTGAGTTCCGCTTTTAATAAAAATTTAAAAGCCTTTTTTTTTGTTCCCATCAATTCATTAAAAAAAAGTCAGAAATACTATCAGATGGAGGCTTGGAGACCGGGGTAAGTAGCTGTAAATACTTTAACAGAAACTAATTAGATTTGTGTCAGTGTTGTCCACCTGAATGAAGCCAAGCTGCATCCGAACAAGGTGGGAAGCATGTTCCATTTGGGAGAAATCTGCCTGCAGGTACAAACACATACGAAGTTCAGCTGAGAGAAGAAATCTCTCAGGTTTCAAGGACTCTACACAGACAGGTGTTTAAAGGTGTTTTGCACTACTCTAATAGTTTGTGAGTAGGATGCTGTTGGTTTAAATGGAAAGTGGGTGTATCAAACCCACTGGGATCCATATCAGTGAAGGGAATATTACTGTAAAACAAGGAGCAAGACGATGCAGTGGTGCTGTGAATAGTCTGCTCTCCCCAGGAAGCACCACTAAAACATTTGGGATTATTGCATTCAACATCAGCTGCACCACCTGAGCTGTCTCCAAACAGTGAATTATTCCAGGGTAGGTGCATAGAGCAACTGCTTCATGAAGATGTATCACAAATATCTACTATTTATTTGATTGTTTAATTTCGGTTTGTTCGCCTCAAACGACACAAGTAAATGTCTTCAGTAAGAATCTGGAGGTGTAAAAACCTTTATGCTCTCCCCAGCATGGTTCCCAATTACAAGGAGCAAAAGGGACTTTGCCTTTGGTGTTCAAAGTGTGAAATAATCTGATTTTCACAGGTGATACAGCACAGGTGCATCAGCTGCCTGTACACACTGGTACCTCTAAACATCCTCCACAGGGGAATGGCTGGAAGCTGAAAGAGGGCAGATTTAAATTAGGTATTAAGATATTAAGCACTGGCACAGGTTGCCCAGAGAAGCTTTGGCTGCCCCATCCCTGGAGGTGCTGAAGGTCAGCCTGGATGGGGCTCTGAGCATCCTGGTCTACTGAAAGGTGTCCCTTCCCAACACTGGAGAGTTGAAACTCGATGGTCTTGAAGATCCCTTGTAATCCAAACCTTTCTGTGATTCTATTATTAATTCTTAGTAACTCTCTGACTGGCTAAATATTTCAGAAGAGGGGTCTCTGTTTGATCTTTGTCCAGAAAAAAGATTTTGGGATTTCCCTGAAACAAGTTTCTAAACACATTTAATTAATCTGTGCTAGCAGCCTAAAGAATCAGATCTTTGTGAGGTGCTGACTCTCCATCTGCTCTCACTGATGAGAAGGTAGTGGGAGATACTTGTGTTTGACAGCTCAAAATACACAAAAATCCCCCCCTTTGAAAGGCCCACCTCCAAGTGCTCCCTGCACCCCAATTCTCCCTTTGCCAAGCCATGGGAAGCACTGGATTTGGATGAGCCACTTGTGGCAGCCTAAATGTTTGCAAACTTCTTCTATATATATATTTTTTTTTCTCACAGATTTTTTCATTACCACTTGGCCATTTCACCAGTCATTTCTTGTTCCCTCTGTTCTTTTCTGGATGAGGCGAGACATGAGAGATAGATAGATAGATAGATNGAATAGATGGATGGATGCAGTACCATAATAGAGACTTTACACATGGTCTTACAACATTTATATGTTAATATGTCCTTGAACTGTGTGTCAGACCTGTTCCTGCTTCCCCATAGACTTGCCTCAGCAGTTATCCTGGGACAAGAAACCAACACTTTGACCCCTCTATACTTTCAGAAACAGATTCAGAGATAATTTCAGGCCCCCAAACAATTACAGAGGCAATTCTCCTGTGCAGACATCTTGAGGATTTTCCAAGGCAGAGTTCATGGGTTGCCTTGTCCCCAATGTCCCCCTCAGCTGGCATTTCCAAGAAGGCATCAGCACACCTCCCTCCTCTTTACTGAGCTGCTCAGGGGCCTCTGAAGGTGCCAACATCATCTCCATAAGCTCCCAGGAGAGCCCTGGCAGAGCCCAGCCCTGGAGTCAGACTCTGAATGTGTATAATCACCTATAAAGGTGACCAGGTGCAGGCAAACAGTCAGGAAAAAGCACTATGAAAATAGCCAGGAGCACAGATGGAAATTTTCTGAATATAAACAGGGGTGGGAAGAAGGGAATGAGAGGTTGCAATTTATAGGAAAAAATTTGCTTTGGCAACTTAATTGATTTTAAGTATCTGATTTCTTGGGATACATATTAGGGAAACCAGGGAGAAAGAGGCACCTCTGTCTGACAATACTTCTCTGTACTTATTCATTAGATTTGGGAGATCTTGCATGAACAGCACAGGAATCCCCCAGCTGTCCTGCTGCCTGGGGAATGCCAGCTTGGATGCGGAACAGAAGTCAGGCTATTTAGAGGTTTGGCATTGCTCCACCCATTCAAACAAAGTAAAACTCCTTTTTTTTATAAATTCAGGCCACCTGTAGGGCTTTGATTTTACTGAATCAAAAAATACACAGCAAATAGGGTTTACCTGGAGGTGACGTGACAGTGAACACAAGTCTCCAGTTTGTTCCTGAGCTGGAGACAGCCAGGTTGGAAAAGCTTGCACATCCCTCTATGACCTGCACTTGGGTGAGCCCTGGAGAGTCAGAAAAAATCATATTGCAATTAACAGTGACCAGGTAAGTGCCACTTAGGGACCTCAGGGGGTCCTCATGACTTTAAGGGACTTCAGAAAGCCTAAATCCATTATCCATCTTAATCATAAACATTGTGTGTAACTCCAGAAAATTTCACACAGAGGTACTCAGAAAACAAATTCCTGAGGGATTGGAGGGCTTCAGCTTCTAAATACTTATTCTTTGAGCTCATTGTGAAATGGCATTTTCTGTGTGTTACGGGGATGTAATGTGAATGCAGCTGCTAAAGGGATCAAACAAAGGCAACAGGAGCTATAGAGATGCACTAGAAAGTTCCAACTGCCCATTTTTTAATTTAGTTCATGTCTTGTGTGACTAAGTACTTCACCAAGGTTAGGACAGTAATAATGAGAGACTGTCCTAAGGGGATGGTCTCAAGGAGTCAACCACTGGAACTAAGGGACAAACTGAATCTTCAATTCTTTTCTGATTTGTGGGTGTTTCACTTTATCTTTGGGGCATATTCCCTCCTGTCCTGTTGTTAAATCTCTTGGAATTTTTCTCCAGCTCTGTCAGATGGTTGGCAAGGTATTTGGCCATGGAAAATGTCTGTGATGGCTGCCCTGAGACAGTACAGGAGACACTGTCAGCTGGAAACCCGGCAGGGAAAAACTCCACGGGGGAGCATTGAAATGAAACCCAGGAAAGAGAATTTCTCCATCACATTACCTCTTGTGATCTCTCAGGGAATTCATTCTGACCCAACACTTGCCCTTGCCATGACTGTTATTTCTGTAGGCTCTTTTTTAAAGTTATAATTTACTTTGCAACTGGATCCCCATTTTATTGCGTGTATCTTTGAGCACCAGCCAAGGCCTGGCCTTTGAGCGATGCTGGCCAGGTCTGGTCTGCATTCAGACTCTTGGGGTGAAAGGGGTGAAATCCTAAAGGCTGGCAAATTCCCAAATGTTGGTTCAGGTGGGGGTGAGATGCCAGAACTTCCTCAGGATGCTGGACATGCTCCAGTGATCACAAACACAGACTTTTGCCTGCTGAAAGACAGCATGTCATAACTCTTTGCTTTATGAAGCAGGTGGTTTGGCATTTTATTGCAGTTAAGCAGCACAGGTGAAGGTACATAAAGCTGAATGTGAGCAGGACATTTCTACTCTGCCATTCTCCTGTTCAGGGTATTGAACAACGTGGTGAAGCAGCAAATTCTGAACTATGGCCAGGAATTGCCCAAGACAAGGTCTTAGGCCAAACCACGACACATATTAATTATTTAGCAATATAAATGATAAAGTTTCTCCTCTCTATGACTCTGGTACTATTTAATTTGTTAATACCCCATTAGTTTTGACTAAATATATGGTTTTTTCTATTTCTGTATCAAAACCAAACTGTCAACTTCATTACAAGTCTCCAGGATCAGCGGTGATATGTAAATAAACAGTGATTTATACTGTGAATATATTTGATGGAGATGTGGGAATGTAGATTTCTTTTACTGCTCCACCCTAATCCTAGTTGATCCATCTATCACTCACATGAACCTCTTTATGAAAGTGTCTGCACAGACTACCAAGATTTTCTTGGCTCTCATACTCACTGTAATACAGATTTCAACAGAGGGCCTTGTCAGCTGTGTTCAAATACTTTATAATTGCCATTTCTGGTGTGTGATGAAGCCTGGAGTTCTGTACTGTACTTCTCAACAGAGACTAGCTCAGCTTTTGGGCACATATGCTTCAAAGCTCAGAATATTACAGATATATATGAGAGTCTTCCCAAAGATCTCTCAGGCAAGCTGGTATTTAAAGTAGAAGCACAGCTAATTTGGAGCTAAACTGCCTTCCACGAGGCACTTTGGCTGCTGTCAGATGAAGCAGCCTCAGTGTGCTAGACGGGACCCATTTCCATTAAATGCCGCTTTCATGTGCTTCAAAAGATGAGTGCAATAAGGATGTTTGTCAAAGGAAAAACTGCAGCAAACTATTACATGCAGAACATCTGTACTGTGCTGCTCTTCCTTTTGCTGGAGTTTATTGACTATTAATTTGATGCATGTATCTTTTAAAGAATGTGTAGTGTCTTTCTCTTCAGTGACTTTTATTTCTTTCTCTTTCTTTCTTTCTTTCTTTCTTTCTTTCTTTCTTTCTTTCTTTCTTTCTTTCTTTCTTTCTTTCTTTCTTTCTTTCTTTCTTTCTTTCTTTCTTTCTTTCTTTCTTTCTTTCTTTCTTTCTTTCTTTCTTTCTTTCTTTCTTTCTTTCTTTCTTTCTTTCTTTCTTTCTTTCTTTCTTTCTTTCTTTCTTTCTTTCTTTCTTTCTTTCTTTCTTTCTTTCTTTCTTTCTTTCTTTCTTTCTTTCTTTCTTTCTTTCTTTCTTTCTTTCTTTCTTTCTTTCTTTCTTTCTTTCTTTCTTTCTNCCCTCCCCACCTTCCTCTCTTCCCCTCTTCCTCCCTTCCTTCCTCAATAATCTGTGGCTCATCTAATTTCTAATTAACAGAAACAGGGACTGAAAGGGTGAGAAGTTGTGATCTACAGGATAAATGCTACTTATCTTCTCTAAATGTGAACTTTTCAACTCAAAAAATAACTCACAAATGACCTTACTGTGAACAAAATACTTTCTGTGCAATAACTTTTCATTATGTGCGCTTCTTATATTCAAATATTTTAGCAATTAAACTAATAAGTGTGCATTCATTATGATTTCCAGCTTCTAATTCAGTAGCATACGACCATCCACAGGTGTTTGGTTCAGCACTCTACTTAAACAAGGTTCTTGTTTAAGAATGTTCACACAACCTTGAGGAAAACCTTCACATATTTAGAGTTTTTTATGAGTTTTCATGAGTCTTCCATGAGTTCATGCATTTTGATAAATGAGGAACAGAAGGGAAACATTCAGATCCTCCATGAAAAAAACCTCTTTCCCATTATAATATATTAATGACAATCCATAGGCAGTTGTCTCTGTACCTGGCCAGATCCTTTGCTGGGATAAAAAGGTTGTCGTGGACCCTAAAGAAATCACCCCAGTTGGCACAAATTGCAAATCAAGTGCTAGGATTTCTAATTCTTCATTCTTTCCTTTTTTGACCCCAGATATGTCTTTTCAAGACAAACTATAGGATATACTTCCTTTAAGCTACCAGAGAACAAAAACACTTCGTAAAAACCTTTTTTCTTGTAGCATATGACTGGGCAGTTCACCAAACTCCTACTTGCAACCTTCTGTTTTCAGCCCAAAAACTGGTTTTCAATTGCACTATTTCTCAGGGAGAAATTCTAAATTTATCACCATCATTTTGCACAGCTGCTTTGCCATAAACCTGGCTATAGGAAAAGACATCCAAACCTTTCAGCACAGCCTCAGAGGAGTCCTTGAGATGAGCTGATACAACCCAGGGTTCTGCAGGAGGCCCCAGTTTGTCAATTCTTTCACCCTGAGAGGAAGAATAGGAGAGAAGAATTAAGATCTTGTCTCCTCAGCTAGAGCAAAGAAGGCTTTGATGGTTTTAAAAACTGTAATAATNTATATATATGCCCCCTGTCTGAGGGCAATCTGCATTTATGTGTCACATGTTACAAAGGTCACCATAGCTTTTCAAGATGAGGCCACATCACAGGATGGGCCAGGCTGGAAGGGACCACAGTGGCTCATCTGGAGCCACCTCCCTGCTCCAACAGGGCCATCCCAGAGCACAGGGCACAGGATTCTGTCCAGACAGTTCTGGAATATCCCCAGTGAGGAGACTCCAGACCCTCTCTGGTCTCTGTTCTGTGCTTGGTCACTGCACAGGGAAGTTCTTCCTCACATCCAGGTGGAACTTGCTGGGATCAGTCCCTGCCCATTCCTCTGGTGCCATTGCTGAGCCCCTGGAACAGAGCCTGTCTCTGTGCCAAAAATCTCAAATGTCAAAATAGTACAGAATTAATACAAGTCTCCATCCACAGGGAGGCAAATCCTACCTTTCTGTCCAGGAAAATGATTTTTGGCTGTACAGGAAGCTGCTTCTCGATTTCTCCATCTGAGGGCTGCACCTGAACAGAGATGCTGTAGGGTCTCCTGTACAAGCATGTTTCTGACTGTTGTCTGCTTCCATTTCTTTCACATGAAAAGGGATGGGAAAGAAAAAAAAAAAATTGAAAAANAAAAAAAAAAGGAAAATCAGAAATAAGGTTCTAGATGTTATTTTCTGCTTCTATTTTCTACTTATTAATTTACTTTATCATAACACTGATTCCTTGGATGAGTGCAGCATGTATGGAAATAGGAAACTCTTATCACTTCCAAGCATAAAACAGCACCAAAAGTATGAAAAAATCCTTTTGCTTCATTCCCCAGTTTACAGACGGAAAAGTGAGAGATGAACAAAGTAATTTATGTCCCTGGTATCATGTTGGAAGTATGTGGCAGAGACAGGGATTTTATGGATTCATGAGCCCAGTGCCTTAGCCCCAAAGTCATCATTGCAGTGCACTGAGAGCAGTGCAGCCTGCAAATGTTCCCTGTCCAGCAGAAAGATTTTCACTGAAAACCTTTGAGCTCCTCTAAGAGAAAAGTCTTGGTTCCTCTACACAAGCACAGCACTTGCAGGGCTTTACTGCATTTCCTTTTCCTACCATCACATTCCCAATCTGCAAAGTCTGCAGACAGAAATAAAGCAGTTACAGACACCCCCTTGAAAGCCATTGGTTTTTCCAAGCCTGAAATTTAAATTAGAACATCCCAGGAGAACATTTTTGCATTTGAATAAAGAATCAACACTTTATTCTGAGGCTGGATCATTTCATTCCCTCTCCCAGTGCTTTGTGTCATTTATTTTCTCATATATATATATATAATTTATATATATATAAAAAATGCTCTAATCTGCAATTGCAATGAAGTGGCTGGGGGTTTAGTATTGTCTTGAAATGAAAGAAGAAAAGCTATTCATTGATCTCTAGTGTTTGCTTAAAGGTGTTTACAAGCACAAGATGTGTGGAGCTTAAGTTTCCTTTGCATTTAACTGTTTTATTTTCTAGTTTGGGTGATGGTTGTGGAGGTTTTTTCAGAGTCCTTACTCTGTATTACCAATGAGAAACTGTTCATACGGAGCTGATGGAAAATACTGGTTTTAACTACACCTACCAGAAAGATCAACTAAGGTTTTAAAGATATGTGCAGACCCGAAAGGTAGCCCAAGGATTGGAGTTCTAGTTCTTATCTTGGTTCTTTATCTTGTATTTTTGTCAGTGGGAAAGTCTCAAAGGCAGAGTTAGGTTTGAAATTCATGTCAAGGGCATCAATAAGGTGCTGTTATCCACCTTCTTCCAAAAACATGCATTCAGCTGTGTGACCAAAACTTACTGCAGGAACGACACACCGCATCATTCCTGTTTTCAAGCTAAAGAGCTGCAGTTTTCTGTGAGCTCCCTGGCTCCAGCTGAGCACAGAGAGGTTTAGGTGAGTCTTGGCATAGTTTCTGTAAAGCCCCAATTTTTTTTTTCCCTCTCCTCAGCTTCTTAAAAACTGACAACAGATAAGAAAAATGTCTTGAATTCACACCCCAAGCTCTACATACTAAAGCTGTGCTCATCTAGTGAGTAGAGTAAGGCTGCTGCAAAATGTGGATCTAGGAGTAGTTCTCACTCCCTGGGGTGAGTAGAATCATGGAATCATAGAATCATAGAATGGTAGAGTCATAGTATTATAGAATCATAGAAAATTTGGGTTAGAAGGGACCTTAAAGCTCATCCAGTCCCACCCTCTGCCATGAGCAGGAACACCTTCCACTATCCCAGGTTGCTCCAAGCCCTGTCCAGCCTGACCTTGGACACTTCCAGGAATCCAGGGGCAGCCACAGCTTCTCTGGGCAACCAATGCAAACCTCACAGTACAAAATTTCTTCTTAACACCTAATCTAAATATCTCCTCTTTTAATTTAGAACTGTTTCCCCTTGTTCTTTCACTCTTTGGTAAAATACTGGTGAAGAAAACAGAACAAAGCAAAACTAGACATGGATACTTAAAATGGAAGTCTAAAAATGAGTGTCTGTTTGTGGGTAATTTGAACTTGGTTAACACAGCATGGAACTTGGTGTTTATATCCCACATGGTCCAACCTGACTCGTGCTGTGAGGGAGCCCCTGCCTTAGGGCACAACCCTGCACGCAGCAAGTGATATTCCTTAAAATTATGTCAAGGTGCAGGAGGAGAGAGGAGCATCCTGCTGCTCCCCTGCTGATCCATGCTGGAAGGAAAACAGGCTTTTCCTGGCACAGCTTTGCCCTAGGAAGGTGGAGGTAGATAAGTGCTCAAAGCCCAGTGAAGTGCCCTTCATCCCATGAGCATGAAGGATGTGCTGTTGGCCACTGCCCTGGAGTCTCATGCTGGGCAGGAGCAGGCTGGTTTGCAATTCCCTGCTGACAGGGAGCAGCTCTGATGCTCAGTGCCCTGCAGCTCATCTAGATGTGGGCACAGCAGGCTGGGGATGCCTCGGTCAGCAGGGACACCAGGCATCTCTGATCCTGTCACCATCAGTGCCTACACGTGTCTGCTGAACGGGCTGAGGCTCCACAGGAGAGCAAGTGCCTGTCCTTTAGCAGTAGGGAAGTTCGAGGGCATAGAAACTGGAGGGTCTGCTGCAGGTATTATGGATTAATTGAGAAACTGTGGAGAGATTTAGGGAAGAGGAAATTAAGTATCCCTGAAATAAAGGAGAACTTGTCATTTTATTTACAATTGCAGTAATAACTATAATAATAAAATATAAAATCAAGAATGATTTGGGTTGGAAGGGACTTTGAGGATCATCTCGTTCCAACCCTCTGCCAAGGGCAGGGACACCTTCCATTATTCCAAGTTACTCCAAGCCCCCTGCAACCTGACTTTGGACAGTTCCAGGGACGGAGAAGCCACAGCCTTTCTGGGCACTTTGTGCCAGAGCCTCACCACCCTCACAGGGAGGAATTTCTTCCTGATAACTAATCTAATATAATAGGGTAATATCATGACTAATACAGTTATGTAACCATAATAATGTCTACAGCAATAATAGTAGTGGGAAGAAGAAGAAGAAGAAGAAGAAGAAGAAGAAGAAGAAGAAGAAGACGAAGAAGAAGAAGAAGAAGAAGAAGAAGAAGAAGAAGACGAAGAAAAAGAAGAAGAAGAAGAAGAGGAGGAGGAGGAAGAAAGAAGAAAGAAGAGCTAGTACTATCAATTGACTTCAAGGCAAAGGAGATCAAGATGAGAGCCTGGGTCAAGGGTCCATCAAAGCCAATGGATATGTGTCTACTAGAAAACAAAATGATGCCAAAAAACAAGCCTTAGCACTGACACCTGATCACCTCTACCATTAAACAATCAGTCCTTCTTAAGCTGTGGTTTACGTCCAATGGCAAAGTCCAGAACAACTCCCAAATGGTCTGGGAGTAAATACAGAAACTATTTTCACTTGGAAGTTTGGATGAGGTCATGCTGAAATATGTCAGCTGGCCCCGGTGCCAAAGAACAGCCCCTGGCATATTTAATTTCCTAATAGACATGGAAATTAATTGAACAGTTGTTCTGGTATGTCTGCAATGCTAGTGTTGTAAAATCAATACATCCTTGAAAGGGGAAGGAAATTGGGAAGAATTTAGGGAATAATATGACTAAATTAATCATGATCCAGCCAAAGAGACATTTTTCTTTTTTGTTGGAGAGGTGGGGGCTGCTGGTGACTTCAAGGGATTCAAGAAAGGGAGGTGAAGCAAGGACAGGGCATAGGGAAGCTGAGGATTTGTGGCAGGCAAAGTAGGCACAGATTCACTGGAAGGATTGTGAGGAATTCAGCATTTTTGGGTGAGAATGGGTTCTGATGTCACGGGATGATGAAATAAGCCAGACCTCTGCCCTCTCAAGTTCACTGTTAGAGGTTTGTCTCCTCCTGGAGATCTTGTCACTAATTAATACAAATGGGGAAGAGCAACATGAGCATCAGAAGAAAATGAGGAGTCTGAGGTCATTCCTGTTTTCAGCAAGAAAAGATATTTGAAGGATGACTTTTATGTCTACCAATTCCTATATTTTCCCATATAATAAAAAGAAATCAAAGAGAATCATGAAGCCCAGCTCCTGGCCCTGCACAGGACAGACCCAACAACCTCACCCTGTGCACAAGAGCACTTCTTGAACTCTGCCAGGTTTGGTTCTGTGACCACTGCCCTGGGGAGCCTGTTCAGTGCCCAGCCACCCTCTGGGTGAAGAACTTTTCCTCACATCCAACCCAGACATCCCATGACGCATTTTCATGTCGTTCCCTCAGGCCTGTCACTGCTCACCACAGAGCAGAGATCAATGCGGGCTCTCTTTGTGCCCTCGTGCAGAAGTTGTAACTGCACTGAAGTCTCCCCTCAGTCTCCTCTTCTCCAGGCTGAGCAAACCAAGTGACCTCAGCCTCTCCTTCTACGTCTTCCCCTCTAGGCCCTTCTTTCATTGGTACAATGAAGGTGATGAAGGGTCTAGATGTGGGATCATCAGAAGGCTTTAGAAGTAGAGGGATGGAGCAGATGCATCAGATAGGAGAGAAACATCCTCCAGATTCATTAGTGACTTCCTTTAATTGCTGTAGATCAGTGGAAATGGCCCTATTTACAAAGCCAGTGGCGAGGAGCTAAGCCAGGCCTCCTCCATAACACACTCCCCAAGTTTACTGTCAGAGAAATGTCTTTTATTAAATGTAAACAGCATCCCGCCGGAGGTCAGAGCTTTGCCGTGCTGCATATCCCAAGGTAATACCACTTTAAGCTCCACATAAACTCTTAAACAGTTTCTATCCTAAAACCAGACCGTAGGTGGTACAGTTTTTTACGATATGTTATAATAGTGCAATAAATCTGTTAGCTTAAAATCGAATCTCCGTGGCCTTTTAGAGAAATCATCATTAAATGCAAGGCCCTGTTAATGATGCCATCCCAGTGAAATTGTTTAATCTGCTAGGGGGGTGGAAGGTCACCAAATGAATTTTTTATAATACATCAACTTGACACGCAATAGGGAAAACTGTAATAGATAAAAGCAAAGGAAAAGGGCACTGTCTTCTTCTGATAGGTCAATAGCAGCCAAGAGAGTCACTCATCCACTTTTCCTTCACTACCGTGCTCCTTTTCCATTTAATATGGACACCCAATTAATACCTCAGCACCATAGACAACCTCATTTTAGGTGAATTATAGCAATTTCTTCCCCCTTCTCCGAAATGAAAGTGATCACAATACATCATAGCATTGCGCGAATTAACGTTAATTGATTCGAGTTACCAAGCATTGATGGGCCACTTCTATAATCTGGTCCTTATTGGGAGCTGGAAGGGATGGAGGGAAGATTAGATTGCATCCCCCGTTGCTTTGACGACGGCGGTCACCTGATGGCTTGTTAGACAGTTGTAGGCTTCTATTGCCGGCCCCAGTGGGGTCGTCAGTAAACTGGAGTGATGTCCAAACATCATTACACGCTGCTCCGATATTAAAGCAAAGGGATTAGCACCTTATTGCAGGCAACCTGGATTTGTCATTGTGCTGTCGTTATCCAATTTCCAGATGATAATGTGACTGTGGCCTGCGGGCACGAGGTCCTGCAGCCAAACCAAGGTGCCTGTGTATGTATACATATATATATTTATTTATTTTTAATACATATATATACACATGCACACTCATATACGTATATACACACGCACACTAACCCACAAACACCCAGCACCCCAAGCCATTTAACCCTTTGCTCACCAGATTCCTGCTAACAAAGCGTGTGGAAGAATTTTTCCCCCTTTCCCATCAGATGCGCAGTGGAGGCCGAGAGTGCGATGCGACAGCAGAGCGGGCTGGCCTGGGAGCTGACACGGCCGTCACTCACTCGAATGTCACAGCAGGCAAGCTCTGCTGATGGAGGTGACACCACTCACATGTTAAATAAGAGGGAGTGGGGACAGGATTGGTCCCTTGGAGACGTGGCCGGCAGCTCCTCTCTGCCGGTGCCTGTGTCGTGTAAATCATCGCTTTTGTCGTGGGTCCCGTTAGTCATTAAGAGGGAAAATAAATCCACATGTGACACGAGCAAGGCAGGTCTTGTTTGACAGCACCGGTGCTGGGATCAGATCTCTTTACAGTGATGGAGAAGCACGACAGGGACGCTTCTGGATCTCCTGTATCTGAATGTTAACTTCTGAGGGAACACTGGAATAGAGAATAGCTTCTCTTGAGCTGATTCTCTTCATTTTTAATTGAGATGTATTAACACAAACCCTTCCGTTCCAGAGACTGAGACTGGTGTGGGGGATATGAGGCAATTTATCCCTCCTTCTTCCCATAGAGATATGCAAAGTCCTGTGCTCCTCTTCCCAAATCTCTTACTCTCTCAACATTCCTCTTCCTCTCCCTTTTGCTGCTCTCCTTTCACCTTTCCCACCTCCTCCTCCTTTCCTGCAGAGCAGCCAGTTGAGTTTTGGAAAGCCATTATCAGAGCAAGCAACCAGAGTTAAGTGGGGGCTAGGAGTCCTAATTGCCTGAATCTTGTAATTCACGGCTGTCACTTTTGAGTGGGAATGACAAATTCTTGGATACGTTTACCACGTACACTAGATACTAACAGAAATTAAGTTTAAAATTGAAGGCTTAAAGGTGATCGACCCTCTAACTCCTACACTGTCAGAAGTGTTCCTGCCCAGGAGAGCAGTGGTGAAGAACTTTTATTATATTTATCTACTATTATTGGAGAGGCAATGCGAAGATCCATGAAGGGTAGTTTGGAGACTTGTTTGAAAACTTGCAAGGGAAATTCTGGCTTCACCCAAGGTTCATATATGAGGGGCTGCTTTTGGCATTTTCCTCTTCAAACCCAAACAATCTTATGGACAGACATCATATTTTGTGCTTGTTTGGAACAACCTGAATGAAAAACATTTCTGTTTAAGCTTCAATTCAATTACTCTACTGACCATGGACTCAGGTCAAAAGATGCCTCCTTAGTTTTCCTTCCTTGATTTAAATATGAAGAAAAAAAAAAAGCTAAAACAGTAGATCTGTGGCCTAATATCTACATAATTAAAGACCTTTTGTAGTGTCATCATCACTGGTATGACTGGTCCTTCCTTACATTGACAATTCAGCCTTGATGCCCAATTTCAATTCTACCAGAAGCAAAAAATTAGCAACAGACTAAAACTTTACTATTGATCAAACAGATAAATATTCTATTGGCAAAGAATCCCTTCACATAAACTCTTTTTACATCCATTGTCACCACCTCCACTGTGGGAAGATGTGTCTGAGTCTCTGAGTTCCCAATGACCACCCACCTTTTCTAGCCCTTCCCACAACTACTAAGTTTCCCACTGGGAAAAGAATGATGAATTGACAATAAAAATTTCATCCTGATTCTAAAAGTACAGCTTGATCCAAATGTTATATGACATAACATTTTTTGTTCAAGTTTTAACCCCCACTTCATGCGCACGACATTTTTTATCCCATAGATCCCATAAGGAACCCATTACAGAATCCCCTTCCTCTGATGGAAAACCCTCTAGGTTTTTCATGTGGACTTTCCCAGCATTTTCTAGACTGCAAAAGAGATGTTGGCCACCTTAACTATCTCCAAATTATTAATTAATTAAATAAATAAATAAATAAAATGCATTATATAATTTTGGCCATGTGACAAAAAAAATCATGAAAATAGTATTGAATGGAAATGTGAAATGTTCTCTTTCCAGTTCTATTGCAAGGCTCTTCTAGTTCCTTATCTGAGGAGGAACACACTTTTATTTTTAAATGCAAATTTGCCTCTCAATGCCTTACACTCTTTTATTCCTGTGCTATCATTGTCCATTACTATCGAGAGATTCCTCACTGGTATTTACTCTTGCAACATATTTTCACAGATACAATGATATCTTCCAGACTTGCTTTGCCAAGTTAAACAAACTCTTTACTAAATGGTTTTATGATTCTATTCCTTACTTCTTAAAATAAACTGTTACCATGATCCTCTTAAATGTCCTTCCTTTTACTTACTTGAACTGAATTTGTCCTTTTTTCTACACCAGCTGTGACACATTCTACATAAGAATTTGTCCTCTTCACTGTCCCTGTGAATATCTAACCTAAAATTAAATAAGTTTAAATTAAAGGAGATTTTAAGCTTAGTTTAAGCTCCTGAGTATCATCACTTCCACACTTTCACTTGAGGAGGGTAGCAGATAAAACTTTGAAATAACCTCAAGTACTACAATGTCTGCAAGCTCTTGACATGGAGATTTTTACCATCCTGCCTTTGCCTGCTCACTGGAGGAAAAACTTGCATACTTATGCAGGAAAAAAGTTGTCATGTCTTTTTTTTTTAATAAAAACCTGTACAATTCCACACAGCAGCCTGCCTGAAACCTGCACAAAGGTTACCAAATCCAAGCACTTTGGGATTAGGAGGAGTCAGAATTCATCTAGTTTGAACTCCAGCCCTGCTGCCTCTGTATGCGCCATGTGACACATAGAATTAATTGTAATATCTCATTTAGTGCTCTGCATGGGAATTGCTGTTGGAATGAGCCGTCCTTTGATAATTTGCTTCCCTTTTATTCCTTGCTGTGAGCCTCAAATTTCCTGCACAAGCACCGTTTTTCACATGCTGTCTGAAACATAACCCTCCACAAAAAAAATATTTCAGTTTGTATCAGGTTAAAGGTCGAACAAGAAGGAGACAAGCACCCTGCTGTGGTGTGGAGATAGGGACTAAATTCCTTCTGGACTGTCCAGAATTATATTCCTGATTTTGTATAAAGGCACCTGCACAAACACACATAATACATTCATCATTGTGCATCTTGTCCTCTCATATTTATATTGATACTGGAAAGATTTTACAAAACTGGGATTTCTATCTGTAAATACATCACGGTATCTATTACACACAGGCATTTCACAGGAGGATAAACTTTGTGACAGACATCTCTGACTCTCCAGCTGTGCAAGACTATAGCAGTCACAGCAATCACCTCTGTCTTCTCTTGACAAATTAATGAGCCATGCTTGAAGTTACCCTAACAAAGGAGTTGAATTAAAATCATGTATGAAAGCACTTCAAATCATAACAGACAAGCCATATTTTTTAAAGGCTTGGCAGTGTGATATACAGACCGACTGACTAATACCTTAGCACAGCAGGGTTTCCAAGGCTCCCCTTCAACCTCACTGTCCTGGGCTGCAAATGAACATCCAGTCTGTGCTGGTTAAAGATCTTTTTGTAGTTGTTCTTGTGTTATAGAACCATAAAATCATTAAGGTTGGGAAATACCTCCAAGATTATTGAGTCCAGCCATTAACCCAGCATCGCTGTTTTCACCTCCAAACCCTGTCCCCAAATGTCCCATTCGTTCAGCTGCCTCTTGAACACTTCCAGGGATGGTAACTCCACCACTGCCCTGGGCAGCCTGTCCCAAGGCCTGACCACTCCTTCAGTGAAAGATTTTTTTTTCCTAATATCCAACACAAACCTCCCCTGGTGCAACTTGAGGCTGTTTTCTCTTACCCTGTTGCTTGTTACCTGGAGAAGAGATTGACCCTCCCCTGGCTCCAACCTCCTTTCAGAGAGTTGTTGAGAATGAAAGTGATGCAAGACAATTCTCTGGTCTGAAAGGCCAAGGAGATGGGCCTGGCAGGAGTGCAGGTTCTGTGTATTTCTGATGGTCCAATTGGGTTTTGCAGGACTCAGGTGTGAAAACATTCCTCTTTTCCTTCCACAGAAAAATACACTGGAATACTCCATCTGACTCGCAATCCCAGCCCGATTATCCATGCCTGTGCCAGCATGTGCTGCTTAAATGGAGATGGATAGACAGTGGGGACAGTACATGTCCCAACAGGAAAACCCTGATTTCATTTCACAGGTTATCTGTGGCTTTATTGCATCAGAAATGTCAGCCATGAGTAATTCCAGAAAAGCTATGACTGATGGGGAGCAATAAATAACAGTGCAGAGGAGCCCAAGCAGCTGAGGGTGGGTGAGTTCTGAGGCAGTCCTATGATCTGGTGATCTGAGTGTTCTCTTCAATAAAGATCCCAGGTCTTCCCATAATTGGAACACTGAATCCAAGGCTTTAGGCTAGCACTGCTCTTGTGTCTGCAGTAAAACACCCTTCTTCCTAGAAAACTCTCCTGGTCCTTGCTGCTTGGAATTTTTTCCCAGAGTTTGCACAGATAGGAACACAAAAGACAGCTGGGAGAGCAGTCCCAGCATGGAAATGTCCTTTCTGCCTGAAAAAAAGGCACCCTCGAGGTTTCCTTGCTGGCACACAGAAGATGGTGCTTCCCTCCTTTAAGCGGTCTCTTGGGATCATGTCTTGGGATCATGTCAATCGTGGAATGCTTTGGGTTGGAAGAGATCTTAAAGACCATCATCAATGCCACGCCCTGCCATGGGCAGAGGTACCTTCCACTATCCCAGGTTGATCCAAGCCCCATCCAGCCTGGCCTTGGACACTTCCAGGGATCCAGGGGCAGCCACAGCTTCTCTGGGCAACCTTGGCCAGGGCCTGCCCACCCACTGTAAAATTTTCCATGTCATTTTTCTGCTGTTCCATTTTTCAGTGTCCTTCAGTGTAACACAAACAGCCCCACCAAGAAGAGCGATGCTGGTTCTGCTGATCCAAAATACAGCATCCCTTCAGAATTTGGCCCTGATTTATGATTTGGTCTTGCACTTAATAATTCCTCATTGCGCTTAATGCAACACCACAAAAAACCAACAAAACCCCAAAACTAAAAGCACAAAAGCAAAGCAAAACAAAGCAAAACAAAATAAAACCAACAAGGAAAAGAAAATCCTCCCCCCTCAAAAACACCCCCAAAAACCCCAAACAAACAAAAAAAGCCCAACCTACAGCTGAAACCAACAAAGTAAAAACAGAACCACAAAACAAAACAAAGATTCCTACAGTCACAGACCATTGTCCTCCTTGTGGCTGCTTCTCCATCACAAACCACACAGTGTCTACTGGAAAAGTTAAGCTTGTGAGCAGCAGTTTGTATCACTGGCAGACATCAGGTTGGTCCATGGGTCAGCAGTAAATGGCAGAAGATGTGGTATTAATTACAGAGGGTAAGTCTTGGACAAATCCAGTTCCTTTCTTGCAAAGATGGAATATATGGAATATACTTATACTTGGATAAGGCTCAGGAGTGCACAATATCAAAAAATAACATTATGCAATATCAAAAGACTACACAATAAGGTTTCCAAACAGCAAATCCCATGTCCCCTATTAAAAACAGATGGGATATGACCTTTTTCATATTACCCATATGCTTTTAATACAGTTTTGGGATCTGATGCTGAAATACACTGCTGTCTGCTCCCATCCCAGCCCTGCTCTTCACAACCTCCTCTGCAGATAAGGACTGACATCTGGACTGTGCAAATAGTGGCTGTAAGAGGCTGAAAAGAGCAAGACAGGGACAGAGGAAGGAGGGAGAGAAAGGGTTGTTTGTTGCTGTGGAGGAGAGGGAAAAAAAAAGGACCTTCAAAAAGTGAGTCTTGGTACTGAATATCAATAAAATATAGTATGTACAAAACTGACCAAGAACTCTGTAACTGGCAGAGCTCAAAAGGGAGCTCTAGTGGGAAATTATTGTAAAGCAAAGGAGCAATCCTGTGTTGTTCTGTCAAAATGAGGTGCAGGTCTGCTGCTCTACCTGCATGGAGATACAAATATAAAGCTACTACTGATAAAATGCATGAGACGTTTTGTGGGCTGACAAATTACCGTTACTCATTTAAGGCACCACTGACATCTCTGCATTTCAAGATTCATAAGCACCAACAGAAAAACATGGTAATTGATACTTGAGGGTCCAGCTAGTACTTGGGCATAGCTCTGGCATCACAGAATCATGGAATGGTGTGCGTTGGAAGGGACCTTAAAGATGATCCAGTTCCACCCCTTTCCATGGGCAGAGACACCTCCCACTATCCCAGGTTGCTCCAAGCCTTGTCCAACCCAGCCTTGGGCACTGCCAGGGATGGTGCAGCCACAGCTTCTCTGGGCAAGTTATGGAAACTTCACAGCAGGTTTCAGCATGGTTAGTCACAATTCAGTCAATGGAGAACTTACTTAATAAGTTCATCAGTTGGATAAACTTATTAAGTTTACACTTAAATCAGTGTCTGGTGGTGAAACATCTGCTACTTACCCACTGTTACCTTCTCCTGGGGACAGCAAAGGAGACTGAGTCACCATCAAGGTGTCAACTGGCAAGCCAAGGCTTCTCTGAAGGTCTCCAGTCTGATGAGCGTTGATAATTGTTCTGGCCAAACTCTTTAAGCTGTCACTTGTCAACTCGTTTCTTGGCTGACCTGGCAGATCACCAAGCTCAATGATCAGCACTCTCGATGGACCAGTCCCATCAGGTGGGTGAAGAGCCCGGGTGCTCCCTGGCTGTGTCCCCTCTTCCTGTGGGCCATATCTGCTCTGAAAGGCTGTGCAAAATGCCATGTTAGGGCAGTGATATCTCTTTTTGCTGGCATTGGCTGAGATTGCCTTCAAAGTGCTTTCACCTCCCGGCACATTATGGACTACTCTGACTTGGTCATGGCCAACCTTCAAGAAATCAGCAAATTGACGTGTTATGATTGCCTCACCCTCTTCTCCAACAGCCTCAGTCAGAGTGAAAGCCACAAGAAGGGAAAGGCCAGCAACTATTTCCACAGGTTCTTTCTCATGGA
This sequence comes from Cyanoderma ruficeps, assembly GCA_008694505.1. Lineage (NCBI taxonomy): Eukaryota > Metazoa > Chordata > Aves > Passeriformes > Timaliidae > Cyanoderma > Cyanoderma ruficeps. The sequence continues at coordinate 19,522,883 of VZDJ01006028.1, forward strand.
GGAGAACATGGAGAAGGTTGTCCTCAAAGCTGAAGTAATTGGCTCCTGCCCCTGCGTTCAGTGAAAAAGAGGATGGGCTCGGAGAGACATAATTCCCTTGGGTGAAAACACGAAGGCTGAGTGGTTCAGGGAAAAATATGGCCAGGGGCAGCCTGGTTGTGTTTTGGCCACTGAGGAGGTGGAGTCTGAAAGCCAGGGGTGCCAGGTCTGGGAAGCAAACTGTGGTGAGTTTGGTGGAGGGCAGAACAGAGAAGAAAGTAGAACGATGCTCTGCAGGGTAACAGAAAGAATGTGAGGTCTCCTCAGTGAAGGTGTCCATAAAGCTGCCAGTGACTGTAACCACTGGGAACAGTCCCTGGCTGTCCACGCTGGAATCCAAGTTTTCTAAGATGACAAGCGCATGATCTGTCTGTTTGCAGAAGTAGCTTTGTACTGAAGGCTTGAAGAGGCACTTACTGTCATCTCTGTAAATTCCTGGAAGAGAATAAAGAGATGGGGGGAAAAAATTAATTGTTTCAGACATCATCTCAAAAAAGTTTATAAATAGCTACTTATTTTCCCACTCCAAATTTGAAGTCATTTTGTCAGTAGTAAAATTTTACATAGTTTTAAGAGAAGCCCGAATGCTGAGGGATATTAAATAGGTAGAAACTGCATCTACCTCTAGACGCCCTGGAGTTGAAAATTGTTAAGGACTGAAAACAAATGATGGAGAAGCATCACATACACCTACCTTGTTATTTGTAGATATCAAACTACAGCATCCTTTGAAAGAGCACACATGCAAGACAAACTTTTTGTCTGACCCAGCACTTTGTCCCCATGTCTTTGTGCCTTCTGCATTTTTCCTGGTCACAAGCCTGTAGCAGGGTGATGAATCAGGGCAGGACTGCAGGTGTCTGCAAGGATAATTTATCCCTACAAAATACTGTCCTATCCCACTCACAAAGACTGCTCTTCAAACAGAAAACACTAGAAAGAATCAGAACACCATTAACCTCCTGTGATGAACCACCTCATCAAGTTTTCGAGCTGGAAGGAACCAGCAGATTCAGATACCTACAAATACAGGAGACTCTCACACGTGTTCTAAATGTCCAAACTCCCACTGCAGTCAGTTGAGAGCTGGAATTTCCACCATTTGCTCACAGGCAGGCATTTAAATTTGTTTGGAATGTCCTGAGGTACCTGAGACATATGACACAGGGTCTATAGAAGACGTATGCCCTGCAAGGACACCCCACAGTACCAGAAACCACACTAAACACACATTTGTGTAACTGAAACACACCCAATTACCCAGCCATCTATACAAAGCAGTTTAAAACCAATTAAATTCACCCTGAAATACTTCTGTTCAGTCATCTGGACTACACTTTACAATACTATGACTTTATTGACCAGAGGTGGGATCCTGTCACTTAAACACAAGTGCAGAATGTGACCTGAACTTCTTTTGGTAGCTGCAACACCTGTAGGTGTAACACACAATCAATGGGAGTGCAAAAGTCACTTTAGATAACACTTTTCTTTTACTGCATGTAACATGAAGATGGTTACACATATCTTATTTAGGATTTCCCACTAAATTCCTTCCCAAGTGCCTCTGCAGACAAGTCAAGAGGATCCTTTTATGGAAGGCTCTAGAGAGAAGAGATGTAATCCACAGTGTCCTGAGTTGGAATCACTGCCTCACAGAATGTTTTGGGTTGAAAGGTTGAAACAATAAGTATAATCTAGTTTCAACCCTCCTGAAAAGGAAACCTTTCACTAGACCAGGTTGCTCAAAGCTGTGTTTTACCTGTCCTTGAACACTTCAGGTATGGGGAATCCACAGCTTCTCTGGGCAACCTGTGTCTCAACGTCCTCACAGCAAAGAATTTCTTCGCAATATCAAATTTAACCCAAAACTAACCCTGTTAGTTTGATGCCATTCCCCCTCGTGCTGCCACTCCACACCTTTGTCAAAAGTCCTGAAAGGTGCTACAAGTTTACAGCGTGCTCCATCTGACCAAATACAGGTCTCTGCTTTAAGATGAGAGAAGTTGTGCCTCAGGCTGTAACAATGAGATCACCACTGATTATAAAGAGAGAATAAAAGTAAATGAGTTCAGATACATGCACCAAAAGCATAAACATTTCTGCCTGGAGCATCTTAGGAAAAGATGTGTGTTTCTGTTTTTCCTTCCTCTCTTCAAAATAAAATCAAAGGAGGAATTTGCTGCTGTAGTCAGCTAGATTTCTCCTTCCCTCACCCAGCCTTGCTCCTTCCTTAGGCAGCTGTGCTCACAAACGTGTTGGGCAAAGCATGACCAATGTCCAAATTAACTCTGTGCCCCTCATTCAGTACTTGGGGACATGTATTCAGTTCACATAAAAAATAAGGGACAGCAATATCCTTGAGAGTCAAAAACCTCTGGAGGAGTAAGAGGATATTAGGGCACCAGGACATCCCTTATCAAGGACACATTATGTGAAAATTTTTGCTAGAAAAAGTAGCAGACTCCTAAAAAAGAAATGAACTGTGATAAGTGTTGGATGGGGCTCTGAGCAACATGATGCAGTGCAAGATGTCCCTGCCCATGGGAGGAGTGTTGGAACTGGACGATCTTCAAGGTGGCTTCCAACCCAAGCTGGTTCCATTAAATAATTCTGGGCTCTGCCTTTAGTTACATCTCAAAGCCTGGATCCTCTGGGCTCTCACCTATTATGTATTTCCAGGGGAATCATCATGTGCAGCCCATGGTCTGTGAACATTCCCCAGAATGAGCTCTCCCTCTGCACGTCACTGAGGGAAGCAATGGAATTACATAAATGTCGGGTTCTGCCCAGGGAAGATGTCCAAGTGAGATGGGATCTGTACAAACTTCCCTATTTTTAGACACCAGCTCACAAATTTTCTTCCCTTTTCTTGCTTTTCCCTGTTTTGTTGTTGCTGTTGTTGTTGTTGTTGTTTGTTGTTGTTGTTTTTGCTTTTCAGTGTAAGTATTTTGCTGTAGTATTTTGCTGTCGGTGTGTGCTGGAGGCAAAAAGAGAGTGAGGAACGACTCTGTTCAGAACAGAAGTGGAATTGCTGTGCTCAGAGACACTGCAATTGTCCTGGAGCACTGGGAGGACACGCTGTGCCGCCAGCAGCCTGCCCACAAAGGCTGACACATCTCATCCACGGCTCTCCTGGAAACACCCCATCTCCCCCTGGTGACATTTCTCATGTCTACAAATGGGATTTGATGATATTTCATGATTTCTCAGAACTTTCCTTAGCCCTGCCTGCCTTGCAAAGGGGGCTGGCTCAATTTCTTTGCATACACTCACACCCACGCACACACACGCATCATTGCTTGTCTCCTTCCAAATGGCCTTATCTGCCAGTCACAATTTCTGCAGCCTGCAATTTCGATCACTTTTAAATGAAACCCATGCTGGCCTTAGTAATCATAATGTCATTTACAATTTACCACAAAACACGTTTATTCGGTTAGTAGCACACTGGAGAAAGAGAACTCCATATGAACTCGCCACTGAAGCCCTAATCTGATTATTTCCTCATGAAAATCCAAGCAGGGGTGCTTGTAAGAGGGGTCTGAGAGGAGAAGAAAAAAAGTGAGTCCTGGCCACAGCTGACTCTGATAATCAATGGGAACAGATAAGTGACACAGCGTGTCACGGCCAGCAGCTAATCTGCCCCAGGGCTTTCCTCTAAAAAAGGCCAGAGTGGACAGGACTTAATAAATGCTGAGTGACCACTGAATATTGAGCTGACATGTGCTATTTACATTGGTGATGAACAATAGCAGTGATAAATTCCAGAAGCATCCCCCCCGCAATGGGTGAAATCGGATTACACAGGTTCTATTTGTATGTGTTTGCACACACACACACACACGTGTGTGTGAGAGGGAGAAAAAAAACAGGGATAAAAAAGTCAACCATAGTCCTTAGAAATGGGTGGGAAAGATGGAGAAGATATTCACATATTGTTGAACTTCCCTCTGGGATCTTGCATACCCAGGCAGAGGAAGGAGACAGGTGTGCTTTGGGCTCGTGAATTCACCTGTTTGTGGTGCTCCACACAAGAAGAGAGAGAAATGATGTGTGGAACGTGTGTGTGTTCACCCTCTGCAGATAATTCCTCCACCTCAGCGAGCAGACGTTGCTTTCTGCAGGCCCCACTCATCATCGAGGCAAATTTATTATTTATTTATATACATAAACACACCAAGCACATACATCTAGATGAGATTTTAACACTCAGGTTGCTTCTAGGGCTCCTGACAAATATTAAGTTTGTGTCAATATTTGTCCCTCCTGTCGTGAAATGAGGATTTTCCACCTCATTTCACATTTGAAAAGAATAATGCGCCGAGGGGGCCCTCTTTGCTCAGGAAAAAAAACTTCACCACTACCACCATCACCACATCATATCCTTTATTTGGAAAAATGGAGAGAGGTGGAAGGAGAGAGGAGCATTTTTTAAAATAGATGTTTTGACTTAAAGGCACATAGAGTCCTTTACAAGTCTCCTGCCTTTTCCCTTGTTCCCCAATGCCAAATAAATAAAATAAAATAAATTCTACATTTAAAATTGAATGAAATACATCAACATTAATGATTTTTCCCTTCAGGTTAACACCACCATTTGCTTCAATAATTTTTACCCATTTCATGATAGATTCCACAATTCATGGTACAAGGAAAAATAGAGTCTCTTTCTGACAAAAACAAAAGGCAATGTCAGTTTTTTATCAAAATAAAATAAATCTCCCACAATTTTCTTTCCATCTGACTGGATTTGCCCGTCAGTTATTTCTAATTTAACTACAATTATAGCTACAAAAATATAAAAAGCAAGGAGGGGAGGAAGGGGGAGGGGAGAGATAAATGGGACACTGTTTAGAAATTGCGATTCATTGGCCTTGGGCTGGCCAGCACATTTCTTTGCTGAGGGGGAAATATTCATCAGCATTAACTGTTCCTTTTGACCTGCTGACATTCAAATGGGAAATAAAGAGGGGGGAAAAAAGGGCCCTGGAATAGCACCTTGGAAATCCAGAAAAGGTAAATTATTCTGAGTTCAGTTGCAGAGGAAGGCACAGTGGTACAAATGTTTCTCATGTATTTGCATACAAGTGTGCTGGTTTTGGTTCAGGCACAGTTAATTTCTTCCACAGTAGCTGTTTTGGGCTGTGTTTTGGATTTGTGCTGAAAATGGTGTTAATAGCACAGAGATGTTTTCATTATTGCTGAGCGGGGCCTGCACAGAGTCGAGGCCTTTTCTGCCCCTCATCCCACCAGTGAATGGGCTGGGGGTGCACAAGGATTTGGGAGGGGACACAGCCAGGACACAGCTGGCCCCAGGTGACCTAAGGGATATCTCAGACCATGTAGGGTCATGCTTAGCATCTAAAGGTGGGGGAAGAAGGAAGGAGAGGACATTTGGAGTGATGGTGTTTGTCTTCCCAAGTCACTGTTAGCAGTGGTGGAGTCCCACTGGAGTAGCTGAACACCTCCCTGCCCACGGGAAGTGGTGAATGAATTATTTGTTTTGCTTTGCTTGCTTACACAACTTTTACTTCCCCTGTTTAAAGATCTTTACCTCAATCCCCAGGTTTTCTCCCTTTTACCCTTCCAGTTCTCTCCCTCACCCCACCAGGGCTGAGTGAATGAGGGGCTGTTTGAGGCTGAGTTGCCAGCTGGGGTTGAACCATGGGAACACACACACACATAAATATATACTCATAGCAGAGACCATGTAAATAAAAGCAGAGTGATTGCTTTAGGCTGTTAATTCTTTCTTTTAAAGAAAATTATTTTGGAAGGAAATGAGTCACATAACATCACTCTGTGTGGGGGTTTTATGCTTTCTTGTTTATCGTTCTTCTATAAAAATCTTTTGACTCTCCCCCTAGCCAATTTTAGCCACATTTGTGGACTCAAAAATACTGTGTCCCTTCAAGGTTTGTAAAAGTAGGTGCCCAAGTAGAGAAAGGACAGTTATTGGCGCTTTCTTTAAAGGAAGGTGGGTAATGAAACTCTCTTCTTACACATCCTGAGATTGCATTCACCCTTCCCTTTCACATGCAAATCCAAAGAAAAACAGGTGTAGTACATGAAATATTTGCTCTTGCATTCATTGTATACATGCTTTGATGTGGCCACAAACATTGCAACTATTTATTCTCTGTAAAATTCAACTGTTGTTTGCCTCTTTCACACAGTTATATATTTTTATGTTTGTGTCAACCCTTCAGAGCTCCCCATGCCTGAGAGGGAAGGCACATATTACAGATGACAACATATCTGTCCCAGTCATCAACAAAAAATTACAGTTCTCCAGTTCCCAGAGAATATAATAACTCATTCTTGACCTCACAGCATCAGTGCACAAGCAAAGTCTTAAGAAGAGGGACCAGCAAGTGTCTGAGGTCAGAATGTTCTCCAACAGGGATAAAAAGAGTATGGGAACAAAGCATGCATATAGCAATGTCCACCCAAAATGCTCCTCAAGCTTTCAGTGATTTACAGGTCAGGAACCTTTTGAGTCAGGGAGATCATTGTTGGTCTTTGTGTTTGAGAGGAAACACAAAACCTGCCTCACAAACCCATGAAAATTTGGGGAGGAGAATAACTAAGCCAGGAGAAAGTATCTTGAGCACTCTCAGAGGAGGTGAGTCAGTAAATCTGGAAGGGCCCTTTAATGAGGTTGCCCAGTTCAGACTGAATAAAGCGATTTTCCTCATAATTCCACAAATCTTCTGAATTGCAAGGTGCTACACCTGGAAATACCTGTTTCCAGAAGACTCAGCTGGAACTGAGCTGCCAGAGCATTTTATCCATCAAAAATTTATAAAATAACCAGTGCCAAGTCAGTCCCTGAGGCCAGCTGGCATGGCACTTCCATAGTTTTAAAGTCACAGACCCTCCAGAAGACAGTGATCACCTCCAAAGTGATTTTTGAGCTGGTTCCTGACTCATGCTAATTTTTGGAAAAGCACCCAGGTGTTATTTTGGACAATGATGTGTTTGCTGGGACAAAACTGGGCTTGGAGCTGTACTCCTGATGCAATAGGAAGCTCTATTGTCCATGCTCTGGTGCTGCTTGACTGGGTAGAGGCCTATTCCTGATACTGTCAGCACTAGCCCAGAGCAGTTTGTCCATAATTTTACTAAACTTAACCAGAATGACACAATTGGGAAAGAACTTTATCTTCATTATGAATAATCATTTGGGATCTTTGGTCATTTTAGTGATCCTGACAACACAAAGGTCCCCATAATGCTTATTTCAGGAACAAATCCAATGCAGTGATGAAAGCGTTACTGGATATTTTACTGTGCATGGAGACAAAAATGGCGAACAGCCCGGACTGGAGCTTTTAGATGATCTCATGAAGCAGGTAAGACTAACTATTCTCACAAACCTCTTGAAGTCACTAACCACCACCCAAAAAGCCAACTCTGTGGGAGATGGGTCCTGTCACTCAAGAAAGACAAATAAAAATGCAAAAAGAAACATCTTTTCATCCCTATTATTTCACCTTTGAAAAACATGCTCTTCTCCAAGTATCACATTTTTCTCTCGTTGCTACCAAAGCTTTTCCCATTTTCTTTCCCTTGAAGATAATCCTGGTTTCCTTTAGGTGTTTTTAAGAGGATTTTGCTCTTCTGCTGACCAGCAACCTCGCTGACTGAAGCCTTAGTCACACCAACACCTGTGGCTCAACATAAAGGTGAGGGCCAGCAAACAGCAGAGCTTCTGCCGATGCAATTCCAGCCACCATCTCTCTAGCCTAGGAATGATAAAATTACCACCACCACCACCTGAAAGCAGAACTACAGTTTTGTCAGATGCCAGACCTAAAAATGAACGTGGCTGTGCCATGCAGTGCTCTGAGCTGTGGATATAATGAATTTTGAATGGGAAGTCCCGGACACAATAAATCTGTGCCATATGTGACCATTTCCTGTGTCAGTTCCTTTCTCATAACCAGTGGAGGCTTTGTCCTCCCCCTCACTTTCCCTTTCATGACCCCACACCAGGGCTCTGAAATCTTTCAGGGTTGCTTTTGGGCCCCAGGCCTTTCCACAGCAGTTGCATAAATAAATGAGTTTGACAGCAAACATCATAATGGTTACGGTAATTTGTGCTCCACACAAGTGCTTGTGCTACTCGCTGGAGAAACAGGGGAGGAAAGAGCTTGTTTTGTTACCACAAACAAAAGTATGTTCTCTGACAAGTGGTGAAAGAATTAGTCAAATAAACTTGAACTCTATTCAGACCATTGCTGTTATGGACAGGGAGGTTCTCAGCTTCGCTTTCCCTCCTTGGCCTGCAGTCGCTGCAAAGACAAATCATCCTTTTCTTCTGCAAAAATAAAGTTAGGGCATAAAATGAACTGCCTCAAAATAAAATTTTCAGGGAACTCCACTTTACTGCTATTATTATTATCATTTCTTCCCAATGAGAACAGTTCTTTGGTCCTGGGAACTGACTCACAAAGAGACTGAGTGGTTTTCCATTAGAAGCAGGCATTAGAAGGAAAATGCCAAATACCTGTAGTTCCTGGAAATATTTGGATTAGAAATAGGCTTTAAAATGACAATAATTTCTGTAAGAAATAGGTTGAGAGGGCAGGACAGAAGCTTTCATTTGTCCTATTTTCTCCCTTTTTCATTGACAAACACACATTTTGACTAAACCCCAAATTTTTGCAAAGTTTTTAACTTTCCCTGAGAAATTATAATATTTTTGGTCCGTGTACATTTTTTTCTGCAAAACTATATTATTAAAACCCCTTTTTTCCCCAGCAATGCCATTAAAAAAAACATATTTCATTATATCCCAATTTCAGCCCAGAAAGACAGCAGTCATTTCAGTTAGTATAGTAAAAAGCATAATTAGTTTCTAGAAGTTTTATAACAATTGTTAGGAAGGAAGGTTGGCTTCCCACATCCAATGCCAAGAGAAAAAAA
>VZDJ01006028.1:19532219-19554232 GCA_008694505.1 Cyanoderma ruficeps
TTTCTTTCTTTTTTTTTTTCTTTCTTTCTTTCTTTCTTTCTTTCTTTCTTTCTTTCTTTCTTTCTTTCTTTCTTTCTTTCTTTCTTTCTTTCTTTCTTTCTTTCTTTCTTTCTTTCTTTCTTTCTTTCTTTCTTTCCCCATCTAAGTTATTAGAAAATGTTAAAATCTTACTTGCACCTGCCTTGGCTGAAGGTTCAGTCCGGGAGCCTGTGCTCATAACAGAAAGGTTCACAAGCACAAGAGTCCCTGTGACATTATTAGGGTGATTTTCAGCAATATTAGTCCTGTATGGGCTGTGGATTTGAATCTTAAAGCAGCAGGATTTCATTATGGGTACAGACAGCTATATTACGCCATGACATATTTATGGCAATGAGCAGTAATGGGAGGTGAGTATTTTAAGCCTTGGAAGTCGAAATTAATCTGAGAGCATGGTGCAGAATCTGAACACCTATGAAAACATATTGAAGAGCTAAAATTTGAGACACAAAGGCTACAGTCATTATCTGAGCACGTAGAAGGGATTCATCACATTAATTCTAGCTGCCTAAATGTTAAGCATCCAGTCTAAGCTAATTGTCTGGTCTAAGCTGTTCATCTAGACAATAATCGTTAAAGAGGGGGAGAGGAGAGACTTTTAGAGGATCATTCATTCCTGCTTTTCTTTGGATGGATTGTACCACTTCTGGAGGTATCTGTCTCTGCTGGCTATGTGTGGAACCTAGACACATATTTTGGACTGGAGGCCTGTCTTTAGAATCAGAGAATCACCAGATCATTAAGTTTGGAAAAGATCTTCAAGATCATCAAGTCCAACCTTTGACCAATCACCACCTTGCCATTAAACCATAGCACTAAGTGCCAGCTCCACTGGGTAAAATGAGCCCAAACACTAATGATGTTGTTAATGAGGCTTGTGGAACAGCCAGGCCAATTCATATTCATGTTCTGAAATGAGGGAAATGACAGCTCTGTACACTCTTCTAAGGAACCATCTTCTCCAGTTTTGAATGACAGGAAAGAGGGAAAGGCGGGAGATGAAGTCACTACCATCAATCTAAAAATTAGAAAGAAAGCTCCCTTATAGCCCTGACAGAGATATAAACAAGCTACAAACAAATTTTTGAGGAAGACCCTGAAAAAGAGCAAACTCTGCATTTGGCTTTTGTAGCTCTGATGGCCAAGTCATGGCATCCAGGTCCTCCCACATGTGCAAGGTGCAGTCACCCTGCAAACCAAGGCTCTGTCTGCTCCTGAACACTGCAGTTCACACAGGAAACAGAGGAGGCCCTCAGCAAAATACCTTGGAAAGCCCAAAATTAAAGAATTTACCCAAAAACAGTTGAGCAAATAGAACAAGACCCAAAAAAATTATTTCTGACCTCTGGAACTAACACAGATGCGGGGACAGAAGCACACTGGTTTAAACACCACTTCTGAAATACCAAATGTGTCTGTTGTCACGGTCCTAAAATACCATGCCTACAATGAATCTTGGGGAAAAAAAATAGGCCAGAGATTTCCAGATGTCATATATTTCAAAATTCTACTCAGAGCAAGGCTAACTACAAAGTTACATCAGGCTTCTAAGGGCTTTATCACAAATCATAGCACATCTACATTTGAAGCATTTAAGTTTCGTAGAACAAAACTCCCAGGTTAGAGTATGTCCACAGAAGGTGCCAGGATTGAAAATTACTTGGACATCTGTGACCCCAATGACACTTTCATTCAGAACTTCAGATGCTTTCAAGATGGTTTGAAGAAGCTTTGAGGGTTGATTTTTCAAACAGTTGTTATAGTCATACATGGTTATTTTAGGTAGTTCAAGATCTGTTCCTTGTCCCATCCCAAGCCTTCTGGACAGCTCCAACAGGAAAGGAGTATGTTTGGAGGTGGAACATCTCTTGTACTTTACCAGGCAGTGTTCTTCATGCTCATATAAAGGTAAATGGACAGAGTCACACTGATCCTGGTTGTGCGGTGTGATGCCCACAGAGAAAAAAAGTAAAGGTAGTTCTGGAGCACTGAAAACACCCACCAGAAACACCCAACCCTGACTGTCCTGCTCCAACCAGTGAGGATCATTTCTTTTATATTTTATTCCAGACTTAGTAGTGAGCTGTTTGAAATTTCAGACAGGCCTTGGAGTTATTTTGGCCAGGGAGTATATTTAAAACTCATTGTGCCTAATGGTGTCTTTCTACAATTGAGAAGTAATCAGGAAAGACGTAAAAATAAATAGACAAGTGAGAGGCAAAATGAAATATGAAGTGGCTAGAAAGGAGTCTGCTCTCTAATGTATTTTTTCAGCTTATTATTGTAAAAGCCCAGAGCAAAAGAGTAGCTTTGAAGAGTCTTTTGTTAATAGTGGAAAGGTTGTCTTTATATTTTTTTTTAACTTTCTTATTTATTAACCATGCTGCACAGGGTACTTCCATAAGTGATGGCCAAGTTTCAGGTTTCAGGGACTTGTTTAGTCTGAAAACATCCCAGGCTGCAACGGGAAGCAAAAAAAAGAGAAGTGACAGTTCATTGTATGGTGTTAGAAGGAAGTAGAAGCGAAGCCCATTTGTTCTCTGCTTTTCCCTGTAATTTCTGGTGGTTGAGCTTGCAGAGGTTTGGATGTCCCTGTTTGGATGGTTTAAATGCATTCCCAGCAGGTCACTTCCTCAGGTGGTCTAGCTGATGACAGCATGAGGCCAATGTAAAACAGCTGATGTCGTGACCCTATCTGACAATAAAATTATAGAGCTGCATTCCTACACCGGGCAATCCTCCAGATCATTGTGAAAAATAGAAAATAAATGTTATTGAGGGCACTTACCTTGTGCTCAAGCCCTAAACTATGACAGCCAATAACATTTTTGAGACTCTTGGTGTTGGGGGACTATGTGTTTATTTATCATTGCCCTCATTATGGGGCTAAGTATGAAAATATTCAATTTCTTCAAAACCTCATCAAAGCTGTCAGGTGACAAAATATTATCTGTGCGCAGGAAACCAGAGAGGTGCATTAGGCAGATTTTCTTCTTTGAGAGTTTTTAGTGTTTTAACATCAGGGAAAAAAAAAAAAAAGAACACTGATTCTGTGTTAGGCTAGGCAGAAGAATTTTGTCAGAAAGGCAGAACAGGATTCTCCAAGCCGTCTTAGCTCAGGCACCCTGCTGGAATTTAAAGGATGCCCTTCACATATAATAGTTTACATTACCTAACTTTTATGAAGAGAATTGTCAGCACAGACAATTTTTGTCTCTTTATTTCTGGTGTAACACCTGCGTTGCTGGACACACCCATCAGACAAGCCCAAGCATGATTTTTACTTGTTTATTCCATGGCATCAACAATATCAGAACACATTTAATTTTCTGGACACACCAGTTGAAAAGCTCCACTGAAAAGCTCTGGGCAGGAACATCCACAAGCATTTCTGCTGGTTTGGGCCATCAGGGAATATCTTTCAGGGCCATGAAGTGACAAGAAATTTGGAGAGCCTTCAAAAAGCCCATCTGGCACGGTTTGTTCAGTTTCCACAAGTCTCCTGTGGCAGTCACAGGGAACAGCAGGCTGAAGTCTTGTAGATTGTGTTTGTTACCCACTAGGATGGAAAGGCTCATTCCAGAGTCAGAGTACACAAAGAAATCAGTGCTAAGCATCAAGGCTAATCCAGCAGGTAGAAAACTGGTACAAGCCATTTCCAAACCTGTATTGCCTCATCAAGACCATCCGGGCTACAACCTCTCTCCATGAAAGCCACAGAAATTCTGTTTACATGTAATTCCCCTTTCCAACACAAATCCTGCCCAAAAGGGTGGTAGTTTATGTCATGCACGTGCTGTCAGTTGTCAAAAACGGATTCACATTTTCTCACATGTCGTATTTCCCTGGGGTCCCAAAATGGTAAATAATGCTGGCAGCCCTGTAGTCAGTAACCTGAACATCCCCCCAGAAGAAGGATGTGCTGTGGAAAGCATCCCTGTACTGCCAAGGACATTGGGGAGAGGAGGAATATAAGAGAATCTTGATTTTTTTTTTCTTTTCCTTTCACTCTCCACGTCTCACATGGAGCAGGAGCTCAGACAGAGAGGCCTCCGAAGTAAAGGTCTGAATTTAATAAAGCTGTCTAGGGGGAGGGAGGCAGGGAAGAGAAGATCATGGAGATAAGAGAGGGAGAGAAAGGAAGGCAGGAAAAGAAAGGACATTACAGCTGGCTGGTGATGGTTGTGCCCTTTCAGACTCAAGTGGGTGGAAGTGAAATATTTGTTTAAGAGGCAGGACTCCAGGTCATTATGGAAAGGATGGGAAAAAAAAAAAAGAAAGAATATTTTATGGTTTGGACATATATTTCCATGCCACTGTAATGAGGATAAGCCAAAGGCAAGGGAAGACAAGATAATAGCAAGATGCTACAAGGTAATTAATAGGGCTGCTGGATTTCATCACAATTTAGGGGATTATTGAAATGACCCTTTAAATTCAGTGCAGCTACACTTACAATATGCAAGAAGTTAGACCCCTGTTGAGGAAAATAGCTTCTTTCAAAGTAACAATTCCACAGATTAGGAAAACCAGGGCATCTCTTGGCTTTCCCACTTCTGCAACCTTTCTCCTGTTTCACCTTGAAAAATAAAAATTAATTGAGGGGAGCAGGGAGGAGGAGGAAGCTCATCTCACCCCCACTGACACAGCCCTCTCCATCAAGGTACCAGGTTGACTTCCTTAAAGAAAATTTAGCAAATGCACTGCCAAAGCTCCCATCTAGGGATATTTTTTTTTCTTTTCCACAAGATTCTGTTTGTTAGAAAAACCAAAAAANAAAGAGACACCAGAGGGAAAATAAATGCAGATACATTTTTAATGCATGCATTTAATTTTCAGAACATGGTGGGCACTTCAGTGCCGGGTGCTGGAACTGCAAGGGCGAATTTATCTAATCAGTCCTCCGTGTCCCTGCTTCATTGACATAATGTGGTCCTGCCGATTAAAGCACTCGAATCTCTGCCTTTTCCTTCTCTTTCATACTAAAATTATTGATGTGCTTTGTACAATGTGTAATTGCCATTATTGTGTATGTGCCTGGAGCATGTGCAGAGCTGAAATTGAAATAAATAAGCAAACAAAAATCATACGATAGCGAGTCTCTGATGGTATGGTGGGGGCTGGTGCTGTGGTATCACAAGCTGAAAATAGGATTTCATACTGTTGTGGCTGGTTTTGATAGAGTGAGATTTGATAAGACTGCAAGAAAGGCAGCTGTGATCCTCCAGCCTGACCTCTTCTTTTTATACAGCACAGACCCCCAGTAAACACCCAAATCAAAGTACCTCTTCTGGTATCCCAGGTCTGAGCCTCACCATCCAGGGGTTTCACCAGAGCAGCCCTGATTTGCATCACCTGAGGATCTTGCCCAGTATCACATATTCACTTTTGCTCCATCTCTTTCTCTCCCTCTCATGGACACGCAGTAGATTCGTTCTTTACATTTAATTTATGCAAGCAAGGCACAGAATAGATTTCAGTAACGCCAATTAGATACGCACTAATTTCTTCTCTGTGAAATAGCAGTAAGTAATTAATCAGAATTTTGATCACAACTCAGTTGGCAATTCTAATTGCACTTGTCATTTCCACAGCAAATACAAAATCATTATCTTTTTCACCAAGTCCTCTCCTCCTAATCACCCAGGGGTGCTAGAAGCAAAACATTTCCAAGAACTAGATATTGTCTCTATCAACCAGCAGCCTTAATACCTTTGGACTGAGGGTTACTGCGTTCAGTCCAGGGCTGTGTTTTATTTCAAGCTCCATCATAATTTTAAAGAGAATAGCTGGTGGCAGGCTGGCTGCTTGCCTGGGGGAGGGGGGGATTCTGCCTCATGAAATTACGAGGAAGGATAAAAGCTAGCGGCTCACTCCATTAAAAACCTTCTGGGAGAGCACTGAAGACACCTGACCTTTGCACGAGAGCACCCCAGGGACATATGGACGTTGGTCAGGGTTGTGTCACCAGAACCCACACGACATCTCAGAGGCACCACGCCCACGTCTCACCTCCAGGCACTGCCAGGCACCCTGGGAGCAGACAGGATGATCAGGGCAGATCAATGCTCCACGTTTCACCAAAACAGAGTGTCCATGATTCTGAAGAGATTATCCTGATGGTTTGTGCAAGCTGCCAGTGCCAGTCTGGAGCGAGAACGGGTTAAGATTATCTGCCTGGATGGTGCTGTGGCCAGGGGTCTGTGGAGGAATGATTCCCCTTTGCTGTGCTCCAAAAATCTGTCAGTGAGATCCTCCTCAAGATGGCTTAGAGGAAGGAAGAGAGCAGGAAGAGAAAGGGAGATTTACCTTTTAGCAGCTGAGTGTCGCTGTATCAGACACACAAAGGATGAGGCAGGCAGCCGAGGGTCAGGCAGGAAAGTCCTATTTTAATTTTTCTGACTCCACTTTATATACACTTTTTACAGAAGGCAAAAGATAAGCTACACAGGTTGCCACCTCTCCAAACTCGTTGGTAAACATCACTATCAATCATATTTCTCCTTCCAGGGGAGAAATATGTAAACAAAATAGATAATTCTAAATATAGACATAGTTTACAAAAACTGCATGAGAATCTCCACTACAAAATTGCAAACACTCACAAGGCAAGAAAACTTAGAGCGACAGTTGAGCCCTACCGAGACCCACACCAGATCCAAACTCCAATTCCAGCATGGCAATTCACCTCCTCCTCCTGCTAAAAAAACCGTTTCCATGGACCTGACAGCTACAGTCCAGTTTAGTAATCAGATTCTTTATATAATTCAAGCCTTGGTAGTTAATATTTTCCCAAGTAATTCCAAATCATACCCAGTAAGTTTGGGAACAACCACTAAAACTCAGATCTCAGTTCTGTCAACTTAATAACTAGTGAAAAGCATTCAAGAGAGGTTTAAAGGAACTTCATACAAGAAGTGTGTGCACACAACACGTTGTGAACCAGGATAGTTCTGGCTCTACCCTTACATACAACTTGAGCAAGCAGCACCAATAAAAATTGTCAATTTGAAGGTTGTCCAAGCACCTCCTGTACTCTCCCAATTTTTTCTCCTCCCTGCTCTAAGCAGCAGGAAAAGAACCAGAAGGCATCACTCAGCCCTTTCCTTTTCTTGCTCAGGGTTTATTTTGCCAATGCTCTTGCTTTTATTCCATATTTGAGCGATCAATAACAAGGATTTGAGGGGAACAGTAACCTCTCAGTTTTTTTACTCACAGAGACCAAACTTCTCACATAGAAGGGGGAATAACTCTCAACATTAGTGATTCCAGTGTGGACTGAAGAGGGTCAGAACATCTCAGAACTTAGCTACGAATATGGAAGCCAGGAAAAATGTCTGAGATTTGGTGGGCTGAATTTCATTCATAAAGGACAGGAAAAAAAAGCAGAATAAACGTTTGAATTGCCACTTTCTGGCAGAGACTTTTCTTTGTCTAGGATTGGGGTAGAGATGGCATGTTAAACATGCTGTCCATGATGAAAAGTCTCAAAAGCTTGAATCGTATATTTTCCACCTTCTGTTGCACAGATATTTTTCATTAGTTTTTAAAAGAAGTACATGGAAACTGTGTCCTCACTTATGAGGGTTTATGCCTTAGACCTAGTACTCAATCACAAATATTTTACATTCCTAGAACAATTTTTGGCATGTTTTTTTGTCTAGGTCAGCTAGCACTGACTAAAACTATGTCTAGGAATTGTCTGAGGCTTGATGTGATTTGTGACCATCTCAATTTGAATGCAACCAATCCGGTCCGGAGCAAAAGGCATTTTTAATTGTTATCTAAATGACCATAATAAGTTGGCCATGGGCAGAGATACCATCCACTAGGCCAAGTGGTTCAAAACCCTGTCCAACGTGACCTTGAACGCTTCCAGGGATGAGGATTTGTCCAATTTCAAGCCACTCAGGAGCATGGAAGGCACTGATAAAGCTAAAAATGAGGTTGCCACCATCAGATTTTTCTTTGCCAGCTCTCCACACTCAAACAGAGTCAGCAATGACTTTGCTGGCTATCTAAACAGAGATGAGATACCCTAAAAAGGCAAAAAAGAACAAAAACAGTTCAAAAAACCTAACACATAAACTGCACGAGAGAAAGGATGACTTTAAATTCACTATAGTCAGAGTTTCTTAATCACCTCAGAGTTGGAAAATGAGAAAGAAACAGCAGCTCTTGGAACCTGAGCATCTTTGAAGACTGAGTAAACCCACACAGCATGGATTTAATGAAGACAGCAGATCATGTCCCAGATTAGTTACAGCAGCCAAAAGGAAAAAATAAGATCTTTAAAACCAGAGGCAGTGGAATACAACCAGACTAGTGCAAAAAAATCAGCTTCAACACAGATATTTCAGTAATGGACAGTCCTGAAGAGACATTCTGGCTACATTTTCACCAGTAAATTAAATGTGCCCAGGAGTATTCCCAGACACCAAGGACATGATCTGGTTGCATTCATCTTCTAAACTATTTCTGCTCCAAACGAGGATGGATTCATCCACCAGACCAGTTGGGAATGTTCCTTGGCACATGTAAACTCCCAAATTGCACCCAAGAACTCAAGAATTGTTTGGAAGAGTATTACTTGGCCAGGACTAAAGCATGTAAGGGGCTGTGGTAAAAATTTTTGCAGGCAGTGGATTGCATCTTTCTGTAATTTTATTTATCTTAACATGGAAATCACCCCTGTTCACCTGAACTTCTGCCCCTGGAGAGTGCTCCTGTGCCCACAATTTTACCTGCACAATTTAACAGAGGGCAGAGATCACACCAGTCAGAGAGGCGTCCCAAGCCTAAAGAAACAGACAGAGAAACCTTCAGCCCAGATTATTTCTGGGCCTGTTTGAGAGAAGAGTTCACACCCAGAGGAAAAGACCAAGCAGATGTTGTGTGAAATATTTGGCCTTCTTTTGGCCAAATATTGTTGAAGGTTGCTGAACATCATCATGCTTTGGAAGCTCAGAGTCACATAATGGTTTGGTTTGAAGGGACTTTCAAATATTGTCAAGTTCCAGCCCCCTGCCATGGTCAGGGACAAGTTGCATTAGACCACTGACATTTTCTTGTACTAGAAAAATATTTAAAATTAAAAAAACCCAAGTATTTATGGTTATTATTAAAATCACTACTAATGGGGCAGGAAACCAAGTTGTTGGTGTGTGCCTTCTGCTTATTGCAAGAGCAGGCTTTGAACTCGAGTGGAAGAGAACGAAGGGACAACTTAGTCACCTCCTGGCAGTTATTTCCCTGCTGGAAATAGGCAACAGATTGACAACAGCTGAGGAGAAACCTACCTACCCACTGCAACCTTAATTAATACAAGGAGGATGGGCTTGGGAAGACTGGAGTCACCCCAGGAGCAAACCTGGGAATGATTTCCTGTCTCTACTCAGCTGGTGTCTCTGTAGGTTGATGAAGCTGGACTGAACTCTGGTCTTCAACAGTCAGTCTCAGTCTCTGAGTTCAGTGAGGTTCTGGCCACTTTTAACTGTGGGAAATAGTCTGATGTTTGGCGGTGCCACCAAATCAGCCCACCACACATGGACATCTCTCTAATCCAGATGCTCTGGCAAACAGAGGATGAAAAATTTGTCCCTAAAAATGTGTCACAATCACAAAAAAAACCTGTGTGAATCCTCTTACAGACATACTGAGCAAATGCAAGAGAAAGAATGGGAATAGGTGAGGAGTGGCTACACCACCAGGACACTACCACCAGAGGTTTTGGGAGAGAACTCTGATGTGTGCTCTTGCCTTGGATGGGAACTGTGAATCTCAGTAAAACCTCTTGCTGTATATTTAACCATGTGACACAGTGTGCAGAGAAACCTTTGCTCTGAGCACAGGTTCAGAGACACACAGGGCTGACCCACAGCACACTCCATCAGTGCCAGGAGGAGTCAGAAGCACAGGCTGGGACTGTGTGTAAATGTACCCACACAGTGCAGGATGACAGGAACGTGAGGTCAGGCTCCTCAGGAGGACCCCAAGCAGGTCCAGTGTCATGGACACCACCTCAGCCAACAGCATCTGTGCACAGCACACGGGGAAAAGGACACAAACACATCACAGAATCATAGAATTGTTGAGTCATGGAGTCATAGAATCATAGAATCACAGAATCATAGAATCATAGAACTGTTTAGGTTGGAAAAGACTTGCAGAACCATCAAGTCCAACCTTCAACCCAACACCACCACGCCCAGTAAATCATATCACAAACCACCTCCCAGCCAAGGTGGAGACAGATGAGGATAGAGGCAGACACTGCTGCTCAGTCAGAGACCTGCCCGCAGCAAGGACCAGGGCCATATTTTGCCTCTTTGTTTCAATCTCTCTTCCTATTCTGAGGTGATTCTTTTTCTTTCGTGAACAGGAATCCATTGCACATTCACAACAGAGAAGGCTGAAATTATTGTGGCTTCTCATTTGAGACTTTCTTTGCATCACCCGTCCATAGTGCTCGTGCCAGTGTTTGGATTTTCAATGGCAAGTCACCCAGAACAGGCTCATTGTTTCTCTCTGTCAGGTGACTTGGGAGCAGTACACACACCTGAAAAGTGAGTGGAGTGTTGAGTTGATGCCTCCTGGCCTCAAGACATGGGGACAGGCAGGGGCACAACCAGTGCCAGGCTGGGTGACTCCAGAGCACGGTGCCATTACAAATAGCGTTTTGCCTGGAGGCCCATCCAGTTGAATTAGGAAAAAAACCCCCATTAATTAACTTGACTTAAGAGGAGGCTGATGCAGGGCAATGCGACCTTTTCTCTATGTCACATGCCACGCAGATTTTAGCTTCCCTCTGACGCTTTGTCACTGCCAGTCCTTGTTTTTTAAATCACTGGATTGCAGGCGGGTGACGGTGCCCAAAAGGATTGTGGCAGCAGGAAGAAAGAAAGAGACAGCTCCACTATTCCATGATCTGTACACCAAAGGCAGCAGAATCCTGTTATGCATCTACTATATTATTATTATCTTGCAATATATATATGGATAAATGTGCACATTTTATTTCAAGTATTACAAACACATAACACGCCATGTGTACATTCAGTTAAAATACACATTTAAGGTGTGTATTTAAGGAAAAGTTAAAATATTTTTTTACAGAAAAACTAAGAGTGGTATTGGTTTCACAAAAATTCAGAATATAATTGTTTAATATTGTTCAATTTTTCCATAAATGTGTTGGCAACAGAAGGGGCTTTATGTAGTTTTCACCAATCAGCTGAATGCATTGCTAAAATAGCACAATGTACCAAAAATTTAATACTGAATTAGTCCAGGGATTGGAGGGAAAGCGATAACAGTAAAATCGTGGAGGCACAGACTGTTTTTGAGTGGAGAGGAACCTTAAAGATGATTTCATTTCAATCCCCTGCCATGAGCAGGGACACCTTCCACTGTCACACGTTGCTCCAAGCCCTGTCCAACCTGGTCTGGAACCCTTCCAGGAATGGGGCAGCCACAGCTTCTCTGGGCAACCTGTGCCAGGACCTCACCTCCCTCTCAGAGAAGAATTTTGTCCTAACAATTAATGTAATTTTGTCCTGACATCTAATCTCTCAGTCAGTAAGAAGTGAGCCTCTCTTCCAGATCTCACCAGAAAATCCAACCCTGATGCCTTGTGCTGTGGTTCTTACACATCTCGGGGTCACCACTTGTGGTTCTCACACGTCTTGGGGTCACCACTTGTGGTTTGGGTCGCGGTCCCCTCTCATTCGGGGGACCACTTGTCGCTAGCTGAGGCTGGGTGTGTCCCCCTTTAGGGACAGGAAGAGAGCAGGCAGGCACAGCAGCAGTGAGGGGAAAGAACTCTCTATATTTATTTACATTTTCTACTTTTTATACATTTGTACAGAAGTCCAGAGATTGGCTAGAGAGGTCACCACCTCTCAACTTGTGTGGTGGACATGAGCATCAATCAATTCTTCTCTCAGAGGAGAAGAATGCAAACATTCTAAGGATAAACTTTGTTTACATTAGAAGGCTACATGAAAAACTTCTGCAGAGGCAGAAAGGCATAAAACAGGGCAACATGGTGCCATGCTCAGGCAGCCATGGTTTTGCAGTACTTCATTTTCACCAGCAGAATTATAATGGAGTCATACAAAACCAATTCAGGTAACATCCCTATCCCCATGGGAAATAGTCTCCATGCACTGCTTTGTCCTAGGTCTGGCTTTTTATCTAGTTTATACATTTGTGTGTTTTGACATGAGTGTCTGAGCCTGAGGTTGACTCCTTCAGCTGAGAGAAATCAACACCTTACACAAGAAGTTTATGTATCTTGGTAACTAATTTTAGGGAGAGAGAGGTTATTTCAGGTAGGCAAGATGAATCTTTTGAGTTTACCCTGAATGTCTTTGGAAAAAAAAGCTAGTGTAACCCTAGGTATAATATTCAGAATACATCTACAGCTTCTCCTTGGCCCAGTGCAGGACCTGACCCACAGCACACAGCAGCAGTAAACCAGGAATTTATTGCCAGGTCCTAGAAATAAGGCAAAACCAGTTTTCAGAGCACTCCGAGCCTCAGTTTGCTTGAAATCTCTGCAGACCATGAAGGACCCATGGACCTGTTGTCACTGTGAGACCTCAGGTATTTCTACTCTGTCTCTGTGGGGTGAAAGGTGGATGGACCTGGGAGATCACTGAGTCCTGAGTTTCTCCACAGACCCTTCTTTGAGACCCTTCAACACAGACATTGAGATCAGAGGTGCAGGGTTTCGTCCTCTGACTTAGAGAATTTTTTTGACCGCACTGTTGAAAAAGAAAATACGAGGGAAAAACACTTCTCAAATTCCGTTGGATAACATTGGCAAGAAAAGGCATGTCAATGTTATACCCACATATAGCTAATGTAGAGCAAAAAATCTCAGAATGGCTTAAAAAATACTGTTCTGTGTCCCAGTAAATCATTGTGGCTTAAAGTATTGAAGGTTGGTTTGGAAACTTCTCTTGACGAAATCTAAGCTTTTATCTCAGTGAAAACACTCCTGTCTTACTAAACAAACACGACGTGATCAGCAGTGGACCTCAGAAAATCCTCTCACGTCTCATTATCCCACAGTTTAGATTAGGGCTTTTATAGCTTGACTTCCTAATTCAACCACAGGATCAGCTCTGCTCCCCTCTGCCTCAGCGCTGATTTATTATTTCTGTAACATGAAGAACAGAGCAAAGGACTAGAACACGCTTTCATGACAAGAAGTTAATTTTGGTTTGACCTCCAGTTCTTGCCATTGCAGCCATTATTACTCTGGTTGGTTAAATAGCAGCACCAAGGAAACAAGAAATAAAGCTTTACTCCAGCAAAAGGCCTCCTGAAGGTGCTGGCTGCATCATTTCCTGCAACATGAAGGGCTCCCTTGTCATTCCTGTTGGCAAGATGAAGATGGACTCTGTTGGACCTATTTACCAAGAAACACCTCTGAAAAGTCATCTGAAACTGAATTATGAGGATTTTCACCCCGAGAGCACATGGGGGATGGAGAGGAAAGCCCTCTGTTGGTTTTGAATTTTTCTCTTTTTAGTTCTCATCCTCTCCAAACTCAAGCCTCAGCCTCTCAAAGAAGGACACCAACAAGAAGACACTTTGCTTTTCAATAAACCTTCAGCACATCTGAATCCCACTGCAGCAATATTATTTCCCTAAGCAGCTCCCAAACTGTGAACATAAAAGGATACAAATTCAACACCCTCAAAATAAGAAGAATAAGATAATAACCCGGGACAATGAGAAAATTGCACAAGTTCACTTTCCATGTCAGTATGCATTTCCCTTTAAGAATTTCCATTTCCCTTTAAGCAATTCTATTATTCACACATAGCATTTCTAATCATTCTTTCAAGTGTTTCTATGTAACTTATCAGGGTTTAATGAATGCCAGAATAAGCACTAGAGGGAAAATCCACATAACTGGACACTAACCCAAAGGTTTTAACAAGACCCCTACATTTTTCTCTTTTTAATATAATCTTTATTCAAGCACTTGCTGCTTTGATCAGAAGTATGGCTTTTTTATTGGTATTATTATTGACATTTTCCCACCCACCCTCTTGCCTAAACCACCATCCCATAACTTGTGAGCCTTCCAGGGTTGCAGTGAAGAGTTATTAGTTACAAAGGGCTTCTTTGAAAACAACATCTACATAAAATCAGTAAAAGTTAACAAACAAACTTCTATACTGTTTTCTACTGAATGGGCACCCACACTCACTTTGCAGAGAGCAGCAAAAAAAAAAAAAAAACAACCAAAAAACAGAAAACATCCAAAACCTGAATGTGTTAGAGAACACAAATGACTTGTTCATTCTGCAATAATACATGGAGGTACTCGCTATCAATCAGAATTCCTAAGGATCACCTTGTGCCCAGAAGTTGTCAGTCAGACAAATTCTGGGACACTTTGTCACTGGAGGTTTGAATGGCTAAAAGATTGGGTGAGACAGGATACGAAAACAAATAGTACAGGAATTTGTTCTACCTTCAGGTCAAACTATCCTGAATTAATGCCTGCTTTGGAAAACAGGGTTATGAGAAAAGCAATCAGTCTATAAATGCTGATTATTCTTCCCCAAGCAACCACTGCCTCCAACATTACACTAAAAACATGCTAAAATTTGAATCTGATTTTTTAAACCATTCCTGGGGTTCTTTATGATCTCTGTCTGCAGGACACTGTTGCAGTCAGCCCTGCACTTGTATTTCATCACTGACTGGTTCAGGGTTGTTTTTTTAGAGGTCTCTTCAGGCACACATGGAGTCAGAGGTTTTTCCAGAGAGACTCAGCCTTTCCAGGAGCAAGGGATGGTTTTTGTTGTGTGGTCACTGACATACACTGGACTTCCTTCTTCCTTCAGACACAAATTTGAGCGGCTGAGGAAGTTTGTACCCTTGGGGTCTGGGGAGGGAAAGGAGAAACCAGATTTCCCTCCATGCACGAGGATCCAAAGCAGCCACTTGAAACTGGTCACACAGGCAGCTGGGCACAGTAGTTTCTCTAAAGCTGATTTAGATGTCTTACTCTGTGATTTCAAAGAGTAAGGGGGACATCATATCATTTTCTTGATTTCAACTGGTTCTACTTACAGCTCTAAAAAATTTATAATAACTTTTAGGGAAACCTAATAACAGCCATCCAGTATCAAAAAGAGGATTAGGAGAAGTACTTTTTACGAGACCATATAGAGATAGGACCAGGGGAAATGTCTCTAAGATGAAGAAGAGTAGATTTAGATTAGATATTAGGAAGAAATTGTTTATTTAGAGGCTGGTGAGATGCTGGCACAGGCTGTTCAGAGTAGCTGTGGCTGCCCCATCCCTGGAAGTCTCCAAGGCCAGGTTGGATGGGGCTTAGAGCAACCTGGGATAGTGGAAGGTGTGCCTGCCCATGGCAGGGTTTGGAACTGGGTGATCTTTGAGGTCTCTTTTAACCCAGATCATTATTCAAAGGACTGGAAAGGTTCTCAACAAGTGGCACAGCCTGTTCCTCCACCCCATAGCCCGGGCAGGTTAACGCAGCTTCATTCCTGACATATCCTGCTGTGGTTTTATCTCTCAGCTCCCTCTCCAGAGATTAAAAGAAAGCGGACGTGTCTATCTCCTAAGGTACAGAGACAGCCCAGCCCTGCTCCAGTGTGAGCTGTGTTTTTAATTATGGTCAATCCTCAGAGTGAGACATGGACAGAAAATTTAATTAATTTATCATGAGTTGCATCAAGAGGTCCAAGAAGATCCAAGGACTCTCACAGCTATTAGGGAAATGTTTGCCAAGTATTTCCTCCAACTATTTATCCAATAGAGCTGTATCTTCTATTTCTTTCATATTTATTTTATTGGTGCAACTCTGAAACTACTTGGTGCTTTTGATCAGCTCATTCTATAATCTGTCTGAGGAACAATTTCTTCACTGAAAAGGTGAAGAACAGGCATTGGGACAGGCTGGCCAGGGAATTGTGGAATCACCATCCTTGAAAGTGTTTGGGACATGGTTTAGTGGTGGGCTTGGCTGTGCTGGTTGGACTCAATGACCTTAGAGGACTTTTCCAACCTGAAGGATTCTGTGATTCTGTCAATCCCATGGAGGAGAATAAAATACTGCTTTTTTAACATGGAGCTTATAGGGATGTAACTTCATTTTCAGTCCAGTAACTGCTACATCCTGGTGAGCATGGGGAGCAAACAATGAGGCAGGCTGACTGAGGTTTTGCAATGTGCTTATTAATTTCAGAAAAACCACCACAGGAACAAAGTTTATTAGTGAGTAGGAGGACGTTTCACGAACAGAGTCCGACTGAAAATAATCGGCTCCTTTTAATTAATTACATACAGTTTTATTGCATAACTGATGGTTTTAAACCTTGGCCAATTAGCCCGTCAAACACAGAAGTTAAATTCTATATTGGTCTCTTAAGAAAGAGCTATGCCAAAGTTTTAATTCACGTTGCCTTATCCAAGCAACCAGAAAAATAGGGCCTTTTGAAACTAGAATTATTGCGCAGTTACCCAGATTTGAAGAAAAAAAAAAAGAATAGGAAGATAAATGCAAAAAAGAAAAGCAAGAACATGGAATTCCAATATATTGCACAGGTCCCTGACTTCCACTGTGGGGCAAATTGAAGTTGAAAGGTTACGTTGTCTTGACAACTTATTTTTTAAGACAAGATGAGGTGCTGTTGTCAATTTAGCATGCCAGCAGCCACAACAACAACAACAACAACAACAACAACAACAAAAGGAAAAAACCCCACACCTTTTAATTGAAAAGTTCTTCAAAAGCACCTTATGATGCTGTGGCAGCTGCCTTACTGGTTGTGTGTCTCTTTTGCCAGCAACTGGAGAATGTAGAACAATTTTATAATCATATATATTCATAAATATATTTTTATTTATCATAACATATCTATGTGTTTGTATATTGAAACGAATATAAATTTTTACATGTTAAGCTAATAAACACGTTCTTGACATGACCTAAAACTGAGTATTCCACATAACTGCCCCAAATGAAAATATTTATTTTCCAGTTTCTTACACACAGCGTCAGTTAATAACTTTTCTTCTTTCCAAAGCACTGAGCTGTTTTTCCAAAAATTCACTAGGAAATGAACATGTTCTTTTCAACTAATTATTTTAACTAAGCACTATATTATACTCATGCTACATATCCTGAGAACCCCACGGTGCACATAGTGTCAACCACATGTGCTTTTGAACTTTGGTGGAGTGATGACATCTATATCAAAGCTATGCTTTATAAATGAAGATTTTTCATGTTTTGTCTGCGCAATTATTTTGTGAAATGCAGCTTTTGCGTGTAGCAACCTCTTGGCCCCAGCTTTCAACACTTTTAGCTTCATTAAGATAAAATATTCTATTAAATCATTGTCCTGAGTGCACTAGGGTTGAAACTGGGATGAATAGTTATGAACTTCCTGCTGATTTTTGGTGTGCATGTCACAGAATCCTAGAATCCTGGAATGCTTTGGGTTAGAAGGGATATTAAAGATCATGTTCCACCCCCTGCCATCGGCAGAGGCACCTTCCACTAGCCCAGGTTGCTTCAATTCCCATCCAACCTGGCCTTGGACCCTTCCAGGGATCAAGGGGCAGCCACAGCTTCTCTGGGCAACCTTGGCCAGGGCCTCCCCACCCCCACAGTTAGAGAATATCACCCAGAGACCACCTAAACCAGAGCCACGTCCTATGTTACTTGGGATGTCTCCAGGGATGAAGCAGCTACCACCTCTCTGGACAACCTGTTGCCAGTGTTTCACCACCCTCATTGTAAAAAAACTTCTCCCTCGTATCTAATCTAAGTTGACCACCTTCTTATTTAAAACCATCAACCTTTGTCCTATTGCAGTGGGACCTGCTAAAATTATCTGTCCCCATCTTTCTTAAAAATTCCCTTTTTAGTACCAAAAGGCCAAAAGAAGGTCTCCCCATAGCTTTCTCTATTGTACTAACACGTGGCAGCACACAGCCCTGAGCCACGTCCAGAGCAATTGCATTTTGGGCCAAGTGAGTCAAAATTGCTTGCTTCTCAGTGTGACCATGAAAGCTGTCAAAGCAGACTAAGACTGTCAAAATTTAAAAGCACGAAGAGGAGAGCAAGCCAAGCTAAGGTCACACAGGCAACATCTAAGTGCTTGCCTGATTTAGCAATGCCACTGGAACACTGGTAATTACCAGTCTGTAATTTTTCCCAGTGTTTCACAGGAGACTCAGACTAGTTTGGAAACCATACCAGATGCCACATAGACATTTCTGTAGTTCCTGACACTGAAATGTCAAGAGTCGTTGCAAACTAATGAGTGGAAGGAAAAAGAAGAATTAGCCTCATTTTACAGGGTAATCAAGTGACATCCTTACTGTGAGGGTGCTGAGGCCCTGGCACAGGTTGCCCAGGAAAGCTGTGGTTGCTCCATCCCTGGAAGTGCCCATGGCCAGTTTGGATGGGGCTTGGAACAACCTGGGATAGTGGAAGTTGTCCCTGCACATGGCAGAGCTGGTCTTAAAACTCCCTTCCAGCACGAACCATTCCATGATTCCATTCATTATCTGGGACCTCTCCCCAAAACTCCGTTGCTCAGACACCTTTAGCAGTCCTGCTCGTGTATGTCACAGTGGCACCGCTCCTGGTTTCGAGCTGACTGGTGTCCTGCCAGCCCGGAGCACAAACAGACAAGTGAGTTTGCTTGGAAAAGGCCATGCCAACAGGGCCAAGGTGTGATGGTCCCCACAAGAACCTGTCTTTCAGTTGTGCTTTTCCACCCCTGACATCAAAGCACAGGGTGATAATTCCCCTGCCTTTCTCACAGCCCTTTTACAGCACTGATCCGGCATGGAAAAATTAAAGATGTTTTATCTGAAACATCCACGAAGGAAATCCTGTGTTTCTGATGAACCTGACTTCCTCAATTTCCTGTTTGCTGCACAGCTGTCTGCATTAGATGGGTCTCAGGGATATTTTTTTGGACATATTTGTGCACCTCGGTTGGAAGCCAGGTTCCTTGAGCTGGAATATAAGGGTCCACAATCTTTCTTAAAAAAATTAAAAATCGCAGTGAAAACAGAAAGAATGAAAAGAAAACAAACCAATAAAGAATCTATCCTGTCATAACATTTGAGGTTCTGGTATTTGCTGGCCTTGGAGTAGGTTCAAGATAAATGAAGGAAATGTGTATTTCATTAAATGCTAATATTTGGAAGATAAGAGGAAAAAATGATGAAATGCTCCCAAGAACAGTTGCAAGGACAGTGCCTGTGTGTGTATAAACACAAATGGTTGCATACACACAAACAGACCATCGTGATTTGCTCTGGATCAGAGCAGGGCTACGTAGGAAGAATAACAGGGAAAGAAAAAAGGATACCTATTTTCCTAGGTCATTGCTCTTCACGACAAGAGATTTTACACTTCTCATTCTCCATCTGTTTTCAGAACTGCAATTAGAACCTTCCACAAACTGTTTTTTCGGGATTTTTCTTTTTTTGGTCTTTGTTATTTGCGATTTGGAGTTTTTTTGCACATGAAACTTGATCTTATAAATAACCACTGAGTCACACACAAGCACACACAAAAATCTCAATCCTACACAAGCTAAAACTGCGCTAGGTGCTTCAATAATTAGGCTGCTGAATCAACACCCAGCCAGCTTTTTGCCAGTGGATGCCATACTTGTTGCTGGTTAAACTCTGAGTTCTCTTCTCCATTCCACCCCAGAGGACCCTGTGTAATCCCTTGGCTCCTGCCCAATCCAGTCTGTAAAGTCAGGACACAACACATGTTTGCCTCCTGGGGATGCAGCCCTTGGGCAGCAGAAAGGGTCACAAAGTGCCCAGAATTCTTCTGTTAATTAGCAGATGCAATGCAAGGGAACTAGAATGTGGGATTTGAGGCTCCAAATACTCAGGAAAGTATTTGATGTCTGTGCTTCAAACAATGCACCAGAGCGGGAACGGAAATTTTCACAAGCGATAGACAAGGCTTAGATCTTTCAAAGAGCATGAAAAGATAATGAATCTAAGCGATTTATTTTCATAAATAGTTTTGGACACAATTTTTCGCAAGGACTGTGGGTTGAAAATAAATCACTGACCAGAGTTGTCTCCCTGATAACCCTCAACCTCTACTGCAAGGCCATAGATTTGAGAGATTTGTTTTTACCATACACTAAAAGAAGGTTTCATTTTGCTCATTGCAGCTGAACCATTTCTGAGCAAACTTTCAGACAAAATCTTTCCCCAGGCATAAATCCATCAGGGAAAAAGAAAGGCATCTAGTGTAAAAAATAACATAAAAGTATAGGGTATGAAATAAACTAAAATATAAAAGTAGAAGCAACTGAAAAGCAGGTAATATGATGAAACATTATATTGTGGGCTGTCAAACTGTGATTGCATTCAATCTGTGGTACTTTCAGATCAAGGCCATTGATCCATGGCTACCTTCTTCAGCTGGACAACACCTGCCAAAGAACTGATTAAATGTCTTGGTGTAGGTTTCAGGTCAGGTCAAACAGCAGCGAGGAGACAATTTGGGAAGGCTGTGGAGATTTGGCTTTGGAAAAGGCCTCTGGGATCAAGTGCAACTGTAAATGCAACACCTCAAAGTCCTTCTAAACCATGTCCCTCAGTGCCACATCCACACGTCTGTCAATGCCCCGGCAGAGGAGAATCAGGAGGTAAAGAAACCAGTCCCACACCAAGGGGAAGCAGTGCTACACTGCACAGCTGTGGCTGGATTCCCAGCCCTCCACCAGTGTGCAAAAGTTTTCTCCTTTAGCTGAGATACAAAATCAGAGTTTCTCTCCAGAAAACATTTCTTGGCAGCCAAAGGACTCCCAGCTGGATAAACCACTTTGGGGGGACAGAGAGGTTCACTCATAAAGTTTTTCTTCACAGACCCAAACTTTTTTAATCTTGTTGGAATCTGTTACCTTGAGGACTTTTCACTCTACTACTTTTGTTTAAAATTGAAAATGAGTTTAAAAGGACTGGGAGGGAAATAACGCACATGTCTCCACATACACTGCATGATTACATAAATCTCATGCTTGAAGAAAGCCAATTTAAAAAAAAGAGACAGAAACCTGATGTATAAACGCCAATAAATTGACTGTCAGATTTCCTGATATGTTCTGGAAAGCTCAGGAATGTGATCCACTGAGTGCCAATCCAGTGGATCTGTGAGGTGGTCATTCAAAAATGTGTCCCCCACAGGCTGCCCAACACCTTCTAAAATTGGTGAGAAAGATGCTTTTCTATCCACAGGCCCTGATCAGTCCCATAAAGAGAGGAAAAGAGGAAAAGAGAGAGATATCCCTTGGTGTTTGTGCCTGCTTCTCTTTCAAATGGAATTAATGGTGGTTTAATGGGGTATGAAAGGATGTTTTACTGGAAAGAATGAGGAACAATTGTCTAGCTCACGTTTCATTTCACAGGTCATTATTGCATTAAGAAGTAAATCGACCAAGTCCGGTAAATAACAGTCTGTGTTTTGCCCAAAGCTTCAAACCAACAATCTTAGCAGTCACCAACTAATATCTTTGTCATTTTTAACCCTTGCAGGGATCAGCTGGAGGCTAAACAATTATAGTCTTCACCCACCCCTAGCAGGTAAGCATTATTCATTTTATTTCTCATCCCTTCTTCCTGCAAACCCCATGAGACTGGGGGTTTTTTTTGCACTGTTGTTTTGTTTATTAGCCAACCTAGCCAATTGTGTGTCTGGTGGCCTTGAAAAACAACACATATTTTAGTGACTGCTGCAGGCATCTTTAAACAGACTGCTTCCTCTGCAAAATTAATTGTTGCAAAATGCGGTGCTTCCCCTGTAAACCTCTGCAAACTCCCACTCAGCAGTTTAGTTGGATTATAGATATGTCTCTAAGATCTAAAGAGGAAATAATATAGTTACGCTTGCAGGATGAAATTCACTTTTTTTTTTTTTTTTTTTA
>VZDJ01006028.1:19554239-19621218 GCA_008694505.1 Cyanoderma ruficeps
TTTAAATTGCATAAACACAACCATCTTGCCTTCTTAAAGATAACAGCCAGCAAGTCTGGAGAGAGTGTTCCATGTCGATGCTGTTTTTTGGTTCCATCACTTCTTCACTGAAGCAACTCACTCCTCCACTTCCCTCCATTTCTCCCGGCACATTCTGGTTTGACTCTTAATATCAGCAGCTTCTGCAGCAGCTGCACCAAAGGCAGCGTGGGCAGCAGGTCAAGGGACGTGACTCTGCCCCCTTGCCCTGCTCAGGTGAGACCCCACCTGCAGAGCTGCCTCCAGCCCTGGATTTCCAGCACAGGAAGGACATGGAGCTGCTGAAGCAAGTCCAGAGGAGGCACCAGGATGATCAGAGGGATGGAACAGCTCTTCTATGAGGAAAGGCTGAGAGAATTGGGATTGCTCAGCCTCGAGAGCAGAAGGCATTGGGATGATCTAACTGTGGCCCTCCAGTATACTTGTAGTGAGTCAAAAAGAAAGAGGAAGAAAGAATATTTAAAAGAGTGTGGATTGACAAGAGAAGGGGGAATAGATTCAAATTGAAAGAAAGCAGGTTCAGATTGGATATTAGGAAGAAATTCTTCCTTGTGAGAGTAGGGAGGCCCTGGCACAGATTGCCCAGAGAAGCTGTGGCTGCCCCTTCCCTGGAAGGGTTCAAGGCCAGGTTGGATGGGGCTTGGAGCAACCTTGGATAATGGAAGGTGTCCCTGCCCATGGCAGGGAGTAGAATGAGATGATTTTTAAGGTCCCTTGCACCTCAAATTGTTCTGTGATTCTTCCAGAAGATGTTGGAAAATTTCTGGGTGGTATATTGGAGGAATAAAAACCAACGGCAGACTCAGATTTGTTGGCATCACCAAAGCAGGAATGATAAATAAGAATGAAACAGATCATTGGGAGAAGGATGTCTGAGCTTTGAGCAGAGGTCTCAGATAAGGAATAGATTCATAGAATGGTTTGGGTTGGAAGGGACTTTAAAGATCAGCTCGTTCCATCAGCCTGCCATGGGCAGGGACACCTTCCACTATCCCAGGTTGCTCCTGCCCTTATCCAGCCTGGCCTTGAACATTTACAGGGATGGGGCAGCCAGAGCTTCTCTGGGCACCCAGTGCCCGTTTCAGTTCCCTGATGCTGTAAACTCCACTCAGACCTTGGACACCATTTTCTGTGGGACTCATCTCTACACTTATATATTGCACATCCTTTCCAGCTCTTTGGCATTCCACAAAAACAGGCAGACTGGATGACCAGGACCAAGCACATGGGTTGAGAGACAATCTGTCTTTCCTCCACAGTGGTCATTCTTTGTCTTCATCAGAAGCATTTAGAAAGTCCTAATTACTAAAACTTCCTCCTACAACGCCTTGGCCTTTGGAACCATATACCACTGTCAGACCTCAAATATTCCTACAGGCCAGGAACATCCTTCTAGAATTTTTAAAATAGATGCTGAATGGACCACTTGAAGTTATTTGACCCATCCTTCACCTGCTCAGGAAAAGAACAAAGCTCCATCTGATTATCTAAGGATGTTATCACTGATAAGGACTCTGCAACTCACTCAGGCAAGCTGAGTGAGAAATGTTTCTCTGTCTTTATTCCAACATTTCTTCCCAACACATAAAATTATCCTGACGATACTTCAGACCATTATTTCTGATTCCACAGATTTTGAGAACAATTCATTTCTCTCTGATCCCCAGCAGTCTCACGTTTTTGGAGGCTGTTCCTAAACCTCTCTTCCACCTTTTCTCAAGACCAAGCCACCCAGCTTTTCCAGATATTCCTCATATCTCCTGTTTTCCACATGACTAATAATTCTTTTCACCTGTAACTGTCAATCTCCTAGACAAATCCATGAGTGGTGTGTCTATCAATTATTCAGGTTTCATGGACCACCAGTGCTTTATGAATCACAGTTTAAGAAACACTACACTGAAACAGAAGTCTAATTGTGTCAAGGATAAAAAAGGTTTGGTTGACTGTGTTGCAGACAAGATTTATATACAGAAAGGGAGAGAGGTGATCCTAAATGAAGGTGATGTGGTGTTTTGGGGGTACTGAGCCCCTGGGGAAGCAAACAGGCTCCCCGAGATTTCACAGACTCAAAAAAGGGTGGCATTTTTCTAAATAGCTCCTTAAATACAGAAGTTGAGTTTGGAAAATTAAAAACCTTTTCTTTTATCCTCAGGGTTTAAGGCTAAAAGGAGAAGCCAAGAATTTCTCATAGCAAGAGAAGGCACAAACTATTTGTTGGCACATCTTCAAAAAGGATTGCTATCCTAAGGGGCAAGGTTATCTCCCACTGTCAGGGACCTGACTTCATAATCAGTTTTTCCAAAATTCATTTGGATAATCATTCCTAATAGATATGTACACATATTTTACATTTTATGCAGCAGAACATCAGTGCATGACTGTTTGAAAGAACCTGAGGAATTTAAAAAAAGAAGCAGAAAGGGTGGTACAAAAAGCTAAACTCCATTTACAGCAATAAAAGTGCAAAATGGTTGGGCTTGCCCTAGGTTTTTTTGGCTTCATCAAGAGAAAAGAATTTGATGCCCCTGTTTGATAGGAACAAGGAAATAAGGTTTGGTAGGCTTATACAATTGTACATACACAGATATATAATCTCTGTGTGTGTATATATATGGCTCCATGTTGTTCATATGGAAAATGAACAAAGCCATTCATCTCACACATGCTGACTTCAGAATTCAGGAAAAAGCAACCCTGAAAAAGGAGAATACTGTTTATTAGAGTCTGAAATGCACGTGACTGTGAGGAAAAGCAGTTTATATTATTTCAAAATGGACATGTGGCATGGCCACCTCAGCCCCAACATTGACCTTGCTGCTACATCCCCAACTGTGCCCAGTTCTTCCATGATTTACCAAAAGAAATCATGTAGAGGAGTGGTTTCCCTTGGCAGAGCTGTCCCCTACGGAAGTCTCATGGTGGCATCCAGATCACAGAATCACAGACTGGCTTGTGCTGGAAGACACCAGGGAGTTCATCTTGTTCCAACCCCTGCCATGGGCAGGGACACCTTCCACTATCCCAGGCTGCTCCAAGCCCCATCCATCCTGGCCTTGGACTATTCCAGGGATCCAGGGGCAGCCACAGCTACTCTGGGAAACCTCTGCCAGGGTCTCAGCACCGTCACTGGGAAGATTTTTTTCCAAACCTCTAATCTAAACCTGCCCTCTGTCAGTTTAAAGCCCTTCCTTGTTCTGTCTTCTTTCCCAACTGTTGGGTTCTCCACCCATGGAATTGTCCCTCACTCTGCTGTACTGCAGTTGACAGAGCTGATTGTTTAATTCAATGTGTTCAACCACCTCAGCCCTGATGAGCCGCCACATAGACATCAAAGATATAAAAATAGCTTAATTTCCCTCTGGATTACTTTAAACTTTGTTCTCCCATGAGCACTACAAAAATCCTCCCAACTTTATTCTCTGCTTTGGTCTCAACTTAATTAAGGTTTGCTGAAATCTTTACCAGAGATGTGTTCTCAGGAAAGTTAAGAATTACAAGCATTTTCTGTTCATATTAGGTTTGGTTTTTATGAAAGAATAGTTTGGTAAGAGCTCTTTTTATGTCCTCCATTGCTACTTCCAACCCATTTTGCATGGGCCATTTATTGCAGAAAGAACAAATTTCTATTTGTGAACAGCAACAACAAAAAAGCTCCAGAGGAAAACAATGCTGATATTGCATTGTTTCATTCCTTGCACATCTACCAAACCTGCATTTTCTTCTCAGACATCTTTAATTACTGAATATGATTATGCATAGCTAGTGTGGCTAATCATATTCCTTGAAATATTAAATATTTATGCTGCAACATTTTTACCCAGCTTTAGCCCTAACTTATACTGCCAGCCTCTGTCTCAAAATTCTCTGCTTCTCCAACTATTATTTGAAATTTTTATTCAATAATTAAAATTACCAGAAGAAAGAAAATTTTACAAAAATCTTTGACCCACAACCTGAGTTATTTTGGACTGTATTTTTACCTACATCTGACATTCTGTCATATTTCTGGTGAAATTAGCAAACTTCTGCATATTCATTTATGACTTTTAACTTCAATGTTACAATTCAAAGGGGTTTTGACAATAGGTTTTGATAAAATTGAGTGTTGAATGTCTGCATAACTTGTTTCAAACAAACATTTACATATTAAACACTTTCCTCTTTATGATTTAAAAAATGTACTGATTACCTCTAGAGAGTAAGCAAGACTACTGAACAATTTTACAGTTTTAGATTTGTCTAGATTGAAAATGACACAGGAAAATATAATCTCAATGATTTGCTGGTCAGATAAAAAGTTCAGTTGTCCACAACACACTGATCCTCTCACCAATAGATTAACACTAAAGCTGAGTAAATAAAAAAAATCTGTTTTTTTTTAAGAATAACTGAAAAAAACTAAACAAAACACAACTGCAATTTTTGTTTGTTTGTTTGTTTGTAATTTTAGTCAGAATATAAATGTTCAGTAATGTTCCAAAATATAGCCCAGGAATATTATTTTAGTAAAAAGTGCTATGTAAAGTACACTTTGGGCTGATTTTAGTCCATGCAATCATAAAGTTCCACCTGCCTTAACAGGGTGGGGTGTTTTTAGATTCCGAGTCTGGCTGTCAGGGTTCTGGAAAGATAATTTTTAATTCAATGACTGACCTTGGGCAAGTCACAAATTCTCCCTTCTTCCTAGAAAATTTGTGCCAAAATAAATGGCCATCCCATAGGGGTATTACGGACCTAAATTTCACTGATTCTTCTACTGTATGCAAAGAACTTACAAGGAACCATCAGGTCTGACTGTGTAAAGTAGAAGATAAATTCCATTATTCACACAAAATGCACACAGCAGATGTTTACAACATCTGAAAGAAAAAGTTGCATGAATATACACCAGGTAGCCCAGAAAATCAGAATCAGAGAAGACTGAAGGAAAGAAAAAGAGTTGGTGAAAAGGTTGGGGAACCTCTCCCATGGGGAAAGGCTGAAGGATTAAGTGTGTTCTCCCTGGAGGAGACAAGGCTCAGGAGAGAATCCTGTCACAATATTGCAGTACTTCCAGGGAAGCTACAAGGAGGATGGAGCTCTCTCTTCCCAAGGAGACACGTGGGGAAGACAATGGCATACAGGTACTGCTTGCACCAGGAAAGGTCCTATCTCAATATAAGAAATAAGTTTTTTCACAGTGATAACAATCACTGGATGTTGTAGTTGTCTCATCTCTGGAAGTGTCCCAGGCCAGGTCAGACAGGGCTTGGAGCAACCTGGGATGGTGGGAGGTGTCCATGCCTATGGCAGGGGGATGGAACAAGGTGATCTTTAAGGTCTCTTGCAAGCCAAACCATTCTGTGCTTCTGTGGTGTATTGGAAAAACACCCCCAGGGACACGGTGGAGTCTCCATCACATCCTCATTTTGAGGTTTTCAAAATGCAGTTGGACAGAGTGACAGATAATGCTCCTTTCCCACAAAAGGGTGGACCAGATAAGCCTTTGAGTCCACTTCCAACTTGATCTGCTTTATGATTCTATGATTATTCAGTCCAAATTGCCTAAAATTAGCCCTAGAATGTATCTGTCAGCAGGAAGAAAACATACATCTGCAGGCTCAAGACTAAAACTTGAAAAACTCGGTTTCATCTCTCCCATTCTGTCTCACTCACGTCATGACTCAATCTCTCTTTGCTCACTGGAAGGGACATTAGTAAACTCTAGTGGAAGGTGTCCTTGCCCATGACAAGAGATGGAATGAGATGACGTTTGAGGCCCTTTCCAACCCAAAACATTCCAAAATTCCATGGTTCCATGACGATGCTGGAGACAACAGAAACAGGGACAGCTGGATATTCTACTAGTTTGAGGTCCTCAGCTACATTTCCACCAAGGGAAGACAATGAACTTTGATGTCTCTGGAAGTCATCCCAGATTACAGATGTGAGGAACTGTGATAACAGAGTCCTGTGAACACTGCAGAGAGCCAGCAACTGGCTGATCCTTCAGCTACACAAGGATGGTTCCATCAGCTGCTCTTCGTGGAGTTGGGGGTTTAACCTGGCCATAGGAGTCAGTTGGATACACAAACTGTCCACTTACCCTTAATTCCCCATCAAAACACTCCTGTTTATAGCTAATTCTGCTGTACAGCTTATGATTCTGGTATTTCCTGTATCGTGGAACCATTTGGTGCTCCAGGCCTGGCCCCAAGCTCTTTTGCAAGAGGCTTGCTCTAGACATGAGTTTTAGGAGAAAAACATTTTGTCATCCAAAAATGGCAGCTCAAAGAGATTTAAATAATTACAAATTCATGTTAAACTCATTAAATTGTTTTGGATAATTCAAAAAATGGTGCTTTGAAAGTTCATCATAAATTATTTAGGGAGGAGGGTGTTGGAAAACATTTAATTTTAAACTTTTGCAGCATTATATTTAAAAGACAAAAAAAAGACTAAAAAGGACTCCCATATTAAAAAGTAATTATGCTTTGTTGGACTCAAACCCACTGTTGTTGTTACTCCTTTCTTCTTGGAGTAGAAATAATAAGATGAACAAAACATCTTGGATCTGTTCCCTCCTGTTTTGCTCTTTTTTTTTTTCTGAATTCTCTGGTTTATCCAGAAAACTAAAACTTCATTTTGAAGTGAACAATTCTTCTTCTTCAGAGAGTCACGATAAAAATCTTGGTCTATGAGCAAAGAGCAAACTCAGTGGGTAAAAGTTTGGGAAAACAAAGGGGGGAAAAGTGGGTATAGAAATAATAAATTTCATAAATTCTATAATGATTGCATCTTCAATAAAAGACATCATGTGAATCCAGGAGCATTAATATCACTCTGAATGATCCCTTGTGCCTCAGTTAAGGCTCTCACAGCCTTTTCCCTGTGATATTCCTTATTCTGATAAAACATCTCCATGGCTTTTTTGCCCCTGAAGCCTACTGAGTGCTTTGGTTTGCTCCTCACAGAAAAATCAGTGTATCTAAACAGGGCCGAGGGACAGTA
This sequence comes from Cyanoderma ruficeps, assembly GCA_008694505.1. NCBI lineage: Eukaryota > Metazoa > Chordata > Aves > Passeriformes > Timaliidae > Cyanoderma > Cyanoderma ruficeps. The sequence continues at coordinate 19,561,272 of VZDJ01006028.1, forward strand.
ATTTCAATCTGATTGGCCAAACTGGAAGCTTGAGATGAACATAAATATTTATGTGTATCATAGAATCATACAATCATAGACTGTCGCTAGCTGAGGCTGGGTGTGTCCTACTTTAGGGACAGAAAGAGAGCAGGCCAGAAGCATCGCAGTGAGGGGACAAACTCTTCTACTTTATTTACAATTTAACTACTTTATACATTTGTACAGAGGTCCAGAGATTGGCTACAGAGGTTGCCACCTCTTAACCTGGATGGTGGACATGACCATCAATCATTTCTCCTCTCAGAAGAGAAGAATGCAAACATTCTAAGAATAAATATAGTTTACGGAAGGCTGGATGTGAAAGTTCTTCAGAAAGACTAAAGACAGAAAACCTCAGGGCAACAATAGACTGGTTTGGGTTGGAAGAGACCTTAAAAACCATCCTGTTCCAATGCCTCTTTCAAGCCATTCTATGATTTTATAATTCTATGACAAAACCACCATCTTCATAGGCCTTGAAGCATTGCCACACCAAAGGGGAATCTGACCCTACAGAATAATTAAGGCTGGAAAACACCTCCAAGGCCACCAAGCCCAGATTGAATGAATGCCACCATGGCCACTAAACCATTTTACAAAGGGCCACGTCTACTTGGGGTTCTTAATGCTTCCAGGGATGTTGGCCTCACTCCTGTCCTGGGAAGCCTATCCCTATGGCAAACCACCTTTTCTGCGAAGAAATTTTTCCTAATATCCAATCTGAGTTTTCCCTGGTGCAACTTGAGGCTATTTCCCCCTGACCTATCACTAATTTCCTGGGAGAAGAGGCCAATCCTTCTTTTCAAGGAGTTGCAAAGAGTCCCCCTGAGCGTCCTTTGCTCCAAATTAAGAAACCTCAGCTCCCTCAGCTGCTCCTCATAGGACTTATATCCCAGACCCTTCTCCAGGTTCTTTCCCTTCTGTGGACACACTCCAGACCCTCAAAGTTTTTCCTGCAGTGAATAGCTCAAAGCTAAACACAGGACTCAAGATTTGGCTGAACTGTGCCCAGCACAGAGGGATGATAATTGCTCTGGTCCTGCTGGCAGGAGATCAGTGGGAGCAGGAAAGTTGAGCTTTTTCTCTTATTTATCTATCCTGGGAACCTGTATTGCACTGTGGAAAATACTCAGTGCTGCAACTTTCCAGAAGGAGAAGGAAAGAAGGGAAGAAGACGACCACAAATTCACCTCCACACCAAGTTGTGCCTTTCCAAATGTCAGCCTCGAGACAAAAGGAACTGTCAGAATGAGATTCTCATCAGAACCAGAAATGCAGAGGAATTTAACACACTTTTGTAAATGGGAGGGAAAAAACCCACCATTCGGATTTGGGCAGCAAAAAGAAAACAGTGATTTTGTCATAGCTGCAGAGGCAGGCAACATTTATCATATGCTGTTACATCCATTTCAGAAGGAGATAAACTCTGTGGAGTGAAAGTTGTACCCTCCGTGCACTTTAGATGGTGAGGATTCCTCTTACACCTATGACTGTGTGCTACGATGTGTAAAAAATGGTGGGAATCTGAATAAAATTCAGGTTTTATATGCAAATATATTCAGTAACATGCAGGTGCTAAGTGGTAATAGCACCAGAGCATTAATGCTTGGATGTGATTCATAATTAGGGTGGAAAAGGTACAGTAAAAATCCGTGTTTGCATCTAGACAACACATTAATCAACCCTGTAAGCAGCCAGCTAGAGCAGGATCCTTAGAGGAAAAGCCTTGCACATTTTGTTTAAGGTTCTTGTTGTATTTAATCAGTTTTAGAGTGTGAAGGAAAACAGGATTAATTACAGTCCCTCCCATCAGCCTCCCATACCAGCAGAGCCACAAACGATGCATCTCTACAGCAAAATGGCCGCCATCAGCAGCAGGCACAGGGAATGCTAATTGTAGTTAAAGAGTTTATTTGGAATCAGAGAGCTGAGTTTTAATCAGGCTGAGAACGGAGCCTTGCTGTGGGAGCCTTCAGAAAGTGGTTACTGAGCAGAATGGGATTTTTTTTAAACAGAGAGGGGTCGTCAAACTTCTGGAGTTGGTTTTCAGCTTGATTATCTCCTCAGTAGGATGTGGATGAAAATCCTTGTGGGGCCAATTACTGGTATTATTTTGCAGTTTTGTGGTGTTTTTATGGCATGTGGCCCTTAATGCTCTCAGAGGAATTTCAAGGGACAGGTAGAATCACCAATCATGGAATGGTTTGGGTTGGAAGGGACATTAAAGATCATCACGTGCCACCCCCTGCCACGGGCAGGGACACCTTCCACTGTCCCAGGTTGCTCCAAGCCCCACCCAGCCTGTCCTTGGACACTTCCAGGGATCCAGGGGCAGCCACAGCTTCTCCAGGCAACCTGTGCCAGGGCCTCCCCACCCTCACAGGGAAGAATTTCTTTCTACCATCCAACCTAGGGTAACAGACCCTAAAGAAGATAAGAATGCTGGGTGAAATGACACCGCAAGGATCCAGAGTGGCATTGGTGGGCACAGAGCTGGACACTGACTCGCCCCAGTCTCCTACAGCACAATTCACCACATCCTGCCTGGAAAGGAATCACACAGACTGGGACCACCATGACCTCAACCTCAGTCGCAGATCTCAGTCGAAGTCACAGCTCATGGCCCAAACTTTGCAAACACTCCTATCCATCATGCACTCACCAGCTTCTGAGTAGAACTGTGCCCATTCAAATTCTGACTTTGGGAAAACAGAGACAGGTGGTTCCAGATGCAGGATACCTCCGTCCAAATCCTTGAAAAGGGCTTTCCTTGAACCTTTGCATCTCTTTTCAGGGAGCACAGGATCTTCAGAGGTTTGTGCACTGGTAAGTAGGGAAGGTAACATTATTATTAGGGGCTTGGAAAAGCCAGAAAAGCCTATAAATTTCTATTTAAGTCATTAACTACTGGCTGCCACAGAGGAGGGTACCTGTAACAGGAGAGGTGTGTTGAGGGGAACTTATCTCACTGAGAGAGATACCAGACAGTTGAGATGAATAATTTCCTAAACCAGGGTCTGTATTGACTACAGAAGGAGGTCAGTGTGTTTCAATAACATGCCTAATTTTTGGATGTGTAGTGAGCTGAATTGCTTTAAATTGCAGATTGACTAAAGGTTCAGGAACTGGTGAACTGAGCATCTCACACCCATGACAGAATTCAATATGATAAAAAGACTTGTACTCCAGATAAGTCCACGGAGACATTTTCAGATTGCTGAGTGGATTCACATTAAACCTTGAAGAAAATGGAGAATTTTTTGGTCTCAGGCTGAGAAAACCCAATTGCTGGTACCTCGAATGGGGCAAACATGTATGGGCAGAGATTTGCAGTAAGGGCAGAGGAACAAAAAGGCCAATTCCTGCAGTCAAGCCAGCTCAAAAGAGGTGGAGAACAAAGACTCCTCTGATCCTGACTGTTCAGTTCTTGACCATCTCTCAGCAGATCCAACATTTCTGCTGGTTAGGTCTACCAGTGGGACAAACAAAGTGATTCACAGATTTTCTATATTCCCTGATGTTTCTATTTCCCCTTGCACTCCAAGGCAATGCTCATCTTCTTTTTGACAGGACATATCCATCAAGATATCCCTTCAGGATGCTGAAGCAGAACAATGCAGACACAACTTGGATCAAGCTCAGCAGCTGCAAAGGTAGATTAAATATTAAATAAATGCATGCAGATATTGCATGAGGAGCACTGGGAAATGCATCCACCCTCAGAGGCTCAGCAGCCTCCCAAGGAAGCATTCAGTAATCCATGTGCATTCCTCACGTTTGAAAACCACCAGCACTTGCACTGGGTATTCAGCAGCTCACTACCAGTAGAATATTGTGGGATGGATACAAGAGTGAAACATAATGGGACCTGACAAGCTGGACAGGGCTCAGAAATCCACACACAAACTAATGCCCAGAGCAAAAAGCAAAAATATAGAATAAGAAAAGAAATTCTGGCAGAAGGCTGGAGGGGTTCTAAACATAGCAGTGTGGGACACCTCCAATTATTTTTGACTGGCAAGTGGAGTCCATGCTGGAAATTTTATTTTTTTTTTTTGCTACTTCAAGGCTTTCCTGACATAGCCTCTGCATTGTGTTCAGTGAGTGCAATGAATAAATAGGCATGTGGTTTCCATTGGATGTGGTATGTCTAAACCACTGCAACCAGCAGTGACTTAAGGTTACAGATGAAGCTCTCCCCTCCCTCCTCAACACTCACAGATGATATTCTCCCTGGGCAGGAGCAGTTCTGGCAATCATTTGACATCTCACAGCCTGCCTTGTACTGATCAACATTTCTGATGTGATCTCGCAGGCACAAATCAAGCCACGCTTCCCCGACCAAAAGGACATTCCCTGTCTCAGGGTTTTTTCCTCGAGGTCCTGACATTTTCTGAAGCCTGAGGCTGAGAAGTCAGAGATGCTCAGGATGGGGGTTTAAGAAATGGGATATATGTGAGGCTTGTTTTGCTACACAAATGTCAGGAAAAGGAGAAATCCAAGAGTATTGGTCCAGAGATGCACCTTGATAGAATTCGAAACTCAAATTGTAAAAGATTGCCCTTAACTAAATTCGGTGGTGTTGTTTTCATTTTTTTTTTTTCTGTGCTTGTTTGTTTGATCACGAGGCTTGTTCATTTTTGTCAGACAGGAGCAGTACAAGAGCAGAGATGAGGGGAGGATAGTTCCAAAGCTGTAGGTGTTTGGGTTTTTATTTTTTGAAAAAAGATAGTTCAGGATGAAGCATTTTACCATGTTGGATGAAAGTAGAACTTGTCCTTCTCACTGACATGTAACATCCTTGATGTCTCTGCTGTGATGAGAGGCATGATGCCTAAATGATCAGCATTTGACATGATACAGACATCCCTGTCTTCACTGTAGCAGCTCTTCGTAAAACCAGTAAAGGTGACTTCTGCCAGGGATTAAGAGAAGATCAAGCAAGGAAAAGTGGTTAAAAGAGTGCCATAACTAGAGATAAGAAAGTTGGTTTTCTCCTGTGATGTCTTCCATGTTAAATTGCTCCCATATATATCTGTACAAATTATTTTTAAATCAGACTAATAGCATTTTTCGTAGATCTTCACGTGGCTTTAGAATACTCTGTAACCAGGTTATATCCTATGTTGACACAAACCAAGTCATAACCATAGGAAATGAAATCAAAGAAATAGTAACTGAGGGGGGAAAAAGGCAAAAGTATTTAATGTATTTTTATTTGATTAAGTGAGAATCAGTTAAATAACAACCTGCTTTGGATGGTTTTTCTACTTGCTAGAGATTAATATAAGACAAGCAGGGTGTGATGACACATACTTGGCTGTGGCACTCAACCCCTGTGCAGCCCCAAAATCCATATTTTGCTGTGATTTTTTTGTGAAACTCTGCACAAGTGTATTTGTCTTTCTCTATCTCTCTTATTCTTCAGTAAAAAGGGGATAATTTTCCTGCAAAAGTAAGTAGCAATGAGGGATAAATTCATGAAAAGCAGTGAGGTATTTAGATCCCACCACTGCAACCAGCTATCAGCGTTCTGCTATAAACAAGTATTAATTTGGGGACTGAAAAATTCATTTGAAACAAAGACCCAGGATACATAACAGACTTCTATTCCTCTTGTGCAATCTCTTATGCCAATAAAGGTCACAACTGCTTCTGTGAGTTGTAGTTCCCATGTTCTGTGACAATTCTATCCAAAGTGTGACATTCACTTCTCAGATTTGGTATCTTTATTTAGGTGGGGGTAACTGTGGGTCAGAGAGATGAATCAACTGGAAAAGTAACACAGAAAGAAGGTATGTGCGAGGTAGAATCTGTACATTATCATGAGACATAATTATCATGGAATCATAGAACCCAAGAATGGTTTGGGTTGGAAGGGACCTTAAAGGTCATCTCATTCCAATCCTCTGCTGCGGGTAGGGACACCTTCCACTGTCCCAGGTTTCTTCAAGCCCCTGTCCAACCCAACCCTGAACACCTCCAGGGATGGGGCAGCCACAGCTTCCAGGGGCAACAACTATCCTGCACTAGATTCAGGAAGGGAAAAATATCAATTAATATCTTTTTCTGATTTGAATTCTATCAAATTGTAGAAGAATTCTGTTATTGATTTCACTGAGGCCCTGATTTTTCCAACATGTCCAACTCAACTTCAACTGGAAAAATGGAAATAGTAAAGAAAAACAGTGACAGAACTGTCTGGCCAGTGGAGACAGAAGACCAACCTTTCAGCTTCATGATTCCCAGGGCTTTTGGACAATGGCCAGTTTTGTGCCAGGGATCCTCTGGCCTTTGGCTGGGAACAGTGGTAAATGTGGGCCACAAAATCCCAACACGGCCTCTTAGAGGGTAACGTGGGGGTCGGTCCTGGGCTGTTGGATCAGCTGAGTGGGGCTTGATCCTGTCTCTGAGGCAGTCAAAAGTCGAGCTTGTTGCGACAATGACGGAGTTTTTAAGTTCTATGGATGTTTTCCCCGTGTAGCATTTCTCAGCATAGACACAGTGCACCACTGCCAGGAGCCCCACGGTGTTGTCCACCAGCACCACGTTTTCCAGGATAACGCTGCCTCCAAGGTGGAGCATGACACCATAGTCGTAATTCTTATAGGACAGAAAGCCTGTGACTCTAGTGCAGGTCTGAAATCCATCTTCCTGGTAGAGGTGAACACCGTGGAGACTCGAATGGGCCACGTTTTCACTGCAATAGTCTCCATCTGGCAAGCATTCTTGACCCCTGATGTGGAAGCCAACTCTCTCGGATCCTGCCACAGCATTGCCACAGAGGGAGACGCCGGTGGCCAGGTTCACCTTGATGCCAGCAACCCAGTTTAATGAACCTGCTGGCTGCCTGCTCAGAATAACAAGGCTCCTGAGGAGAGAGTGATTTTTCCCTTCCAAATCAATGCCAGGTCCAGTGGTGTTGAACACCAGGTTACCGTGCAACAAGGTCCCACTGCTCTCGAGTGCTTTAATGCCAGCTCCACAGCTGCCACTAATGCTGGATGACACCACTGAGGACTCCTGGGATACATTTCTGAATTCAATGGCAGAAAGCTGAGGAGGCCCAAAGTTCAAAAACTGAACATTTAAGAGTTGAAGAGCACCTGCAATGAGATAACTGGAGTGAAATAAAAGCTTATATTACATAAGGAAAACCATGTTAACAACAGGCAGACATGTAACAGCAGGTACTTTGTCAGTGTATTGTAGTGATGGGTATTTTTTAATAAACATATGCAAAGTCATAGTAAAACTTTACAAAACACAGAGCAGCCCTTCCTAAAATATATTCCACATTTATGAACTTTCAGTGATGTTCATGTTTCATACTTGCTGGCAGTCAGTTTGTTCTGACTTCCATATCACATGTTGGATACACATTGTTGCACCTCTTTCTCTGACAAAACTGGTGCAGTTTTGCCCAAGATGACGAGGACAGGTGAATTTTTGCCAGGTCCTTGATGAGGACAGGTGAATCTCAACTACCTTTAAACTCCATCCCACTGGAGCCTTTGAGGTGTCCCACCAGCACCCTCCCAGCACAAGGCACATCCGACTGGATCCGCACGTTCCGCGTGAGGAGCCCAACCTCCGCGGCCAAAGGGATGCGTCTGCCATCCTCTGTGTCGTGGGCACGCCCTGGGGAGGTTCAGGAAAGCAAATGTGATAAGTGTCCATCATACCTATAAAGCAGTGCTTTGAGGGACATCAATCCTGACAGCTCCTCTGCAGGATCTGCGCTGACATTCAGGTGTGCCTCACCCCCAGCACAATCTGCATGCGTCAAGGCAAAGCCGGAAAGGCCACCTGCCCATCAAATATTCACTGTGCGCTTATGTTTTACCAAGATCTCTCGTTTTTCAGAACAAGAAGGTGCTAAATCTTCCCCCTGAGGTGTGCAGGTGCCAAAGCAACAAACAGGTTCACACTTCATTTTTTTCCAAGCTCTGCGTGCTGGAGTTACTCTTCAGCACACTGCAGAGTTGATCTCCATGAATTTTCCTCAGGATCAGACTAATGTCAACGCCAAAACCCTCTTTGCTACAGAGTCTTGCTTGCATGTATTTTCTAAAAGCATTTTAAAACGCTTTTTTTAATGCCTCTCTGAAGGAGACTTTTGCTCAAGTTTATGCAGCTGTATAGCTTGGATTAATCTCAGGTGACTTTAGACATATTCAGATGTGATTTAGTTATCCAAACTGGTTTTATGAATGATGGAGAGCAATAGGCAAATCTCGAGTGCAATTTGTCGTGTGTTTTATATACCTGCTTTCGGGGCAGATAAAATATGAGTGAGAAGTATGCATTGTATGTATTTTCCTGCTTTAATTATCGAGGGAGCTGAGAGTGACTGGCTCGTGTGTGAACATTGACTGCAGATATCTACACTTACCAAGGTGAAACTCAGTATTTACCCCTTAATTGTCCCATCAGTCCTTTTTTTCTGTTGTATCTAACAACTGCTGCATTACTCAGGGGGTAAGCAGTAATTTCCCCTCATAATACATTTATTATATCTATATCAGCTAAAAAGAAAGGCCTGAAATGAATAAACTACTGGAAAGGAAGTCTAGATGTGCTATGCTTTGAATTGCACATTTTGTTTGAAAAATGCAACTGTCATTAAAAAAACTGTGCCATGGAGGCTACTGTTGATTAACACTGTGGATAATTACAGAAAAGAGCTCAGTTCCAAGGGAAGCTTTGATTACTGGCTCAAACACTTAAACATTTGTCATTTAAAACATGATATTTCTGGATCTTTTTATCCATTACACTAATTTCTGTGCCTACTGGCTGGAATAAAGATCAAATTTAAAAATATTGATATGCACAAGAAAAATCCTTGGCTTGAAAAATCCTTGGCTTGAAGGTTCTGAATTTGACCAGTTAATAAAATCCTTTTGCTTTTGTTAAATAGATGGTAATAAATTTACTTCATAGGCTGAAATAAAAGTAAATAAGTATTGACATTGCATCTCTTTTCCCACAAAAATCTAGGTCCCATGCAATCTACACAGAAAATTGAGATATATGCAGATTTTATGTTTATTTAGATATTAGTTTATAAATACATTGTTTTCGTGCCATGAAATTGATAAAGTTTTGTACTTTAAACTTTAGAATATAACTATTTTGAAATTTGAAAAATGGGTGGGGTTTAATTATTTTCTAGGTTTTTGACATACCATAGAAATTGTGCAAAGGACATAAAATCCTACATTTCTTTTCTCCTTTAAAAAAGGAAAAAATTCTTTCCCTCTCTGTGAACCAGCTCAACTTGAAACACTGGGAAGTTTTCCCAAACAATTCAACACTGAATTGATCCTATTCACAGAAATCCATGTTAGAATCAGCAAGCTAAAAAGGTGTATGGAGAAAGAAATGAAGATACCAGAAGAAAGTAGAATTGATCCTGTTGAGATATGAAATGGAAAGTCAACACTTCAGAAGAAAACTCTCAAAAAAAGGAAAGAAAAACTCCTTACCAATGTGCCTGTGCAGGAGAGGTTCATGAATTCTTATATTATGACCATGGACTTCTTTAAGTGTAACTACTTCAGCTTGGTGGGCTTCATAGGAGGAAGAGCTGATCACAATATCCCCACCTTGATCCCAATCTAGTTCGTCCTCCACAAAAATCCTGTAACACCATGATATAAACTTAATGTCGTTACATTTACGAGAGTTAGGCTCACAAATTTCATTAAAAATGAACAGTTTTGCTCAAGGACATCTCAAAAAAAAACCAAAAAAACCCCCAAAAGTCCACAGGCTATGCTTTAGGAAAAGCCTCTTCAGGGCTTTCTTCAAAAACAGATGTCTGAAATATGTGGGAGGAAATTAATCCTGAAGCATCTGTTTCACACCATTGACTAACAACATATACAGTTCCAGTGCAGCATTTCAGAGCTCAAGTTGCCTCCAAAAGACATATCAGACCATTTTTGGTGCCAGGAGTATTCTGCAGAGCTGAAAGTCAGCTTTGGCTTTAAACAACCATGTGCAGGGTCATGTAGCTGCATTTGGCATCTAAGCTTCAACTAGAGCTTCTTGGTGCAGTCAGCAGTGGATGAAAGGCAATTCAGTTCTCTGAATTGGACATTTTGAGCAGGATTTGGTTCCCTAAACAAGAGCACCTCTTGTTATCTGAGGTATCCCAGGGTATCTAAACCATCAGCTGGCAGATGTGACAGGACTGGTTCCTGGAATGTTCCTAGAGACAAACGTGCCAGCCATGGAGGGAGCCCAAAAGCATCTCACATGAGCCCAAAGACACCTCAAATGGGCCCAAACCATCTGTTTAGGAGCCTGAATCCTGCCCTTGGTAGCTGAACACCCTCTAGGCACCAGCATTTAAAACCCTGCTGGCTACTGAACATTACACGAAGTCCTGCATTTATTTGTTTTAATCCTGAACTGAAGATCCGCTTTTACAGGCAAAGTTGTATTAGTAGTTCAGGGGATTTTTAGCTTCACATCAGGAAAACAAAAGCATTTAGTGACAGCAAAAAGGATAATGAACAGTGTTTGTCTCTGTTTGATAAACACTTTGTCCTGTTACAGGGTGACTGCTGCTGGCCAGGTGAGGATCTAAACTCCTCAGGGAATTATTGAGAAAAGTGGGCACTGAGTGAATTCCGACAATGCTTCTGACAATGCAGTCTAGAGTGACAGAAATGCAGAGAGAAAAGAGATTCTTAAAGGGATGCTGTCTAGTTTTTCCAGAGTCTCTTTGCCCAATATTTTTCAAAGATGAGTAGGTTCCAGATGAGCACTTAGAATATACAACATCTGTGAATATCCAGTAGAGAAATCCACAAAGAAATTTTTTTTTTAATTTTTTTTTTTNTGGAGGAATCGCTGCATATCTTCTGAAACAGCAGGAATGTCCTTCCTGAACTTATGACCTCATCCATACTGGAAAAGGACACAGAGCAGCTCCTCTCCCTTCAGTAAAATCCACTTCCTTCAGCTTTCATTTTCCTTCAGCTTTCATATTCCAGCACTGATTTACCTATTTCCTGTATCCAACCACATTAACTCTTAGCTGGATATTGGTAGCTTTTAATGAAAAATAGGGTTTGGGTTTTGTTTTTTTTTCCTTTATTTTAACAACAGAAAGAACTCTTTGTGCTGCATTTAATGTGCATGCATTAACTCCAAACACTTGTATCTTGGCACCTCATGATATTCCATATAAAATATCTGGGCAGCAACCCAGATCTAGCCTGGATCCATTTCATCCAAGTGTTAAACTGGCATGCTTCAGTCAAAGATCTACTTAGTCTGATCTCCCATCTCAGTCAGGGAAGGAGAGGAATTTCCAGAGGGTGTTTCTAAAGTTGCAGGGTTTGGATCAGGATCAGCTATACAGCAATTCTAAACAATTAATCTACACTCTGAGACAGCTCACAACAGATGAGCTCTTACTGGTGAGATCTTTTTGTGCTTCCACTGCTCATCTTTAAAATATTTCCCAAGTTATTCTTTCCCAAAATGCTGACACCTCTACCCTGATGGGAACTCTTGAAATGAGGCTTTGTTAGGNAGGAAGGAAGGAAGGAAGGAAGGAAGGAAGGAAGGAAGGAAGGAAGGAAGGAAGGAAGGAAGGAAGGAAGGAAGGAAGGAAGGAAGGAAGGAAGGAAGGAAGGAAGTCTCAGCTTGAGTCACCCTTAGAATTTAGATTTCTTTAGAATTAAAGTTAATCTGGGTTGGAAGGGACCTTAATGATCATCAGCTTCCCCATCATGGTGCAATTTTCTGTTTCCTAGGTTAGCTTTTTTTATCTAGACAGGATTCAAACAGAGCCCATCACAAAGGAAAAGAATAATGCAACTCACGGGAATATTAAATACAAGTCATAGGAACAAGAGCCAAAATTTAATATTCGAAAGCATATTTGGGCAAAATACCACCTTTCATTGCCAGGAGCAACATCAGTCCCCAGATGTGTCCAAGGCATCTTAGGATAAGCACTATAAATTTGCACCTGTCCATAAACTCCTGGGGAAAAAAAAAAGAAAGAACAGGAGGATTTCAAAGGTTAAGGGAAAAAGAGATTTGAGAAGAACTGAAGCAATAACTAAATATATGGAAATCTTTATATTTATTAAAGCATGTTTCTATGTTTTATGAGAAGTGTAAGAACAGCACAAAGCCTCCACTCAAAATACAAAGTGAAGGATCAATAAATCCTCAATGAAGTAAAATGACCATCACATGTACAGGCAAGAGAGGGGATTTTACCACCGAAATCTCATTGACCCAACTTAGAATTGAAGGAATTGCAGACAACGATATCTACCATCAAAAAAAATTATCTAAGTAAACACTTTGGGTAAAAAGCTCCAGGAATGAAAGATACAAATATTATACGGCTCTTATTAATCTTTCTGGACAATGAATCTTTTTCCCCTCTGGAAAAGGGATCCAAAACCAGAGGACAAATCCAAAATACAGCAACTTTTCATATAGATGATATGTTCCAGAAGATTAAAGGTTCGCTCTAAAATATGTGTACTTTTGTTAGAGGTTTAGCTGCACAACATAGTAACAGTCTCAATGGTTGTAGATTTGGATGTTACCAAAAATTAGTTTCCTGTGAAAGGTGGAATTCATGTTTCATACCGATACTCCCTGGGTGGACATTTATATGCTCCAGACGATCACAGTAAATCCCTTCGGATGCCCGAAGAAGGAACAGAAGCTTTAAATCCCTTTCTAGGGGCCGTTGGGAAGAACCTGCAATAAAGACAAAACAACTTCAAACCCACCACAAAATTGTCCATGGCTTCTGTGATGCTGAAAATGGGAGGGAAACTAGGGGGGAAATACTTATGAATATGATTTTAAAGAAATATCTAAAGTGCTGAATTAGTATTTCATTTCTCAACCATTTTTTGCCTTTTTGCTCCTTCACAATTTCATCAGGTCCAGGGTAATCGTGAAGGAAGGATGGGAAAAATGGAAAGATTGAGGGGAAAAAAAAAGTAGGGAAAAAGAAAGTGCCCAATAAGATTTGGTGTGTGCAATGGTGATAAGTCTGCACAGTAAACTGTATTCCAACTTTGCCTTCATTTCTTTCACCAAGGATAGTTTACAGCTTCAGAGGAAAATGGCCCAGCACTAAACAGATACTAAGGAGGAAAAAGTAGGACAGTTTTTGCCCTGGAGAAACGTATGCGGAGTCCAGTAAAGGAGTTCAGCGTTCCTTTAAAATTAGAGATTAAATCAATTATGCAACAGAAAATTGCAGCAGATGTAGAACTAAAATATATATACATATCTGTACAAAATTAGCTGGCCTGTCATGTTCTTTTAACATTTAAAAATTACTAGTTTGGAAAAGAGAGCTGATTTTATATCCTAAAGAAACACTTTGCTTTAAGAGCCTTTTTTTTTATTTAAGTGAAATCAATAAAAGAATTCATTGTTCCCCACCAGCATCTAACAGATAGCTGAGGATATTTAAATTCTCTGTACAGCTTTTTAATGGGTAAAAGGCAAACAGTACAAGACTTGCATGTTCCCCATCTAATATATCTCCCACCAGTGAATACGTATATTCCCTGGGGACATGGAGGGAATTATCTTTCAGTGTCCATGGTCCACCCAAACCAGCTTTGATTTCCTTGTTTAAACTCCCATAACTGTGGTTTGAACAGAGGAAAACCAGGAATTAGGTTGTGTCCAAACATGCTTTCACAATTTCTCATATTTTTTACTCCTCGTTACAAAGCATTTGCTATTCTAGTTAAGTCAGTTAAAACCATCTCATATATCCAATTCTCAGCTCAGTTTTAAAACCATTTTTAAGTAGGCTTCCAGACTTAACAATCACTTACAAAGGATTGGAAATGGAGATTCTATAGGATGAACTGGGAGCTCTCCCTTAAAAGAACTACATCTACATTTAGCCAAAAATCATAAATTTTAGTCCAAAAAAGCACAACATATTAAGAAATGTTACCCTTGTTTAAAAAAGGCCAAAACCACACAAATTAAAAAAATACAGTCAGAGTGAGAAACAAAGGTAATAATAAAATTATTTATAACGGAAAATGAAATGAAATGAAATGAAATGAAATGAAATAAAATANTGAATACTTGCTTATTGCCATCAATAGCTCCATGGGTTCAAATCAGTGGATTTCAGTAACATGAATGCAAGTGCTAGAGAAGAGTTTTCCAGGAAACCCATTGGACTATTAAGGTGGACTCTTCAAATATTTTGGGATCACTCATGATGTCTGAGAGCCCTTGAAGAAAGCTAATATTGTGCCAATATTTCAAACAAAGATAAAAGTAAGAGCCCCAGGTAATTACAGGCCTGTCAACTTGACACTGATTCTAGGGGAAAAATAAATAAAAATGGAATGTCCAACTCTGAACACAATTAATAAATCATTAAAGGTGGATGATATAATTAATGCCAATCAACCTGCTTTTACAGAAAAAAAGGTCCTGTGAAACTTCCTTGCTATCATCTCCTAATGAGATTACAGGTCTAGTTGATAAAGATAATAGCTTTGATATCATATAATTGGCTTCTCCAAGGCACTTGGCTTAGTAGCAAAAAACTTTGTGATTAACAAACTACACGAGTACAGCAGTAACGTGGCACACATTAATTTACAGCCTCAGTGACTGGAATGGGGACATGGACTCAAACCAGGTCTGGTCCAGAAAACCCTGTGGAATTCAATGTTTTATTAGTGTCCCAAACTTGTGTGAAGATACTGAAAGTGAGCAGATAAACTGACACAAATGAAGAGAACAACTACAGGGACGGTCTAGGAAAGTCAGCAGGAATTTTGAAGCAAGGAATTAGGAAAAAAGTGAATAATGCTCTAGTGGTTGGATTAGATGACCTTCAGTCATCCCTCCTAAATTTACCCATTCTGTGATTCTCTAATATTGAACATAATAAGGCAAGAGGTTTGAAAACGTAAGAATCTCTCTGGGAATGAATGGAGAAGAATGAAGAACAAAGGGAGAAGCTGAGTAAGGTCTCAGAGACACACTTTGGTTAAGTCTAAATAGATTCCAGCAGAATGGCCCATGAAAATGGAGGTATGGAAGCAGCAGCTACTTCAGCTTGCTCATAAGCAGAATCCAAAATAGTTAATTCACACAAATCACAGGGGCTGGGTAAGTTCCAGAACCTTATGAAGTAGCTGGCTATGAAATCGCAGCTCTTGTAATAAGCAACTTCATTGGATACAGCAACTTGCCATAAACAACAGGAATCATGATTTCTGCAACACATACATGAAGGATTTGGGCTTTAAGTGTCCCTCTTTGAACTTTGGTTGTGAAAACTTCAGGTTTCCTGTCCCACTTTTCTGTGCTGAGCAAGTCCTACATAAGATCCCTCCAAACTGCCCAATTCCCCATCCTGCACGAGACGAGAGGAAATGGATCCCCTTTCATGATACTGCTCCAGCTGGAAGACCTGGCAATTTGATGAGCAACCTGATTGATGATAAAGTGAAATAATAATGTGCTGCTGGCAGGGAACCAGGAAAAAAGGATTCTTGCAACCTGGAAATTACCAAAAAACTGGTGGAAGTGCCTGGTGAGATGTGCAAAAAAGGTCAGGAGGCACTAAAGACTGAGGCAGGGCTCCCTCAATTGTTCTTCCAATTGCACTACACAGTGCAAAAACCCTCAAATACATATGATAATCCTGTGTTAATAAACAACCTGAGGTGTTAATAAATTCACCACTGATTACACAGTGTCCTGAAGAAGTGTGAGATCCAAATGTTGAGATTGTAACACAGATCTGTTAGCACAATGGTTTCAGCTGGTTCATAATCCTTCATCAGGTCTAAGCCCTGGAGAGGAGAAAGCTTACTACGAGAAAAAAGGAGGGAATAAAAAGGAGAACAGAAATAGAGACGTGTTTTTTCTATCCAGATTTTTGTTTATTCTGGACTGTGGTCTGGATCTAGTTTGTTTAGTTTTAAAAGCATTTTCCATTGTTTCCCTTTTTCGGTTCTGTTCCAGATGTTCTTCCTGACAGATTTTTGCTTTATTGTTTTGGGTTTTGTTCCATAGCAAAACCCATTCTATTCTTTCCTAGAATAGTGGGCATTTCCTCCCCTCTAGCCTTTTTTTTTTTTTTTTTTTAAACATAGTACTCTGCAACAGCTGTTGCCTATAAGAGCAAAAAAATCTTGAGATAAGATCTCCACCCTTCACCTGGCAAAACAGACTTTGCTGAGTATCTTGCTGGGACAATCTCCTCTATCTCTGTTTCCTGCATCCAAAACTTCTTGGACTCTAAGTGCCTGGTTATTGTGAAAACTCTGTCATATTGTCACCAGAAAGTCTGAGGAGCTTTTATTCATGGTCAATACACAGCTGGACAGCACCTACAGTTGGTTCTTCTTCTGGAGCTTCCTTCAGGTATTCAGGCTGCACTCTGGAAAGCAGCCTGGAAAAGCAGCCAGACAAGGAGACCTCACTTGGTTGCCTCTTTCTGCCAAACGTACAGAAGATTTCAGCAGTCCTCAGCTCCCCATCTCCACAGCTGTGGAGCAGGAACCAACAGCCAGAAGCTGGGGATGAATGAGGAGTAAGTGATGAGACAAATAGGATAGGATCTGAGAGCCCCAGTGCCCTCCAAATCCTCTCTGGAGGCTGGCAGATACAACTCAGGGTTCAATGACTGAAGAGTGGGATTTTCAAGCAGAAGCTGAAGGCAGGGGGAGACACCTGAGGGTGCCCAGAACAATAGAAAATCCTTATAATTAGGCAACTGAACCATGTTTCCAGGGAGGATCGTATACCTACATTCAGGTTTCTTAACGAAGGTTTTTTCTGGATACCTGTATCAACAGTCCCATGGACTGCAGGGGTTCCACTGGTTATGTTGGATAGATCTCTGCTGGAACAGCGGTTCATGTGCTGATGTCCACCTTACACCTAAATTTGGGTGTCTTGAACCAAATCCCTTCCTTACACTGTACAATCAGTTAAAAGAAACTTCCCTATCTGGTATAATCAGTTGAAAGAAAAAAAAAAAAATTTACCCCTTTGGAGGGGGTTAAAGCCAAACCTGAGGCTGAGGGGTGTTGCCCTGAGCTTTCTGTCTTTTTGTCTTAGTGAAGAACTTTCTCACGCAGCTTCATGTAAACAATGTCTATTTTCAGAATGTTTACATCCTCTGAGAGAAGAAATGATTGATGGTGATGTCCACCATCCAGGTTCAGAGGTGGCGTTCTGTGTAGCCAATCCCTGACCTTTGTGCAAAATGTATATAATGGAGTCAGATTTTGAAATTAAAGAGAGTTTGTTCCTTCACTGCTGTGGTGTGAGCTTCATCTCAGTGTTCCTGAAATTGGAACACACCCAGCCTCGACAAGCCACACTGGGGCTCATTGAAGGGAACGCAAATAGTCCAATGGACTTTTCAAACCATTTTCTGGAATGAAAATACATCTCTGTTGTTACAGCAACAGAGTCCCTTCTTCATACAAGTTGGACAGGTGTGCAGGGGTGATATGTGACTGCAGGGTGGGACTCAGCCCACAGCTAAAGATGGGACCCATACAACAGAGGTGCTGGAGAAGCTGGAAAAAACAGCAAATTGGTGAAACTCACAGGTGCCCTAATTGTTGTTCCTTATTTACTGCTAACACATGGCCATTTAATGAAATACACTGATTTACCCTTTGACAAGTCAGTATGGGGGTTCTTCCTGGAAAAGAAGGGGAGTAAATGCATTAGAGCTCTTACCACAAGCAAGATAAGAGGCATTAGAATTGTCTGAGGTTCCCTCTCCAGACAATCAAGCCATGAGCTAATGATGACCTTAAGGCTTCTTGCCTCCAATGAGTGACACGACTGACGAGCAGCCATCAGGAGATACGCGCAGGAAAGAATGTGACAAGTTGAAACTAAAAAGAGAAATCCTATCTGGATCATTACTTGGCGAGCTCTACTATAAAATGCAAAAGCAGCCTGCCAGCAAAGAGCAGCTGGGTGCAGTTTAGTTCAGGATGAGTCCAACGGATCAATGTGTGCCAAGTGAACTTCTGCATTTCCTTCAGCTTTATTGGGAGCTGAGGGCTTTGTTCAGCAGTGGAACAGGGCACTTTCTGCACATATCATTTGAGTTTTAATGCTTGTGGGTTAAAATGAAATTCATCCTAGCTGAGGATGGAAAAACAATTGTGAGATGTTGAACTCATCATTTCTTATCTTGTTTTGACACAGATGTGCTAATGATATTTAACATTTTGCTTTTCCTCTGAACATCAAACTCTTCCTTTATAAGCTGAAAAAATAGTTAATTTTTACAGTATCATAGTGTAGAGAAATAGAAATAAATGATGTAACTAAAATTTTATTGCAAACATCACCATCAAATAAAAGACTTTGAAGGATAAAGTGAAAAAGAGAAACTCCTTATCTTAGAAGTAGGACTATGAAACTAGAAATAATCAGAAAGTTTCTCTGGGCCCACTGAAGGGCTAGGAACAGACAGAGAAATTCCTGTGGGGGTAGATCCACACATTTTCCTTTGGGTTTTCCAAGGATTCTGGCAGAGTTCATTGTGGATCTTAAATCATCTCACATCTTCCAGGGATCATAATTCACATGGACTGTGATCATACATTAAAGAGAAAAGTGATGGTTGACCCTGTATGGTCAAGGGTGGTCCAAAAATTCTGATTTCCCAACCATCACTATTTTCTCATCCCAGTTTGCCTATAAATTATTGTTTCAATAAAATTAATTAGGTTCTTGTTATGGTTGATAAACTCCAATTTCACTTTTTTTTTTTCCCTTCGTTACATATTTCCCATCATCATTTAGTTCCCATCCATTTATGTTCGTGATTTAACCTTCTGACTCTGTTTTTTGTCTGCAGAGAAGAAGTCAAGTGCTCTGGAGGACACCAAACCCAAATCAGATGAATTTCTAAACTGATCATTGTTCTCTAGGAGTTTAAGGGAATAAAACACTCCAGCTTTACCAGAAAGTCTTTGTCCCAGGCCACAGAATTAAAAGGAACAGCGTGTGGCCATAGATTGCTATGCTGAAAACAGGGCATGGAGAAATTACACAACAGGCAGGACCTGGGGATTTGGCTCACGTGATGCCAACCTGAGATCCTGCTCAGGCAATGCTGAATGCTGATGTCCACATCTATTAAATCTGTTTACTGAACTGTCTCATTATCTGTTTTGTGTCAGGATTTCTTTAGGGCGTGGTGGAGTTGGACAGATGGGCTTCTAAACCCTTCCTTCAGGCATGGAACAGGCAGGATTGGACAGATGGGCTCCAAGACGTTACCGTAAGGCCTCGAACACATGGGAGGAGAGAGGGGAAGGGAGGGAAAAAAACAGACACCCCCAGCTCGACATGCAGGCAGAGAAGCCAGGATGAGATGTGGGAAACCTGCAGAGTCTCTACCCACCCATCCTCTCACAGCTGAAACAAGGACAGCTCTCCAGGACACGCTGGACTGCGACTCAACAGCTGCAAATACCTGCTTGGTTTTTAATGTCATTACTACTCACAGATGTGCTGGAGGGGAGTTTGTGCAGCAAAGTGCCTCAATGTTTTTTTAATAAGTGTTTTTGGCAATGAACACATGCTTTGTCTTAAAACCAATAAGAAACCATATTTAAAGTGCAAAAGAGTCTAAGTAAGAAATTACTGACATTCTTCTAAGTATATATCTTTTAACCTCCCAGATTAAGCTTTCCAACCTCTTTTTCCAAAGAAAAACACAAGACAGCAAAATAACTTTTTTAGCCAGTACTATATTAACTAAACAGTCCCTTGAGATTAACAACAAACAAATATTGAAGCAGACTTCCTCAGGAGGTGATTACACAAACAAACTCTCTTTTTAAAGTTCATGAAACCAATCTTGAGAAAGGTCAAGCAATGATCAACAATGTGATCCCAGCATCCTAAGGATTCCTGTAAGTAAATATAATGCCTGGCTTTAGGAACCTTGATATTTAAAGGGAATTATGTGAGTAATTACTTCAGAGTGGAAAAACACCAGTCCTCTCCGTTGTAAATAACATGGAACAGCCCCGGTGACTTTGGGGACTGTGAGACAGCTGGAAATAGGGGCAAGGTGGAACCTTCCTGTAGTCCTGGTGCTCGCTCATCTGTACAGAGGGATGAGGGGAAAAAGTGTGGTGAATCCAGCTGTTTCACACCACAGCAGGATTTCCAGGCATTCAGGGAATTCTCCATTAAATATTTCTGTGTCAGAAAAGTGTCCTACTAATGCCCATAGGCACCAGGCATTGCCTGAACACTAGGGCAGATCCTGCCCCGAGGAATTATTGTGTCATAAAGAAACCCCACAGGAAGCAGGGAGGACTTTTACACATCTCAGATAAAACCTCTGCCCTAGTGAAACCAGGAGTGAGGTGCAGATTGCAGCATTTGTAATGCGTTGCTATTTAAGGAATAGTAATTAGCTCCAGTGGATAATTATCATGCTTCACACGGATTCTGGGTGTCCAAACTGCAGATTTCCAGATAGCCAGGGGCATTAGGTTGGACAGCATGGTTATGGTGACACTCTAAGTCGTTCTCCACGGGGGTTTTTTTCCCTATCAAGAGCAGAAATAAACCCCAGGCATCCCGAAGAGCAGCTGTTCACTCACCCACTCTCAGCACACCTCCCAGCACCACGACACAGGCTGCACTCAGGACGTTGCTGGAGTTGCTGGGGAACTCGAGGGTCCCCAGGATGTAGAGTCCTCTCAGAGGGGGAAGAGCCACATCCACCAGGATGGTCCTGTCTGGGAAACAAAGCAGAGGGATGTTTAGGTCAATGGCAGCCAGACAACACCACTTGTTAAAAAGTTTAGTGAGCTGGTGGAGAATGTCAGCTTGGCTGGAGCTTTGCTTTATTCAGATTGGTTTTCATAGAATCATGGAACGGCCTGGGTGGAAAGGGACCTTAAACATCTTCTTGCTCCAACCTCCTGCCACAGACAGGGACACCTTCCACTATCCCACGTTTCTCCAAGCCCTGTCCAACCTGGCCTTGAACATTTCTAGGGATGCAGCCACAGCTTGTCTGGGCAATCTGTACCAGGGCCTCCCCACCCTATCAGGGAAGAATTTCTTCCTAATATCTTATGAAAACCTACTCTTTTTCAGTTTGAAGCCATTAGCCCTTGTCCTGTCACTCCACACCCTTGTAAATAGTCTCTGCCCATCTTTCCCATTTTTGCCTGATGGAATTGAAGAGAACAAGAGAGTTCTTTTGAAGAGAACAAGAATGACAAAATGCTTCATCCCTGGAAGTGTTCAAGGCCAGGTTGGACAGGGCTTGGAGCAACCCGGGATAGTGGGAGGTGTCCCTGCCCATGGCAGGAGGTTGGAACAAGATGAGCTTCAAGGAGGCTTCAAGTACAAACCCTTCTGGGATTCTAGGATTGCTGGAAATGGAAAAACATCCAACAGAATCACCAAGGCACATCACAGTGCAAAGGGCGTACAAGTCCCCACCTCGAAAACAACAGTGATCAGGGTGACAAACTGCAGCCACATCCATGAACTAGCTCCACTGACTCCCTGTCACCAATTTTCCTTCTTTTCATCTTGGCTTTTCTCTCCCAGGTTTAGTGTGTGAAAACTCACTGCTTCCTCAACATCCAGGAAGAAAGCTTTGCCTACACAAACACAAGCTGCAGGAAGCCACAGCTCATAGAACCACAGAGTAGCTAAGTTTGGAAAAGAACTCTGAGGTCCACCATGAGTTCCTCCATTCTGCATCCATATTCCCCTCTAAAAATCAGTTAATGACCAGGGCAAAGCACCATTCCCTCAGATCCATAATGAGAAAGCAAGGGGGATATATTTATATTTCAGAACAGAGTGGAAACTGTTGCGGCTTGAGCACAATGACAACATCACTGCTGCCTCCTAAAGCTGCAAGTCTGCAGCCTGGGAACTTTTAAAATGCCTTTTAAATGTTCCAAGTAGGACATGAGCAAGGATGTAAATGGTGGATCATTTAGAGGTAGCTCACTGCACAGAGGTGAATTCTGCCCTCAGGGCCCATCTAATGCTCTTGGATGTCACTGAGAGCTTCTCAGTTGATTGCACTGGAAAACAGCTCAGGCCCTGAAACTGTGATTTCCATGCCCTTTCATTATTGACAGGAGTAACAGTATGGTGCATCTCTCAGTCAGTGGGTGTTCCTGGAAGAAGGAAAAGCAAGATGTTTCCCTAACAAGGGGCTCAATAATATCATCTAATAATGGCTTTCATAGGAAGAGATTGCAGAAAAAAAAATTCTTCACCATAATGACAGCCCTACCCTACACAGAAATTTTCTGTTACCATCGTTGTTCTCATTATTGCAAGGCATAGATACAGAAAACAGAAGACATTAGCAACACACATATTTTTCTGGTGGATTTTGACAGACTGGTGAGAATGAGACATTTCAAACTGGTTTTGTGTGGAATATAAGAACCATCAAGTGCCTTGGGAAGTGGTTCAGCTACTTAACAGTTTCACTTCTGCCTGTGGACATTGGCAATTGCTTTGGATGGGAACACGAATGACCACACAATGGGTAGCACAGGGAAAGTCCTTGCCAAAAATCATGTAATCAGGGGCTGGCTCAAACTGTTTAGCACACAGGTTTAAGAAAATTTCCGAGTCCTGTTTGCAGGAAACATAATGAATATGATCCTGTGAAAACCTACATGAAGTACACTCAGAAGTGAACAGAAAGAAAATATTAGTAGGTTGCCTTCAATAGTAACATTTTCTAGTTTTTTACTCCTTGGTTTTGCAACCCTAAAGTTTCACCTCAAGGGAAAGGAAAATTTTATTTCAGGTTCTGTTTTCATGCTTGGAGTTCTAGCTCTGCTTACAGACTTGTTTGTCTCCTGCCTACATATTCCTGCCTTTGTCCCTGTGAATCAATTATCCCACCTCTTCCTTTCTCCCTCTGTCTTTTCATCCTTTCTGGCTATGAGCACCCTGAAAGCCCAGGATGTCTGTTCTCAAGGACAGCACCAAATACAGCAACAAGCCATGGTTTGTTTGAACCCCTCATCCCAAAACAAATTCCCTGCATCCTTGGTCCAAAACACCTTTCAAGCATGCAAAATTTTCACAGCATTCCCATGAAGTAAGTCTCAAGGGAGCAAGTGCATGTTTTTTCCCTCTTAAATCTTATGGTTTTAGTACTTAATATATTTTTACAGGCATGAAGAGACTCCTGTCTATAATATCTTTACAGGACAGGTACATGCCCCATGCCCTGCAGAGCTGTGAAGGAAAGGTTCAGGATGTGAGGATATGAAACAGAGAGGAGAATAAGAGGGGAGATGTTGCTAAAATGGTCTCTCTCAGACAGAAAGGGGAATCTAGCTTGTGAAATCACAGCTCAGGAATGTGGCAAAAAGCTGCAGTTGACAAAGGCCATAAGTGTATTCATCAAACACAGGCTGAAACGTTTTTACAAGGAAAAGAAGCAGCGCTCCCAGGCTTGCCATTTATATGTCACATTTCAGTCTAGAACAGAGATTTTTTTGCTGAGTTGCATATCTTTCTAAAAAAGGTTTTATAAAGGAAATGCTGACTGCTCTGTAACTGTGGCATCACGCGTGTGAGCCTTGAAACACAGGAGTGAGAAATTCCCCCACCCAGAGATATCTCTGCAAACTTAGAGTTTCCTCAGTTTAAAAGCACAACACTCTGGGGTGTGATGCTTGGGGTGTGAAGTGCTCAGAGGGTGAAATGTTGCTCTGTAGAAACAACAGAACACTCCTTTGAGGGGTAAAAAAGTCTTTCCACATTGAGGAGGAAAGCACACAGATTCAAAGGCAACTTCCTTACAGAATACACTCATTTACCTCATAGAGGGAAATACGACTTAGCAGTTAAAATAATAAACTTTAGGTCACTGAGCTCAAAGGATTTACCTTCAGAGAAAGATAAACTGGAGCTCTTTTCCCATCATGAAAATATTCCTATAATGGCAAGAAACCACTTTCACAAACCATAGTTTGAGCTTGAAAACAGGGCAATATTTCATTGTACATACACTTTCTTCAGACAAAAACCTCACAGGTATGCCAGAGTCTTAATGTTCAGATGTACAATACTGGGAAGTCACTAATGACTCCAGCAATGACACAAAATGCCTTTGATCAGCCACACTGCTGTATAAAATACCATAGCATGCCATTGAATGGAAATCAGGCACAACAGAGGAGCTATTATATGGGATACAGTACTCCAGCATTCATCTCTTCAAACAGAAAAACTTCAAAGAAAATCAAAATCAGAAAATGAAGAACAGAGTGAATTCCACCACTGGAGAGAAAAAAAAAAAAAAGGAAGATAGAAATTGCCAGAGGCTACATGATATCATATCAATACCCTTCAAAACAGCATTCCTTTGCTTGGAATTATAACACATTCTCCTTCCACCCAGAGCACGCTGCATCAGGAGTGTGTCACACTAAAAACCATAAACCAAAGCCCTGAAAATCCCAGGGCTTTGGGAAGCTAATGCCACTGCTGGCTGCTGGAATGGCATGACTAAACTCCTCCAGCTTGTTTTCCAAGGTGGTGTGGCTGCTGAAGCCTGATGCATGTGAGAGGTCCTTGTGGGATGGCTGTGGCTCTGGAGGATGAACCTCCAGGGAGAAAAGCACAAGTTGTGGCTGCCTGAGCTGAGGATTTCCAGATCAGGCTGGAAGAGACTCATATCCACTGGGGAGACAAACGCTGATGGGAATTGTAGCAACACACCAACACTAAAAGTCACTTTTACATGAGGAACCCGCCTTTGTTGTAAGTGAAAGTCATCCTTGTACTGAGAAGTCAAACAGGGCAAAAAGAGAAAGAACTTAGTGCACAGCCCTGATTTCCACGTTTGCCAAATCTCTGGATGTCAAGCAGAAACCAAAGAACACAAAAAAATCTGGTTTCTAACGTGTGTATTTTGCTAACAGAGGCATTTTCTACCTTTTCAAACCTTGCTGAGGCCAGCCCATGAGGTAGCCCTAATGTTGCCATTCTGCTTATTTTGTTAAATAAGCAAATTGAAGCCTTCAATAGGTAAATTTAGGCAGTGCCCCAGTTCTCCAGTGAACTCTAGGAATCCACATTCAGTCACAGATTTCAACAGCTCAGACCAAAGTCTTTCCCTGTACCTCTTCACACTAGAAATGAACACTAAGCATCTATCATTTGCTTTTATAACTCTAAAACTGTTCTTTGGGGGCTGAAAGGACTAAGCCAGTGATGCACAGCATACCAGAAGCAGGCTCATGTCTTGGCTTTCAACCAGAAAATCATTGTAGATGGCTCCCAGAAGAGAATTTTAAGTAACCAGAAGACAGAAGAGAGTAAGACACAGCTGCATCTTGCCAGGAGTGAATCACAAAAACTTATTTTTGTGTGCATAGCAGCACAAAGTTTGGGTGGCTTGTAGAATGTTTGTTCCTTTGAGAGCAAACTCTCACTTTTTTGAAGCCATCTGGAGTCATTACGAGTTGAGCAGGGTCTGCACACGCCAGTGGAAATGGGAACAGAAACATCCATAAAGGGCTACAATTAAAGATACATTTTAAAATTGTTGATTTCATTTTAGATTTTGGATCCAAGCAAAGGGCTGATTTCCTTTAAAGTGGAAACTCAAACGCTTGTGGCAGCAAAGAAAATAATTAGAAATGGACAGAAACTTCCTCTTGCCTGATTTGAGCAACAAATCCAGTTCCCTTATCACCCTGGTGAGGACCATGACTCCAATTAAAGACCCTGTACCCTGTTCATTCCAATACCAGTGAGTGTCTCAACACCTCCAAACCAGCAGGAATGAAGAGGGAGAGCAGAAATAAAATAGAGAGAGGATGATCAGAAAACGCAGACATTCAACAAAATAGATGGTTTGATAGACAGCCTGTGTTTGTGTTCTCGGGACAAAACCAAAGGAGGATTCCAGACAGGCACTGGGGAAGAGAATGAAGAGAGGAGAGGAGAATCAACCAACACACACATTTACTCTGGCAATGGGAGTGAAGAGATTTTTATAGAACCATAGAATCATGGAATAACCTGGGTTGGAAGGGACTCACAAGAACCACTGAGTCCAGCTCCTGGACCTGCACAGAACAGCCCCAAGGATCCCACCCTGTGTCTCAGAGTGTGATCCAGACCCTTCCCCAGCATCATTGCCCTTCTCTGGATGTGCTCCAGCCCCTCACCTTTGCAGGAGTCACAGAGGAGTTTTACTCATTGTGCATCACAAACTCATCCTTCATCATCTGCTCTTGATCTGATCTAAACGACAGAACTCCAAACCCTCAGCCAAATCTCTTTATTTATTCATTTGTTATCCTCTGCATCTGTGTAAGTTGTGATTTACCTCTGTGCATCCTCATATCTGCATCTGACACATGATGGTGAAGACTGGAATGTTCTGGTCTTTTCACAGTCATGGTCTGACATTGATGAACTGATTATCACAGAATTACAGAATCATTAAGGCTGGAAAAGATCTCCAAGACCATCAAGTCCAATCTGTGACCGATCCCCACCTTGTCACCAGCCCAGAGCACTGAGTGCCACATCCAGACCTTCTCTGGGTGGCTCCAGGGATGGGACTCCAAACCTCCCTGGGCAGCCCCTTCCAATGCCTGACCACCTTTTCCATGAGAAAATTCTTCCTGAACTCCAACCTCATCTACTCTTCAGCTCAATGTAAGCTTCCCCAAAACCTGAAGACAAGTAATATCTTTAAAAGTACAGCATTCGGGGTTTTTTTTTCATCTCCATCAGAAAATTGAAGATTAAACTAAATATATATTGAAGGTGGAATATAGTTCTTAATGTAACCTGCAATTATATATATTATCTTTAATGACAGGCCAGAGAAGCCCTAACCATGACTGACACTCCATGCCCAAATACCAACACAAACATTTCCTTTCACAAAAGCTGTGAACCAAAACCATGTGGGAGAGGAATAGACATGAAGCAGCTTTATCTGCATTTCCAGAATGTGGGGCTGTGGTAGGTAGAGAAACTTGACTGGTTTGAAACAAATGAGAAAGAGACAGCATCAGGTTCTAGAATATTTCAGGTACATATCAAACAATATTGATTAGATCATTCAATAATTATATCTGGAAAGGACCTTAGGACCTCATGTAGTCCGCCTTCCTGGTCAAAGAAGAGTCAGCTCTTGCATAAAATGGTTATCACAAGTTATTTCTCCAGATTTTATTGCAAATTCCCTAATATATTTACTAAAATGCAGTTTTCATGCAGTAATGTTGCAAGATGAGCAGGGATTTAAATGCAATTAAAGCTGAAATACAAGTTGAAATACAGGGCTAAGCTAAAATCTCTAGGAGGCATCCACAGCAAATGGATTGAGAGACTACCATTAATAGGTGGAAACTGCAACAGGAAAATAAAATGGAAGGTGATGCAATTGCAGACATGTAAAATATGAATCCTTGCTCAAAACACAGAGAGAGATGGGTCAAGAGATGTGAGCTGGTTCTGGGTCTTACAAATTCTCTTCTGAATTAAAGGCCCTGTTTATACTTCAGCTTGAAAGTCAGTATGAGTGCTTCTATTCGTGTGTATGTGAAAACGGAAAAGAATTCTCATTTTCTTCCAAAAACTACATTTTTGTACTGCAGTCTGTGTGACAAGGAACAGATGTGGGGTCCTGCGCACACTGGAATGGCCACCAGTGCCAAGGAGCCCATACTGGAACACAAATATAAATCCCAGCATAGGCAGAGCCCAGCACCTCCACAGAGATTAAACACCTTTCCTCCCTCACGTACTTGGCAAGATGATGACGTCTTCCCCAGGGCCTGGGATGCTGCCACTGGATCCACCCCAGCCTTTTCCCACGTCATTCCACGTCTCTGGGTGTGACCATTTCAAGACAGCACCAGAAGGAGCTACAAAACACGACATATAAAGACAGAATTATCATTTTCTGTAGCTGGAAGAATTACTATTTCATTGATAGTCAGGAATCTGTAACGTTAACATCCTCCTTTTGTCACTGATGAAGCAACACTAAGAGCTCTTTGTCATTTTCCGTGCCCAAAGAAAACTTCTTGATTGAATTCCCAGGGCATGGGAATGTCCATAGTTTCCCAAAGTATGAAAAATTTTAAATAATTAATGATCAACTCCTACAAGCTTGTTAACACCCAGAAAAGCAGGAGTCTTCCTATTTCAAGGGATGACCAAGACCTGTTGTGGAAAAGCAACTTGACCAAGACACATGGAAACTCTTGCTCCTTCCCCCAATTTTTTTTTTTTTTCAGCTCAAAAAGAAAACTCTTGAGCCTGAGGAAAATATTGGGAGAAAATACAAAATTTCTCCCAATAAGTTCACAAAACGCAGGTGCTTGACTTGCACTTGTATTTTAGAGAGCAAACTAGCCAGGCTCCATGAATTAATTGTCCCTAAATTTTTTCTGCCACAGGAGAAGAAAGGAAGCCTTCAAGGGAAAATCCTGCACACTGAGTTTAGTAAATCCTAGACTAATGCAGGCAGGGCCTCCCTCTGGAGGCCTCTGCAAGCACCTACTCCTGTCCTTCCACTGCAAAGGGAATTCTGGCATCGTTTTCCTTGAGGAAAGCTTCTTTGGGGATTGAAAATATGGGAGCAAGCACATGCCTCGATTTTCAGGGCTAGACCCAGCTCAGTAATGTTGTGGTGTACAAAAAACCTCTGTTGTCAGCACAGAGGAACACAGAAATTAAATTTGCGTCAAGTTTCTTAAGTTTGGCTCTGTCTCTCCAATCACTTGTTTGTTCTAGACAAATCCCCTGCCAAAATGTCCCTAAACCCTTTTTCCACATAAGTGATTATTAAGTGATTATTGTTAATACACAACATAGCAAGGCAGTTAATATCCAAAAATATCAAAATTCAGAGGTCTCCCTTGTCTCTGGCATATTTTTCTGTCTGATTCAACTTGAAACTGAATAGTATTATCAGACTATGGAGCACTAAAATAGTCTGTAGTCTTACATTCTCCATGACCTTTCTGAACTGCTGTGGTATTTCCCAGCAAAAGTTTATAGTGTTTTATTCTGTGGAATCACACATTTATCTTGAGCAATGGTAGATAGGGCTCAATGAAACGCCTAAATGAATACCAAGAACCTCTGTTGGCTTGATAGATGTACAAAATATTGAAGTGAAAAATAGCAATTTACTCGTGAAAAAGCCATAAGAAAGAAATGGTGGGACTCCCAGACCAAGGTTTTCTGACAAAGACTGTCACATACCTGGCATAGGTAAGGCCACTCTTTCCTCCTCTCGCAGTGTGACCTGAATTAGGTCAGATCCTGTGACTGAACACAGAGAAATTCAGGGAGTTACAGCGAGGCCTTTCAAATTAACAAAAAAAAAATTAGTAAATAAATTTCCACACATGAATTCCTGACAACGTTATACATTTCTTACAAAAACATTTTCTTCAAGAGCAACTACATATGTTTTCTAAGCATTTTTTGTCCCTTTTGCTTTGCGCTTTGAGAAAGGATTAAACAAACACATTTTAATTTACAGATACAGAAGGTCTCAAGACAACTCATTAGAAACAGCTAAAAAGAAAACATTCAACAATCAGAAATTCTAGGCTGGAACTCAAATCTCATTTATCCCACTATAAATCCATAGCAGTTCCACTCACACAAGCAATATCACACCACTGAATGCATAATGTATTAACTGGCTCAAACAGCGAAATACAGCTTTTGTTTTGTAGTTCGGTTTTGATTTTCTTTTTTTCTCTTTGCCCCCAAAATATGGTATCTGAAAGAGATGCTTTAATTAGTCAGACTTTATAGACTGGAGACAGGGACCCTGTGTTCTCTGCTGTGAAAAGGGGTCAGCAGCAATTATCACAGTGGTAACCTTTGTGCCCGTGTATTGTCAGCAGGAGAAGGGCCAGAATAATGCAAATCAAAGAGGAGCAGGAGAAAGCTGCTTCAGACCCAGCAAAAATCCCACCTCCTCTTCATCTCCAGTGGCATATAAAGGCACTTCCTTTCAGTCACCAGACTGGAACAACTGTAGGTTAAAATAGAAACACTCTGACAAACAAATAAATCTCCTGTCCTCTGCCCAGCCCCTTATGGTGACCCAAAAGTGTTGTTGGAAGAATTTTTTTGGGGGGGTAGAAGAATTGTATCAATGAAGCCATTGTCAGAACTTTCCTCAGTTCCAGAACGTGCCTGGAACTTCTCTCTGTGTGCATCAACCCACCGATGGGATTTCATGCCATATTGTAATTTACTTATTTTATCTTTAAACAAGTCTCTGTACTTTTAAATTGCGAAACCCGTCCTTCCCTACCTCCCTCTTTTTCTCCCAGTGCAACTGAGCAAATTTAAAATAACTGAGGTTCATTAATTTTAAGTGTTCAATAAATTAGTATGAATAATCAAAAAACTTGATTCTTTCTGATAATTACTATTTGATGTCAGTTGAAAGCACTCGATTGAGTTAGCAGCATATGCTCCTATGCCAAATGAGGCTTCCATAATTAAATAGAAACTGATTCCATGAGGTTTTTCTCATGTCTGATTAATTAGTAATCAGGTGCCTCAGCCCTGTTCTTCAGTGACACCTTCTGTCCCAACGGTGGCTGGGATCTGATCCATGTATCACTCAAGTCAATCTGCCCCAAACCATCACACAGAGCTCACACCGAACAGCAGCCTGCCTTGAGTGGCCACGAGGTGAACATTTCAGGGGAAAAAAATGACACGAAACTGCTAATTTAAAGCCTCTGACACAGCTCTTGTGGCTTACAGACAATACATCTGTGGGTACTTTTATGGTTATGGTGTTTTTCCTTTTCACTCAGGGCAAAACATTTGCCAAAGCTGATACAACAGGCTTAGGAAAAACAAGACAACCAAGCCCTGACACTATCCTTTTTCACCTAAATATAATTTGTGAGGTTTGTTAGGGTTTGGGGTTTTTTTTTGCTTACTTTCGCAGGCACTAGAGTGAAATCATCTAATTAAGGATGTTTGTATTTTTTAGAGAAAAGCTGTTCTAATTAAATCCTGAGGGGACATAAAACTTGATCAATATGGTGCATAGACCTCATAATGGGGTTCAATCCCGTTACATGGTGAAAAAAGGAACCATTAAGCCTTAATTCAGTACAGAGTTTTATCATTGCTCTGTCCAGAGTCAGGGCAATAATAAAAGTTTCTCGTATTTGAGGTGTCTTCCCACCAGAAAGCATGACAATTATTTACAAGTTATTTATACCCTTGACAAGAGTATAAGAATCAGGGACTGAATTCTCCCCACAACTCTCCACATCCTTGTAACTTGTACAATTATTTACATTGATGGGGTGTAAAGTGCAATGGTTGTGAAGCAGCAGTGTTTTGTTACCTTTTCCCACAAATACTCCCAAAAACTGATCAAGAAAGATAAAGGCCTTGGGATTAATCAAGGCTACAGAGACAAAGTCCTTCTGGTGGTTTTGTTTCGCTGCTGAGTACGTTGTCACTGGGTTTTGCAGGGCAGGGAGAGATACAGGCACTACAGATGAAGGGCATCATTAGTAAACATTGAATTAAGGTGACTCTTGGCAAAATGCAGTTATAAGGCTCCAGGGTTTAGTTGTATAAAACCTTTATAAGCCTCATCAATTTTCTGCCTTGTTACAGCTCCTCCTGGATGTTTGGGCTGTGAATCATAAATATAGGCCTTCTGGATGATGCTGCTGGTAACTTTTCCTGGTTCAGGGCTCCTTGAGTGAACATGAAGGAGGAGCAACTCAGTCTTTTATCAGCTTTGCAGTGACTCGGAATTTTGTCTGTGGATATTAGGAAGGGCTGAAAGTAGGATAAATGGCTCCAATAGCCTGACTTACAAATAACAAGCAGCTCCATGCTATTTAACATCAATTGGGCTAACATCCATCACCAGAAAATCAAAACATTTTAGACAGCACAATCAGCAACACAGTGAGACACACCTCTAGAAACTGGAAAACCTGGGAGAGGGTGTTTTGTCATCCCCTGTAAGGATATTCTGCACGAGATACCCAGAAGTATAATATAATGAGGACAATGAAGTAGGCAGAAGAGGTGTAAAAAGCGATTTTTTTATACGTATAAACAGATAGATACCATTTTATTTTTATTTATATATATATATACATACATACACACACACACAAATATATATGTCTTTGGGTTTATGGATTGAGATTTTTGCTTACAGCAGATTGGCATTTGTGTGAAATTCCTCCCGCAGACATCGCACAATCAAAAAATCAGCTCTGATAGGATTATAAGGGCATTTCATCATCTTATTTCTGTGACTGCTGCACTCTCTGGTTTCTCTGCTTCCATGCCAGAAGGATGGGAGCTCACCCACCAGGAGAAGGTTGTTTTGTCTCTTTGTGTCTAATACAAAAATTGAGCAACTGAAGGAATGGGGCAGGGGGCTGAGTCTCAGCCTGAAGAAAAAAAGTCCCAGGGAAGATCCTGCTCCTCTCTGCAACTCCCTGGAGTGAGGTCATAGCCAGGTGGGTGCTGGTCTCTTCTCCCAGGTAATTAGCAACAGGACAAGAGGAAATGGCCTCAAGCTGCATCAGGGGAGGTTCAGGTTGACCATCAGGAAGAATTTCATTTTGGAAAGGGTAGTTGAACATT
Source organism: Cyanoderma ruficeps (assembly GCA_008694505.1). Taxonomy (NCBI): domain Eukaryota; kingdom Metazoa; phylum Chordata; class Aves; order Passeriformes; family Timaliidae; genus Cyanoderma; species Cyanoderma ruficeps. The sequence continues at coordinate 19,593,993 of VZDJ01006028.1, forward strand.
GCTACAGAATGCCCAGGAAGTTGGTAGAGTCACCAGGCCTGGAAAAAAATTACTGGATGTGGCACTCAATGTTCTGGTCTGGGTGGCAAGGTGGGGATGGGTCACAGGCTGGACCTGTGACCATGAAGGTCTGTTTCAAGATAAACCATTTTATGATTCTATGATTACAATGGGCATCTCTTTGCAAAGAGCTGACTAACATTTCATGGAAGTCACTGAGCAGCCTACATCTGGTCAACTGGCCCTCTGAAACAACTGATATGGGTGAGTTTTATCTGGCTGGAAGAAAAGGCTCATCCCTGTACAATCACTCCTCTGTAAAGAATTAACTCCATTCTTCATGTCTTTCACCTAGGATTCCCCTTTACCCCCGAGCAATAAGGCTGCAGAAAATGTCTGTGTTTATTTATTTTCTGTATTTTAATATTAGAAACAAACATTCTTAAGAGTGTTTTTCCTCCTATGCAAAGCAATTACAGAAACCCACAGAGCCTAATGGAAGTGAGATCATTCTTTAAGAATCTAGAAAAGACACTAAGTATAATCAAATTAATTTTTAAGAACTATGGAAATTGTAAACCTGCTTCTGACACAGGAGTAATGTGAGGTTGAGCCTCAGGCCCTCTTAACAATTCACACATGGGCAGCCTGAGCAAAGTCAGCAGGATGACCCATCTCCATAAAAGTTGTGTCTACTGAAAAATGTATTTAGGATAAATAAAACATTTGACAATCCTTTCAGTGATGTTTTCAATAATGTTTCTGTCCAGTACTTCAATTTTAGGGGGAAAAAAAAAAAAAGACAATTGAAATCTGGAGGTGAAGGAAGCCAACACTTTGTTTCATTCCAAAATAAAAACTGTTTAAACATTTCAAAACTGAACTAAAAGGAAACAACATCTCTCTGGGTTTTAGCCAGTTCCAGTATTGCCCAGAGACCTTAACCAAGGAGCAGTACCATGCTGTGGCACCATATGCTGAAATTTGTAACAGACTTAAAAAGCTCGTAATGTTATTATTGCAATTTACAAAGGATATTTCTCCTAAAAAATATCCCAGATGTCCCAATGGGATGTTTCTTCCCGCCACCCTTGTTACAATAAGTGTTGGTGTGCGTGTTTTTTTTATTCAGCATGGTCATATCACGTTCCACTCCCCTGAAATGTGGTTGAGCCACAGCCCATGAGTGCTTCAGTCACACAAGTGCAGGCCCACAGTGACCTTTGAGGGTCACTTCTCTTAACACATACATAGGGTGTCCCAGAGAAAATCAGGGTGATGGAACCATGTCAAAGCAAAGCTGGTGATGTAGAAATGACTGGCAGAGGATGCTTCATGCTCACTAAGCCTCTCCTTCACCCAGCATCCAGAAGGGACACATGGGGTTACCTGTCCTTCAACGCAGATTCCTTTAAAATGGTGTGAAAAGGTGATTTTTAAAGTGGCTTAGAGGCTGGTTAACAGAGTTTCATGCATGTAGGTAGCAGTGACTACCTTTGCTAATAGGATCATTGCTCATATAACAGAAACATTCTCTATTACAATTATTTCTCCCCATTCAACACCCCCTACATTCTCCTGCTCCCAAGCCTAATTTGCAAGACTCCAATCACCAGTGCAATTTAACTCCTTTAATCCCCTCCATACGGTCCATTTTCTTGCCTTTTGTGCTAGGCAGACCTTTGGTTTTTTCTCCCCCAAAGGAAAACAAACACTTGCACGACGCCAGGCAATTTCGGATGGAAGAGGGCATGGAGAAAGCCTAAGCCCAGTGCAAACTTCTGGCCGAGATGGCTCCATTCGGCTGCCTGCTTCGTTTGAATAACAATATCTTCTCAGTCACGGGTTTTTTTTCCTTCCCCTTCTCCCCATTTTCTCCCCCATGCAGGCTGTGTGAATTCGGGAGCCCTCTCATTAATGAGCTGGCATCTGATCCGTATTTACCAGCGTTAATTCTGGAAGTAACGCACCCCCCCCCCGCCACTTCCCCACAGTTTTCCCTAAAAGGCTTTCCGAGAGGCACAAAAGCAGAGGGTCAAAAGTGAGTTGACCCCTGCCAGAATGTACAATTATTGCAAAGAGGTGGTACACCAGCAGCTGTCGAAACCCCACCGAAGCGCTTCCAAAAGTTGGGAGGATGACTAATACGCCGGAGCTCTCCCCTCCCGCCCCGCCAGAGCCGCCGACTTCGGGCAGGAAGAATTATGGCCCTCCCGAGCAGCTGCAATAATTGTCTTGCCATTGTCCCCCGGCCCTCCCTCCGCCACCCCCTACAAGTGCCCATTGTGGCGGCGGAGTCAAGTGATTTTATGCTCGGGCTGATGCTGTTTGCGCCCAGCTGCCCGAGCGCTGACACACGAGCCTGCGGAGGGGGGACCCGCGTCTGCTAGACGGGGCTGCGACATACCAGACCTTTTACATAAGTCAAACAGGAACAAATGACTCTTTATCGGCCCCCTTCTCCCTTTGAAGTGGCGGCTGCTCATAGGCCCTTACAGCTTTTCCTCCTTAGCCCGAGCAAACATCCTCCTTTTGATATGCTACATGCTCATTATCTCTGCCCCATTTAATGATTTTTGATTGAAGGGTGGCAGCGCAGTTGCCAAGAGGGTAGTTAAAGAGGCTCCATGCAGTCAGGACAACAAGAAAGGCTTTCCTTGTGCAGCGGCCTAAATTTGGAGTTTCTTAACAGTGTGTTCTTGTTCTTAGCAGCAGATAAGGGCTGAGCGTGAAATTCTTAATTAAGCAGTAAATAGAGAGTGGGGTGTCAGCAGATGCAGCCTGTAGCCATGGAGACCAAGTCTGATGAAGGAGGGATCTAAGACTCAGCACCGGCCCCGGGCTTGGGGATGACTGACAGCTGAAGAATCCGACAAAGCTTGTAAACGGGATTAATTAGTTGGATAATTATTTCATAGAGTTAAATGTAAATAAAATATTTTTTTAAAATAAAAAAATTCTAAAAGAGCCAACTTGCAGAGTTAGGTGGGAAGAGGTTCTGAAGGCCAGACCTTCTAGCCTTGCCCTCTCTGGGTGGGTGGGTAGACTTGGTGGGGTTTTAAGGCCAGAAGGGACTATTGTGGCAGCTTTCCCTGACCTCCTCCAGAGCATCAATCTCACCTCATGAGGTTTCTAACAGCTTCTCTCAGAGCTGGAGCACATTTCCCTGAAAAGACGGCCAAGTATCTTCTAAAGACCCTGAGTGATGGAAAGTCCACCACATGCCATGAGTCTGTTCTGCTGGCTAATTGTCCTCACCCTCTCAGCCTGCACAGTGGAGAGGAGAGAAATTAAATCCCACACCGGGGCCGGGAATCTGCTTGCTTTGTTTCAAACTTTTACCCTACACCATCAGCATAGATATTAGGTACCTGATGCTGAATTATTGATCTCACTCCTAAAAATGTCCTCGTGGAAAATGTTCACAGCATGAATTATACATGTCAGGTGTTTTCATAAATTTCCCCTCCTGTACTTTGGATGATTATTTCTCTCTCTATTATAATGAGGAACCACAACAAGCTCTTCATTTAATAAAAATAAAGATGGAAGTAAGGTAAGAGAAGAAGAAAGTATCTGTGGTGCAAGAGTGACATATGCAGACCAGACCACTTTTGTCCCAGTTTTCCCAAGACTGTCACCTCCTCTATTTTCAACAGCAGAGGCCAAGCTACAGATGCCATCCTCTGAGCTTTCCCATGCTGCTCTGACAGTGCAATTCAGGATATGCAAACTGAAATGCAGTCATCTTTTATATTTGAAGGAACAATTTCACACTGTTAGTAAACAGAAATAATAAAATTTTTTTCTTCTTTCAGTAAATACTTGACAATCTCTGGCAGGGCTTAGACACAACAGCTAAATTTATAGTAGCCAATCTACACCTGAACTGTATCTAAACAGGTCCAGGTGACAGAACTAAGACCAGGACCCCAGTAATCTACGTGGTTATAATGCTGGCCAAATTCCTGGCACAGATTTGGCCTAGACCAGGCAGACTCCCAGATGGTGACCGGTACAGTTTGGGATTTAGCAAGCACAGGGATCTTTTATAATTTGAAGCCTTAGTACATCCAGCCCATTTTTAGAGCTAAGATGTTAAACACAAGCTATGCTGTGGCAGTTGCTGAAGGACTAGAGGCGGACACAGCAAGTGTGATCCTCAGACTGAGGTGAAGGTTTGGGCTTCCACACTTCTTCACAAATGTGATTTTCCACACTGGTTGATTTTCACTGTTGCCAGACGAAGCTCAGTGGATTGCCTGCCCTCATTCCTGGCGTGTTGTCCTCTCCACAGTCACAATGATTGTGCTAAAGATATCCAACGTGAGAGCCATTTGCATGCCATCTCAGTAGTGCAAAATCAAGGGAAATTTATTAAATTTAATGGAACAGAAGAGTGACAAATAATCTGTTACAATGAAAATCATCATCTTTACTTTCCTGGTATGAGTCATGAAGGAGAAGTTAATCTTCTCAAAGACACCAAAATATATTTGTGATTCCCAGTTCTGCTGCTATTAATAAAGGCAACAATCATTGCCTTGCTTTTGACATATAGAGCATAGACATTTATAAAATTCTTTGCTTGAGAATGGGAATTATGGAAAATGTCCATTTCTTAAAAAAAATAAAAGACCAGCAGACTTCATGATCTCATGTACAAAGTCATGTAGGCAAAGGTCTAAGATGTCTTTGGAAGTTTCTAGGTCTAGGAAAAATTCTTTCCCAGTAATCTTACTCCCTTCAGTGTGTTCAACCTAGCAAGATGACCATGATTTATTAATGATACCTGTGATATAGGATGACAACAGGGGTCATTAGTGGAATTTAATGCCTTTACCACTCCAAAAAAAACAATTCAAATACAACTGATGTCACATCACCCACTATTTATGGCACATTCCTTCTGTTGCTGATAGATCAGTTAGGGATGGAGCTGATGTGCACTTACCTATTTGATCAACATTTTGAAGGACCCCTTACTTATTGAAGGTCTGTTGAAAGCTGGCCTTGAGTAGATTTGGGGTTTAAATTAAAGAGACATCAGGTCTGTCACCGTTCTTGATCACAGGTATGTATTGCAACCCTCACACTGCACTTACCCAAATAGGTGAACTTCCCAAGTTTGCTGTCGAGATGCCAATCACAGCTCCTGTGATGTCCATATGAAGGGAGCAACTGGAGTGACTGTCCCCTCCTTGTCCCACAGGACACCAGAGCCTCAAGATGGGCAGGGAGATCCTTGTGTTCCACCAGCAGGTAATTCCCAGCCTTGAAGTTGCTAAATGTCACTGAATACTGAAGAGGGAACCAAAAGAAACATGTCTGAGCGTGTGATTGGAGGTCCATGAAATGCAGCATAAAGAGGTAAAGAGGAAGGTGCTCCTCGCAGTGTTAGAAAACATGAAAAGAGATGTAAAACTGGTCAGGAGGTGATGGTAAATGCAGAAAAAAATCAACCCCCCCTCATCACCTTTGAAAGGTGAGGATGAACAATGTCTTCTGAAAACTGTGCTTCAGCATGACTTAAGGCAGTAAAAATCCTGTTGTGTCCTAAGCACCACACTGAACTTTCACCTGAGATATCCAAAATCATCAAGTGTGCAAGGCCAGGTGGGATATTGCTTGGAGAAATCTGGTCTAGTGGAAGGTGCCCCTGCCTATGGCAGGGATTGGAACTGGATGAGCTTTAAGGTCCTTTCCAACCCAAGCCATTCCATGATTCCATGACCTTCCTACTCCAGGTGACTACTGAGAGCTTACCTAAGAGATAAGAGAGAGCTTATCAGTCATCTTATCTAAGCCTATAAATACAGAGAGGCTTTCTCAGTGCACTTAACTCTATTTTTTTTTTCTCTGTGTTCATCCAAAGAGATTAAAGTGCGATTATCTCTTCCAGATATAATTTTGAAATTATAAAACCTTCCCGTGTTACCTGGAGCTGTTTGCTGACCAAAGGGTTGTCAAATGTCAACGTGTAAGTCTCTTTATCCAAGAGAAGAGCCATCCAGCCATACAGGTTTGACAAAGTATCAGGGACATAATTGATTGTATTTGTCTTATTCCTACTGTCAGTCACATTTAAGTTATAGGGAATGTCTGGAGCCTCTTTTCTGCAGGAAAAGAAAGAAAAGTAATTACATTTTTGCACTAAACTCTGTCATTTTGCAACCTTTACAGTTCTATTTTTATTTTAATTACAGTAGCTGTGCTGGATCTCCCTTAGAATGTGTCTACATTTTTTTAATTCCTTATAAATGTCACAAGAAAAAATATTTTGCCTCAAGTGCTGTAAGAAGAGAAAAAGAAGAGGAGAGACACAGCACGTAGGAATAAAGGAAGAGGAAGAGGAAGAAAGCAGAGAAGTGCTAACACTCAGGGTACCAACTTCTACATTGACACAGTATTTTCCCTCCATCAAGTCACAAGCCTCAGGTTCAACTTTTAGGATCTTCAATAAATTTTATGGAGTTTTGTTATTAGCCTCATCCCAGGCTGGGTGGGATTTGGAGCAACCTGGTCTATTGGAAGGTGTCCCTTTCCACAGCAGGGCGTGGAATGAGGTGAATTTTAGGGTCTCTTCCAACCCAAACCGTTCTGGGGTTCTGTGATTACTCACTCCCGTTTGAGTGGTCAAAAGTTTCCCTGAGCCTAAAAATACAAAAATCCTGTGTAATTCAAGGAGTTGATCTTTGCCTGCAGTCAAAGCTGGGGCTGCTGCAAACTGATTAAATCCTACACAAAATGGGTAAACTTTTTAGTACAGCAGTTCTCCTGAGCATCCAAATGAGAATTCAACTCCCCCCTTTTCACTAGAACTTTGCACTCCTAATTTATGACCAGTCTAGTCAAGAGAAAAAAACCCTTACTGAACAGATCAATATTAGCACTGGTATCTTGAGGGGTCATAAACCTTTTAGATTTAAGGTTGCAGTAGGCTACTCTCAGTTTTGACATTTGAGCTGACACTAAGCTTAAAAAAATCACCTCTTTTAAGCATCCCTTGAATAATTTTTCTCAATATTTGAAGCATTACCTTACAACTACACATCTCAGCATATTATCTAACCTCTCAGACTGGATATGCTTTACTAACCCAAGACAGTGCTAAAAGTCATGTCCTCCTGCAATTTGCCTGTATTTTCAATTTTTGGTTGGTTTGTTGCTTTTCTTTTCCCCCAGTGCTTTGGAGATTATGTAAAATCACCAAAGTAGTCAACCCAGATATATTTTTATTTTCTCTTTTAAAATCAGTTCAGGGATTTTTAATTGTTTGTTTGGGGGTTTTTTGTTGGTTTTCTTTTGTGGGTTTTTTTGTTTTGTGTGGGGGGGGTTGTTTATTTTTTGTTTGGGTTTTTTGTGGGTTTTTTGGTGGGGTTTTTTTTTCTGTTATTCTAATGTCTGTCACTTTGTCAAAGTGGTTTCTGCTAACCCAGAAACATTCAGCTGAGAAACAGCAATGGCAAAGCGAAGTGTGAATCAGCAAAGAATCACTCAACTAGAAGATATTGGCAGACCAATGAAACTGGAAGGAGTTTATAAGGCTTAAACAGCTTTTGTACCACTAATAAACCTCCTCTTATGGGCATTAACTGGACCAGGATATTAGGCTGCTAATTAAGCAAGCAAATGACAACAAGCCCATTATTGCCACAGTTATCAGCACCTGCACAGGTATTCAGGAGAACATTTCTAGCAGCAGAAGAACACCACACATAATGCAAAACTCTCTTGCACATCAGAAGGTCCCTTATTGGGTTGCAAAGATGCCCAATGTCACAGCAAGTGACAGAGACTCAGATCTGTCCTCTCTGCAGCATAAATTCACATGGTTTTATTCTTTATTTATTTTAATTTTCATTGCTGGAGGATTCTGAGGAGAACAGCTTGAATCACTTTTATTGGGGGGACTCCCCCCAGTACTTCCAGGAGAAGTAAAGATGGAGAAGAAAGCCTGGAAGGGACAATCCTGCTAGGATACAAGTCTGACCTGTCAGAAGGTTAGGTGGCAATTCCACACCAGCCACGTAGATCCAACAGCTACTAAATGGGAATGTGAATTCACTTACTAGTGATTTAACTGTGAATCCATTTATGTTGGAGAGGAATATTTAGATTACCCCAAATAAATATCTCAAAGTGTATAGTGAATTTTGAGATGGCTAAGAGTTAAGGGAAATAAATCTTTCCCTGTGTGTCTACTTATAACAGGCAAGTTATAGAATTATAGAATTGTTTAAGTTTGAAAAGACATCTGAGATCATCAGGTCCAACCATTAACCCTACACTGCCAAGGCCACCTCTAAACCGTGTCACAAAGTGCCACATTTACATGTCTTTTAAATCCCTGCAGGCATGGAGACTCAATTCTGTTTTTATAGAGTTATGAGCACCACAGCCTCATGAAGCCCATTTCAATGCCTGACCTCCTTTTCCATGAGGAAACTCTTTCTAATATTCAATCTAAACCTCCCCTGGTGCATTTTAGGGCCATGTACTCTTGTCCTGTCCCTGTTCCCTGGGAGCAGAGCCTGACCCCCCCTGGCTGTCCCCTCCTGTCAGGGAGTTGTGCAGAGCCACAAGGTCCCCCCTGAGTCTCCTTTTCTCCAGGCTGAGCCCCTTTCCCAGCTCCCTCAGCTGCTCCTGGTGCTCCAGCCCCTTCCCCAGTTCTGTTCCCTTCCCTGGACACTCTCCAGCCCCTCAATGTCTCTCTTGTCATGAGGATCCCAGACCTGTCCCCAGCACTGGAGGTGTCCCAGCAGTGCCAGCACAGGGGACAGGCACTGCCCTGGTCCTGCTGGACACCCCAGAGCTGGGACAGCCCATGGGCCATTGGCCTCTTGCCCACCTGGGCACATTTGGGTCATGTTCAGCTCAAAGTCAGGAATGAAAAGGAGCAGGAGATACCTAATGGCCCTGGATCTCTAGGGTTTTCTTGACCTGGAATGCTGTGTCCTTATCTTTTACATGTGTTGCTTGAGGTGTTGCCACCCATAAATTCATTTCCGACTCCCGACATGCTGCCCACAACCAAACCAAAAATTTGGGGAGCCTAGAAAGCTTCTCAGCTCAGTGTGCAAGTTAACTGGTGCAAGGACACGATTAGCCTGAGATACATTCCCCTTGAAAGCATGTCAGTGTGTTGTTTTTTTTTTTTCACCTCCATGCCAAAAAGGCACCAAAATGGCAGTACCCTACTAATGGAATTACCAGCCACAATTAGCACCATTTCCATTTGCCCTAAATAGCCAGTGATTTCACTGTGCCCTAAATAGACACCAATCTACCTCTCTTTAATGCTAATGAAGTAGAAGAGCGCTGGCTTACACGAGTATTTCTAATTCAGAGGATCCGAGGGAGCCTGCACGCATCATTAACGTGGAGAGCTTCATTATCAGAGGAAAGAGCCTTCCCCTGAACTTCTCCTGGCTTTATTTGAAAGAAACTAGGAGGCAATAGTCTTAATGCAAAATTAACCCTCCCTTTAAACTGCTGGAAGCCTTTACAAACTGTAAGGGGAAAAAAGGGATGACTCGTTGTAAAGGCTGTATTTTTATATCAAAGCAGGTTTCAATTAAGGAGCAATTTGCTTTAGAAATATGGCAGGATTACAGGACAGGGCTTTACAGTCTGAGCCACAATTCACCAATTGTGACTGTATAAACTGTTATGTAATTTAGCTCAAATGCATTGTGTAGAGCTGCTCGACAGATATGGGCCACAAAGGATTTGTTAAGCCAATCAACAACATGGAGTAGAACAAATATTAACTCTCCTGTTTGTGTTTACCATTAACTTACCTAAGGGTCCATATCTGTGTGTACGAAGGCAGGCACTCTGTTTAGCTCTAAACGCTTTCTGTTCGTGTAATAATCCATTATGATTATCCCTCTTCAAAAACAGGAAACAATTTAGCATTGAACTTCAAATGGGACACCAAATGTTTATATCAAGAGTCCATGTTTATTGTTGGCCAAAGGGAGGCTAATTCCAAATTATGACCATATCAAACACTTTACAGGTTTAATCTTGGGCCCCAGACCAGTTCACTTTATTTTAATTGCCAAGAACTAAGAATTTTCAGCTGTTTTCAGTAAATGTGTGTATCTTTGTTGAGATATCAAGCTCATTATTCAAATCTGTCTTTTATTATGAATCCTTAGTGGCAGTGATTTTTTTTCATGCATAAGTCTTTTAGGAAATAACCAGATATTTGACCCTGATCTGGAGTCACCACCACAGGCTGAATTTTAAGTAAAAGAAGAATTGAGATGGTTTCCCAGGAATAAAAAATGTTGTGACTGACAAGCCAACATGGATTCATTCAGAGTAGAATTTCTGTTCGCTACCCCTGACTTCCAAAATCCCCTGTGTTCTTAAAGCATTTCCCCAGATCCTACAGTTTATAAGCTGACATTTTCAGAAAAACTAATATCAGACAGAAATCCTGAGCTGGAAGGTAGTTGGTAGAAAAACAGTTCAAATGTCTGCAGTGTGAGCATAGCAAAGACCAGAGGACGACCACTTGGTCACTCTGCTTTTCCCACATCAGGTAGAGCTTTGAAGAGTCCCTGAGAGTGTCCAAGGCCAGGCTGGATGGGGTTTGGAGCAACCTGGGATAGTGGAAGGTGTCCCTGGTCATGGCAGGGGGTGAAACAGGATCGTCTCTAAGGTCCCTTCCAACCCAAACCACTCTGTGATTTTAGGATCAATATGTTGGTTACTACAGGAGCTGATGCACCTGGCTCTGATCTATCCAGGCCATGAGAAGAATCCAACAGACTTTCCAGATTTCTCCTTGCAAGGAAAGAAAGCTTAGAGCCAGCAAATGTTGCTTCAATGTTAAATTTATCTCCCTGCACTTAGAAATACCTCAGATGACGGTAAAGCTGAGGGAGAAGGCTTGAGGAAATGTCTTGCATACCCATAACATTGTGCAGGATCTGGCTTTGCTACCCATACCCCTGACTGCAGGCTGAATGGAAAGGTGTCCTCCATGGGGAAACAAATTTCTCTTGGTGGGATGTCTGAAATGCCAGAAATAAAGCAGAGTAAAAGCTGAATCTCTAAACTGAGCTGATGAGTTGATAACTGAACAGTCAATAATTTAATATTTGCCTTCCATGTTACGTCACAGGAGCCTTCAGAGGATGGGTTATGGGGACAAGTGACCATGTGAGCTGTCCCCTGTGTGGGTGCAGTCGTGTACATGCAATGGACACATGGCCAGAGAGTGACTGAGGACACTGAGAGAAGGATTGTGGTTTTCAGAGTGTTTCACAGCAGGGGGATGTTCAGCTGAAGGCACCACGGAGAGTAGAGATATCAAAGGGAAAGCAAATCTAGAGCAACCATCTGAACTCTCTTCAAGACTCAAAGACACAGAGGTAGGGGGGATACTATTCCATCAGCAGTGGATGGTTTTGCAGCAGAAATGCATCACACAGGAGAGGATGTTAGAGCTGATGTAGTAATTAAACCTAAAAAGTTAATCTTGCTCTGCAGGAGAAAAGGGAGATAATAAAAGGCTTGAACTACAAGACTGATGCTGATCAAGTCCAAGGCTTCCCCAGTGAGAAAAAGAAAGCAAATTTGAGGGACCAAGAGGGAAACTCCCTTTTGGCAGGCGCAGCCACCGAGTGTTTGGAGTCCCCTTCGCCGCGAGGAGCTGCCAGGCTGCAGATTATTCTAATGCTCTCCTCTTGTAAAAATTATGCATAATGTGAAGAAACTTTGAAAGTCACTTAATCATGTTGTGACAATTTTTTAATGAAAATTTGTTTTAATATTAATAGAGATTCATAGTTTCATGATAATATGGGTAGCGGTGGCATTTGGAGCAGCCGTTTCTAGCCTGCAGCCATGCTGTGCTGTGCCACAGCATAAGCTGTGCTTCAGACTACTCAATAACTTTCTCACATATAAATTTATAAAGACTTTTATAAGCTCCAATTACATTTTTAAAAGACATAAAACCCCTCTTTAAAGTGTGCTTACGTGACACATTAGTTTAACTTTCAACTGGACTTTGTGAAGAAGGTTTTTGTTACAGCAGCGCAAGCTCGGAAATGGATCCCCGTTTCCCTGGAAGTTGTTGAGTGAAGTAGTTCAGGACAGAGATTCACAAAATGTTCAAGATAATAGTTTTCCTTTTTACAAAAGAGCTTCTATAGTTTTTCTCTAGCAAAACACTCTTTTTCTCCCAAACATGTAGTTGATTTTGGGGAAAAGTGTCAATACAGCACAGGCATTCTGGTAAATTAAACAGAAGAAAGATAAAGAGTCAACTGCCCACATTGTATCATAAATAATTAATGTTGTTCCAGACATTCTTTTAGCTGGCACCAAACAGCTCTATCCCTGACAACTCCCAGGCAGGGGATCTTTCCTTAAGGTTAGTGCTGATGCAACATCCCTGATGTTTTGGAGACTGAGATGTTTAAAAATATGGCCATGTCCAATCCTTGCCAGTTGCCCCCATGGTCAGGGAATGATCCTGAGGTTGATGAGATAGAGGCTGCCATACTAGGTCTCCCCTCTTCAGATCCATTATTTGCCTCAACCTTCAAGTTTTTTGGAGCTGGAATCCCATCCCTGAAATTCAGGATAAGCAAAAAACCCCATCATCTCAAGCCTCTCATACGTTTTTTTGAGGAACAGAAAATTCAAGTTGCAGACCTGGCAGGTCTCATATTCCATGGCCTGGTAAAGCACGATAGAAAGATTTCTTCCAGAGAGATTTCTACCTCCTTTCTTGTCAGAAACTAAAGATAGCCAACCAACAGTGCTTTTGTCTTTTCACTGAGATGAGACGGATCCAAGAGCAACTTGTTAGGAACTTTTTTCCTGTCATCCACCTATCTTTATTCTCTTTACTCAACCTCTGCCAATTGCTCCTAGTCATGTTTTGCTGTATTAATCCTAAACTATTCCCTTTTTATTGCAAACACTCTCCAAATACATCTGGATAAAATTCACCCATTCTCCTTCTCCCACCCCCTCATCCTCCACCCATGCCGTAGATATTTTATTAATTGACTTTTACTCTTCATCCCCTCCAGCTCCTTTTATTCCCCATCCTGGTCCTTTTCCAGGTTCTTTTTGGAGCTCTATCCAACTGAACAAAGCCTATCTGACTCACCACACTCAGCTGGCAGGATCTGACAGTCTTTCAAATTAACATGACAGTGATTTGGGAGCTGCTCGAGACACAGGATCTGGAAGCAGCACAGAGAGGATGCTCACAGTCTCCGGGGTTAATCTGCTGAGTACACAGTTCTCAGGAGGGCAGGCTAACAGCTGGCTTCTTCTTCTCAGGCTGCCAAGGATCTTTGATGTAAATTGACTCCCAGCTCACGCAGATGAATAATAAAGAAGCTAAATAAATGGTACTTGCTTGAAATAAAACCTTAGTTGAGAAGTCTATGAAGATAGGACTAATCATCGAATCCTGGAATCATTTAGATTGGAAAGGAACCAAAAGCTTATTTAGTTCCAATCCCCTGCCATAGGAAGTGACACCTTCTACTAGACCAGGTTGCTCAAATCCCTGTCTAACTTAGTTTTGAGAACTTCCAGGGAAATTCTTATGCAGTTTACTGGGAAGACAAAATTTAGGTCAGGTTAAGTCTTCCAGAGTTAACAGCAATGGCACAGATGAACTTCTACCTGTTCTTGCTCCTTACCCACCTTTTGATGTCAGGAGAAACAAGGTGTATTAAATATGTTAACTGTCATGAATTATTAACAGTTACATCGTGGCAGTACCCAAAAGGACCCGAATCTCTCCACAGGTATCATTTAGAGAAGCTCCATCCACCCACACAGCATCAGCCCAAAGATCTTGAAGTTCATTTCATCAAGGTAAACATAGACTAGAAAGAAATTTTATCCAGACCTCATGGTTAACTGCTTAGAAAAGACACCAAGAACAGTTTTATTTTGCCTTCTATCCAGTGTCCTTTCAATTAAATCAGAATGACTCCAAACTCTTAAATTTTTCCTGACTTTTGGTTTCATTACAAGACACAGTAATCACATGCAAAGCCTGCGTTTTTAGTAGCTCAAAGTCTTATAGTTTCCTCCTTCAATGGAAAAACCAATTAGATTTTTTTTTTTTTTCTGTTTGGGAAGGGGTTGGGCTTTTCTCTCTCCTTCTTCTAAAACATGAATCATGAGGCAGACATGAATAATTGACAGCCCTCTGACAGACCACTTCAGGATTTCTGCCCATGTACTACTAACCCGAGATGGTGAAAAATGGATAATTGTTCAGATTTGTACTTCAAAAGGAGAGTGAAATGCTGAACAGGGGACTGGGAAGGGAAGATGATCATGGGAAGAAAAGCAGGAGTGATGTTCAGATCTCTAAAAGTCTTTTTCACCCTTTTTCTTATGTCAGAAATTTGCAAGTGCCCTCACTGGGTGATAGAAGTGGTGGCAGTTCCTGGCTGAACAGCATTTCTCCACTGGATTCCCTTAGCTGCCAGCTGGTGAAAGGCAGGGACAATTCCAGCTTGGGTAGACAAGTGAGATGGGAACAACCTGGCTGTACCCCAGACTGGATTATTATTAGAGTTCTCTCCAATTTCCCAAGCCTCCAAATACTTCAGTGTGAGATGCCAGATGTGACGCAGCATCCTCAGGAGATCCTTGTCCTTCTGCCATGGAGTGACAGGCCATGGGAGACAGCACAGCAGATTAAGAGATGCCACTGCTCAGGCTTTAGACCTAGTTAAAGACCAAGCAGAGGGGCAACAGTCCTGGGACTGAGCTCAGACCCAGCAGCAATCTCAGCATAACAAATAGAAGCAAAACCCGTGCTGTATTTTGGGAAGTGGAACAACTACTTACAAATGAAGAGCCATTCGGTGGAAAACAAGGTCACTGTCACAGACACTGCCACCAGAAGCTTGGCTGAAGTTGGCACTGGCTGTGCAAGATGCTGCCAGGATATCTGTGGAAGGCAGGACGTGACTTCCCTTCTGTCCTGTGGTGGAGCCATCAAGATCCTCAAGGATGGCAGAGTGAGGGAAGGGGAAGGACACTTGGAAAGGGGAATTGGTAAAGGTCAGATGTTCAGCTGTCACTGTAAACCCACCTGTGGGTGACAAGAAGGATTTCAATAAAACAGAATGGTCACCTCATGTAATGGGCTTGAAGACAACTCTCTGGAGGAAAAGAGACCAACTTCATTCCACCTTGCCCTTGGAAAAAATGTCTGATGGCTCAAAAAACCTGAGAGATCCAGGAAAATAAGTAGAAATGGTTGTAGGAATAGCTATTGCTGTGCTATGGCCAGACTAGACTAGCCCAGTACCCTGCTGTGACTGTGGTTCAGACTTACCTGATCCAGGTGCTGCCCCTGGCCCTACCAGCATCTCCTCAGCCATTCCAAACACTTCTTTACAGGCCCCACAGCCAGATAACAGTGATTCTTATAGATCCTGTCTGCCTTTTTTTGGAAGTAAATATTTTAGAGGTGAGTACATTCTGTAAATGTACTTGACTCTTCTGCTTATGTGCAGCACCTGGCAGAATAAAGCCTTGGCTGAGAGTCTGAAGGATTTTTTTCACTTCTGAAACACAGATAGCTACAAAAAAGATGAATATTCATGCAGGCTAAAGTTTATGAGCGCATTAATATTTACAGAAATGTCAGAAAATCAATGCCCCACGGACTGTAACAAATGAGCTTTGGCAGGAGTGTCCATACAACACATGGGTTACTATTCAGCTGTCCTATTCCCAGTTTTAGCCTGACTAAGCCAGATTTTACTATTCCTTCTGCCTTTTGATGTCATCTCCTGAAATCTTTATATCTTCTACGTTATTGTAGGGTAGTCTTCATCTATATATAAATACATTTTATTACAATACAAGAGGCAATTTCAGTTGGAACATTCTTCAAAAAGCCTTTGAGTCCCTCTTCAAAGCTCAGAAGGATGCTTAGATTACACATTATCTTAGGCAGATTCACCTCAGATTTAGGCTGGCCTGAGGTAGCAGCTCGGAGAAATTCTGTGAGGTTGTGTCACAGCTTTTAAAGAAATCATCACTCTTGAAATTTTACCTCCCAAAATGAAGATGCAGAAGCAAGGCAGCGTATAAAACCGGTTTCCACTGAGAAAACTGTATCAGTGAAAAAATCAGGCTACATTTGTCTTAAAATAAATGCAACATGTGGCTTCAACTGAGTGATGAAGTCATATCCAGAAAGACTGGGGAGAACCTGAAATCTCAGCCCCTGAAGAGGAGTTGTCAATGGTCATCTGTGGAAACTATGAAAACTTGTAATGGGAGGGGAAGTAGGGATTTGAGAATCCTGAAAAGTAAATATAAATCAGACTCACCCTGCCCTCTGTAACAGCCAGAACAAGTCCTGATGGCTGTGCAAGTGTTCACATCAAAGTTCCTGAAAACTGTGTTGGAGATGAAGAGCTGGTATCTTTTGGGAGTCTTTAGTCCTGCAGACATACAGGTCCTATCCTGGAATGACAGAATGAAGGAAACATCACCATCATAGAGTCCTAAAACTGTTTGGGTTGGAAGGGACCTTAAAAGTCACCTCATTCCAACCCCTGCCAAGGGCAGGGACATCTTCCAGAAGATCAGTCTAACTTGACCATGAACATTTCCAGAAATGGAGCATCCAGGATGCAGCAGCTGGGAATTTAAGAGTGTGATTGCCCATAGTTGTGAGGTTTAAAGAACAGATGTGAGCTATTGTTTGGTAAATTCTGGCAACACCCATCTAATTCCTCACTTGAAGCAAGTGATAGCATCACTTTTAAGGGCAGCTTGTTGCCCTTTGTTTGAGTTGTTGCATAGTATTTATGATGGGAGTATTTATTTATTTGAAGGGAGAGGAGAGTGTACATTCCCTGCAGAGAAAGAACCCACCTAAAAGCCACAGTGAGTGGATTTTTACAGCCCTGTTCCTTTACCTTTTTTGTCCAGCAAGTGGGAATTTTTCCTACTCTGCAAAGATGACCATTCTTATTTCTGTTCTAATAACCTGAGTATTGAGATTCAAAGGCATTTTGTGGGATTTGGAATAGGGACACACTTAAGCCAGGCTCTCTGAAAAGCTCTAGAGGACTTCAGGGTCTATTAGAACTTAAAGAACCAGAAAAGAAGAACAAAAGCCACGAGAGATGAAAAACACAATGGACAAACTGGATTTTGGGGTGATTGTAGTCCATGGCACAGTGGAAGTGTCCAACTCTTTTCCAAACTGTCTTGGAAATGGGCTAAAAATAATACTTAGAGTTAGTGAGCAGCCTGGAGGAAGAGGGGCTGGTAGGAGTCTGTGGTACTGTTTCTGAGGCCAAAGAACACTTGTAGAATAAATCTGAAAAGCCACAGTAAAGAATCCAGCAAGAAATCCACCCTATGTGAAAACACCTGAATTGAAAAGAAGAATGTAATGGACTCTTATAAGTAGATTATTACTTCAAAGAGAAGGTGCTATCTTCAATCATTGTAAGACACAGTAGTTCCATCAGCTGTTTTATTCTGAGGTCAAAACATCAGGAGTGACAGTCCTGGTCCTTGGACCATCCTATTTCAAGTCACTGCTGAGCAGAAATCCCAGGTCTCTGGTAACAAATTGCTCAAAAAAAACTCTATTGGCTTTTTTTCTTACACTTCTGGTTCTTCCATCCCACCCAATTTTCTATATTTTTTAATTAATTGATTTTATTTTAAAAATAGCAAAAAGACCATTGTGAGACAATAACTCCTCCCTTGTGTGTCTCAGAACTCTTGCTTTTTCCAGGAAGAAATGCTTCTCCTCAAATGGTCCCACAAAGAAAATGAGTTGCTTAATGAGAACATAGAGGAGGCTTTCTGAATGTCTAGGAAGTTAACAAAAATCTTGTACTTGGCTTTGACAGGCCCTGGATTCAGCCCTGTCGCTAAAGTTTCAAAGCCCCAACTTTTCAATGCCCTGATATTTCCAGAAAACAATCTCATTTTAAAAACTTTTTTTTTTTTCCCCAAAAAGTGGAAGGCATAACAGAGAGGAATATCCAAGGTTCCCATTAAATTAATGTCATAGAGTTTTAATTGATATTAAAGAGACGTCATTATTAAAGGGAGCATTACATACATTAAGATGTAAATTATGACAAGGAGACTCTTATCGTGAGATAATCAAAGAGAATCACCCCCCTGAGGTACTGCAAGAAACAAGGCACAGCGTGAGCGCCTCTAAATTTCTTAGCAAGCACAACATTGGAGTCCTTCCACGGGTCCTGCAAAGCAAAAACAAAGATATCCACCCCTTGGTGTCACAGAAATTCACTGGGACATCACTGGGACGCTTCGAGGTTGGACAGGTGAAACCAGGATTTTATCTGAACTATCTACTTGGAATAGACCTGCTAAGGAGGTTTCTTTCTGTCAGCTTCTAAAGAAAACTCATTTAAAATACCTTCTTTTTTTCTGCCAGTCAGAGAGAAAATTAATTTAATAAACAACAATAGAAAACTGAGCAGGAGGGAAAAAAAAAAAGACCTCAAAATCATGAACAAGCAGCTGTGGCAAGTTGTAACTAAAATTCTGTTGTTATCCATGTTATTAATCTGTTAACAACCTGGTAGCACCCAAAGGACTTTGTCCAGCTGCCTAAAGAAATTGTGGGAAAAGAACATATTTACTGCATAAATAAAATTACATTTTGTCAGTATTTTTCATTCTCAAGTAAAAAATGTAACACTCTGCGTTCCAGGTGGACCAATGATGCTGAGAGAGAAGAGGAAACCAAAGTGTTAACAAGGATAGAAACCAAAGCTGGTGTTCCCTCAGTATTGTCTAATCACTAAACTGAAACCATCCATGCACAGTTAAATGCAAAAGGTACATAGGAATTTGTGTTAGAAAAGCTTGGTTAAAGAAAAAATATGATTTCTCTCAAAAAATCAGGCTTGCTGAAATTCTAAGATTTTTCTGAGATCATATCAATCCTGGAAAAAAAATATGAGTAGGAAAAAATTTGCACTTGATCCTTCAGCTTTTCGTGTTTGAGGTTTTGCTTTCGCTTTTGAATGTTGTTTTAGGAAGAATAAACAGGATTATATCTTACAGCGTGGAATCTTGTAGTAGTTTCTAATGAAAATAGAAAAAAACCAGAGTCCTTTTTTCAAACTTTTTCTAAAAAAAAATTTTAAAAACTTCCATGGTGAAATGAAAAGATGTTTGGAAAAAAAAAAATTAGAACCATTTTGGTTGGAAAATCCCTCTCAGACCATGGAGTCCAAGCATCAACCCAGTGCTGCCAAGGCCAACACTAAACTATGTCTCAAAGTGACGACATTTACATGGTGTTTAAAACCCTCCAAATGATTCCACTACTGCCCGAGGCAGTCAGTCCCAACACTTGAAAACCTTTCAGTGAAGTATTTTCCCCAAAATCCAGCCTAAACCTCCGCTGGTGCAACTTGAGGGTGTTCCCTTATAACCTATTTGAAATCCAAGCTTTTCCTGAGCTGCCATGGAGCATGGGCTGTTCTCCAGGTTGCTTTCTTATTTCCCCAAATTCCTACTGAAATGTTGCTGTGAGACTTAAAAGGCATTGAAATATTCCCCGCAGTTCTTACCTTTTGCCCAAGGTGTCCATTTAAAACACTGTCAGACACAGAGACATTTCCCAGGCTTTCCACGATGTCGATGCCAAAGTCTTTGCATGAAGAAATCCA
Organism: Cyanoderma ruficeps; assembly: GCA_008694505.1. Taxonomy (NCBI): domain Eukaryota; kingdom Metazoa; phylum Chordata; class Aves; order Passeriformes; family Timaliidae; genus Cyanoderma; species Cyanoderma ruficeps. The sequence continues at coordinate 19,613,696 of VZDJ01006028.1, forward strand.
GAAATTCTGGAGTTCAAGGTTCTTGCTACTGAAAATCTACACAAAAAGAAAATAAAATAATGATAATAGATATAATCAAATAATAGAATGGTTTAGGTTGGAAGGAACTTTAAAGACCATCTCATTCCAACCCCTGCCCTGGGCACTGACACCTTCCACTCTCCCAGGTTGCTCCAAGCCCTGTCCAACCCAACTTTGAACATTTCTGGAATGGGCCACCCAAAAGAAAGAAGATTGTTTCTAAAGGGAGCCCACAGAAAGAAGCAGAATAAACTTAGTTATTTGTATATTTGTGGATTCTAGGTCAGTCACATACAAAGAAATTACAAGTTATGCAGAGAAAACAAACAGCAGCAACAACAAACCTGCAAACCACCCTTTTGTTTTATTTCTTTTCATACAAATTACCTTTTTCAGAAAGAGAACACAGCACCCTGAAAAATCACACTGGAAAAATTGGACACCTTCAGAGGAAGAGTCATAGGGATGGGTGAGGCTATAAAACCTTACAGAGAAACACATATAAACTGTTCAGGTCATCAGACAGGAATTAATAGGATCACAGGCTCCAAACTGTGAATATGTGAAAAAAAAAAGTATGACATAATAAAGATTTTTTAAATCTTTTTAAAATCAGATTAATTAATAGTGAGCCATATTAGCTGGAGAACAAAGCTAGCCAAATTCAAATAAATAAAAAGTGAAAAATTTCAAGAAGAATAAAAAAAAAGAACCCATGGAAGTCATCAGTTCTATAAAGGCAACATATCTACCTGTTGCAATCTTCATGAACAGCCCAGATCCACTTGGAGGATTTTTTATTTGGCAACATGATCTAGCAAAAGGTGTCCCTGCCCATTGCAGGGAGACTGGAATGAGATGGTTTTTCAGGTCCCTTCCAACCCAAAACATTCTTAAATTCCATGATTACAGTGGCAGACAGACGCTAGATGATTACAGAGAACACCAGCTGGTAAAAGTAGCACTGATTCTGCAGCAAAAAGAATTCACACAAATCAAGTTTCTGGCTCTTTCCTTAAAACAGGAGCCTGCAGGTGAGGGACATGGACACACAGGCACAAGAGTTTTTAGTCAGTGTGAAGGTGAGATGCTTGGAAAGATGCTGAGAATGACAGAAGGCAGTGGGGACAAACATACCTGTGCATGGCAGAAGGCAGTGGGGACAAACATACCTGTGCTCCCCCGTGGCAGCTCCAGGCTGTGAAGTTGTTCAGCTGAACACAACTGTCTGGCAAATACTCTGGGTACACCAGCAACCCATGCCTGTTTAGGACAGAAAGCCATGGAGACTCTTTCTTTACAGTGCACGTACTGCTCAGCAGATTTTCCCATTCATCGTTTTGATATCTAAAATCTTAAATCTGCGACAGTTGTCTGCATGAGACTATTTCTTAAAACCAAAGTCAAAAGTTCTCATTGTTACACCTATCAGAGCTAAAAAGGAGTGTGCAGTGCCACTGAGAGGTTCTCACTGCAAAACACCCTCCCATGCTCATGAGTTTTCAGCCAGCATTACCTTCAGATAAGCCTGACATGGATCTAGACAGATAAGGCTTTTCTTTATCTTGGATTCAGCTAATTTGGATTACAGCCCAAATGTATGCATTCCTGAATGCAGCACTTGGTTTGACCATCTCAGAGATTTGAAATCCAGATTAATATCCAGATTAACTCAAAATTCAGGTCACCTTATCTGCTGATTTTCAGTACCATGTCATTTTTTAACACTCCTTCTGTTTTAGGGAAGTACTGGTTAAAACTTTTGTCAATAGCTGTTCCTGCATGCTAAAGGAACAGTTGCTGCATGAAATGTCACAGAACCGTGGAATCTCCTCTGCAATTATAGACAGCACAATCATTCCCTGAAGGAAAATCTCTTTAACCAAACTCCCCAAGTACCTTGTGCAGGAGTGAGCTGTGTTCTCACTGAAGGACAGGAGAGGCACTTGGGATGGTCCCTCAGGAGAGAGATGAAAGAAATAGCCATACCCAGCACCACACACTGTGTTACCCTGTAGAGAGGAATATGTGACCATGAAAATAATATTACCACAGGTTTCTGGAAATTGAAATCACTTCAAGAAACACAGCTGAAGTCCATTCAAATTCTGGTAAACTGGCTGGTGGAGACTGGTACCTCATTTCTTCATCCCCAATCTTCTTCTGTTTTCACTTTGACTTTGGGCCAGTTGTAAAAACACTTGTTTTTAAAACAAGGAGGATTGACCAAGCAATAGAGACAAATACAGGAAATGGAGCTGTCATAACTCTTCAAGAAGTAAGAAAAAAAAAGTGTCAAAAACTTATATCTATAAACTACTTTCTATATGAGAAAACATCAGGAAGGAAAAGTAAAGCACAAGTTAATCACAAAGGTAAATCAGAAGCTAATCAAGTTTGTTGCTCTCCTTCTCAATCTGGATATTTCTCTTATCTCCCAAAGCAAACATAAGGAAATACAGGAAATATTTGCATAGAAAATGTGAGACTCCTAAAAGTCAAGAGAAAGCAAAGAACAACATCTTCAGGGTATGACTGAACAATTAAACTTCCTTACACCTGTGGTAAATTATGTGGTTTGGATCATTTTTTTACAGGGTAAGTGAATAACCATAGGAAGTTATTGTCGTTTTACATCTCTTAAAGAATTTGCATTCTAAAGTCTGCACTTTAGTTACATTATTTGTGTTGCAAGAGGTAAAAATAAGTGAATGTAAGGTCCAACTGACCTTAAAATTAGGAGTTTGGTACTTATAGAATCTGCATCAAGTGAGTTATATGGGTTGTATTCAGTGTGTTCTGAAATTTTCTACTCTGGGACAAAAAACCCTGCTCTTGTCAGATTAATTTGGAGACCAGACAAGCCTAGTTGGGATGGGGTTGTGTCCATACATCAATGTCTTCACGTGTGCACCTGTGCATGATCCCTCTCAACCTCCTTTGGTGTGTGAAAATTTGAACTCCAGGCTGGTAGATTTTAGCTCCCTTTCTAGGAAAAAAATATTAGACATAGGCATGTGCAGAAGGCGATGCTTTTGGTCTGTCCTTAGACAAAATTAATTGCTCTCTGGAGGTATGTGACTCTCTAAGGGGGGGGTCTGAGATGACCTTTCTTGCAGCTCTAAGGAGAGCTTGTTCTCTAAGGTCAGGTCTGACACCCCCAGTCCCATTCATAAGTCACCGGACAGTGTTAAAATACTAATGACTTTTTGGTCCCTGATGGTCCAAATCAAAGCTGAGCCTGGTGACCTCAAGGTGAAACCCTCCATATACCAATTACTTTCTTCTGACCCATCCAAGTGTGCTCCCTGCAGCCCTGATCTCTTGCATCTGTCAAGGAATAAAGTACTGAGACCCAAAGCTCTGCTTTCTCTATCCCCAGGTAAAACTGCTGCTTTTTTTCTGAAAGTGCAGCCACAGACCCTTTTCCTTTAACAAAACACTTCTGCAGTCCAGTCACATCACTTCCAGGATATTTTACTTGCGACTCCAATCGTGCGTTCTACAGATGATTCATAAGGAAAAGAAACCCTGCATATTTATCCAGCCAGCTCGTGGCTGGAGGGCAGGGGTTTTAGGCAAGCGGGGAATTTTGTGTGGAAATCAATTCTTTGTGGAAGTCAGTATATTACGAATGTCCGTGCAACCAAAATTCCAGAGAGAAATTACCTCCCTGAGCATGCCAAGTACCTGGAGGTATGCACTGCAAGTCAGTAAAATCAAGTGGCTGACGGTTTAAGTGTCTCTTAACCATACAACTCTGCTGGTGTAAATATTTCATGAATTTCTTTTAGACAGCTGGGACTCAAACTGTTGACCTTAAAGATGACATTAAAGCTCCGGATGGTGTTCCCAGCACCACTCCCACAGTTTCAGAGCTGGGCAGGATGTGAGGAGCACCCATAATGTGCTTGCTCTATCTAGTGTGGGTCCACTTTGCAGGAAAGGGTTTGGATAAGATCTCAGCAGGGATGAAAGGTTGGGAACACGGTGCCAAACAGATGCAGCCTCACCTCTTTAGTGCTGTGCAGAATGGCTGGATGGGGTGACACCAGGAAACAAATGAATTTACCAACAGTGTGACAATCAGTCACTCCTCTGACACGGGGACACCAGCTGAGCTCCACCCCGTTCATTCATCTGAGCTGTTTCCCAGTCCCCAACACCAAAGTAAGAAAAGAAAGGGAGGTTCTTTCTGGGTTTCTTAAACCCAGTCCATATGTTGTCATGCATGAGTACCACATGCTGGCTCTGGGATTTCAGGGCATTGAATGTTTATGGATTGGAACAACTAAAAGGCCAAAACTCACTAGGCCCAGGAGAGCCAAGAGAAAAAGATAAAAACCTACTTTTTAAATTATTTTTTCCTGCACACAAAAGGAAAGCCAAGGACACAGGACGGATGTTTCAGTGAGAAAAAAGCCAATATCACAGAGGAGCATCTTCAGTTCCTTGTGCTGATAGCATTTAAAAGGCAAGAAACTGGCCTGCTAATGAGATTGTCTGTGACTCCAAAAAGTGATAACCTGGGCTTACACACTGTGTTTAAAAAAAAAGTTAAACTAACCTTGTAATAATCAGTTTGCACTCAAACTGTCCGAGTATAAAATTTCATCTAACAGCCTGATTCACCAGTGCACTTAAGAGCTTAAGTCAAATGGAAATCAGTGGGAACTGGGTCTCCAAATGTCTTTGTAGGCTCAGGTTTGAGTGACTGCTCTGTTCCAATTTCCACATCATTTAGGCCACCACTAAATTTCAAGGAAATTTAAGCTCTTCAGCCACCAATGCAAATTTAGGCTCCCCAAGTAAATTGAGTAGTTCTGAAAATATTGCTGCAGGTCTCACTGTGGAAAGGCTTAACCCATCATACACAGAAGATGTTACACAGTTTGGACCTAAAGCTCTCTGCAGTCCCTGCCTTAAAGATTGCAGACAATTAATTTAAAACCAGAAATTGAAAGATGGAAGCCTGAAAATAAACAAAACTAAACACAAAACCAATAAACAAAAATACTGACAAACACCTAAAATTAAATTCTAAACTGGGAAAATTTCTATTGCATGTTCTGGCCTGGGAACCAGGCAGGTGGAAGATGAGTCTTTCCCATTACACTCTTCAAACTTCCCCAATAAACTAGGATTATAAATACCTAAAAAGCTTGAATCATTTGATCTGACAATTTTCATGAGAGAGAAAAGGTGCTAGGACTACAGCCTCATAATGCTGGTGCTGGACCAGCCCCCCTGAAGTTTAGTGATTATTATTTCACTAAGAAAAAGTCCACTGTTCTTTTGCTTGGGAAAAATGTGATTTTTTTTCTTAATATCCCTGTGCTTTGCTATCTTCCTGAGCACTTCTTAGTCCTGTTGTACATTAGTTGCAGTTAATAACAATTTTAAGCTGGGCGACTTGTTTGAGTTTTCCTTTTGCTGCTGTGACTCCTCAAATATTCCACTTCTCAGGATGATGAGGGTTATCAGCAACCATTTGAGGGCCATCTGCTACCCTGCCTGGAGCAGTGTGGGAAATGGATTTGTAGGGAATTTTTAAAGCTTGATAGAAGATTTACATAGTATGTATTTGTATGTAAACTTTGAGATAAGAAATGTTGACTTAGAAATGTTATGGAATAGCATGGATATTATCGAGAAAGAAATGGAACTAGAAACAAGTTTTAAAAGATGGCTTTGTAAATAAGACTAGATACTTTGGAGAAATAGAACATAAAAGATGCATTGTAGTAGGATTTATGAAGGGTAATTTTAGATGATTGGCTTTGAGGCATTTACAGCATTGTGTAGTAAAAGGTGATAAGTCAAGAAAAAATTTAAATGTATTGTAATTAAGAAATTGTTAGCTTTTAATTGTGATAGTGTGAATTATAACGTTTGTATTGTCTCACCTTTCAGATGAGACTGAAAATAGAATAAAAGTTTTAAAAACACCTCTCAGTTGCCCCATCTCTAGGTCAGAAAAAGGCATAATCCAACGGAGCAGCACATCTCTGCAGAGCAGAGAGGACCCCCTGATATTGGGGTACACAGCCACAGCTGTAGCCTCACATGAACAGAGAGGGATATATAAATGTGCAGAAAACCCAGCACAGGCATTTCCCAGGAACCCGTGGAGGTAATTGCAGCAAATCTTTTCAAAAGCTGAGCCAGTGGCAATGGAGTGAACAGCTCCAGGGTAAGTCAGTGCATGACAGTACAAAAGTCTGTGTTTAGTGGAGCTGAAATTCTCATGATCCTGCCTAGTTGTTGTATTTTTAAACCATATTTGATGGCCTTAAAAATGATAAATATGGCCTCGAGGGAATTGCAGAAAAGTTCTCTCCTCCTTCTTCAGTGCTCCTGTCTTCATAAAAACATAGGGAATGTGTTGGTCTCTTTTTCACCTTCAAATTTAGGTGCAAATCTTTCCTCATGGAGCAGAAGCCCCTGGGGTGATTAGGTCTTCACAAACAGTAATTGGTTTGGTCACTGGGGGTTAACAATAGAACAGGTTAGGATTATTTTTTAAATGAAAATATGCATTTTTCACTACTGAAAGTGTGGTGAGAAAGGTCAATCTCAATGTAGTTCCTTAAAATAGTTGGGAAGGAAAAGTGGTTTGAGGTTGATGAAAACCATATTTTTCCATGAAACACATAAAAGTGATTCTTTATTCTGAAATGGAAGACAAAAAAAAGAGTATGAACTGAGAGAAAGCATCAGAGAATTAGTGAATAGAAGTATTTTTTCTGAGCTCAGCTTTTTGATGTGTGGCTGTTCAGCTGTTAGCTCTTTAAAAACCTGGTGTTTTATTACCATTTAGAACAGAGAAATTTAGTTTCTTTCAAAATCAATGTCATTTTCACAGGACAGGGAACACATTCTCTTTCTCACCCTGGAATGCAAATCTTCAGCTGTATGTTCAATGTGATTTTAAATTCAGACAGAGGTGCAATTGATGTGCTGAATTTTAGTGGTTTTGTAGTCAGTCCATTAAAATTGAGGGTTTTTTTTAACAATGGCAGAAATTCTAGAGAAGCTGAGACTAAACTTTTTCCAAGTTTTCTGAATCTGTGAGCAATATAAAATAAAACAAATTTTCAAAGTACCTCAGGATGAATTATCTCCCTGTAATATTCCATTCCACTCAAACACAGCAAAATTCTCAGTAATAAATTTACCCAGGAACATAATTTATTTTGTAATATGCACTTGTTTCAATATCCCATCACAAGCACAGGTTCTGACAGCTCAGCCAAGAAACAAATATTGTGTATGTGATCTCCCAGATAAATGAAGCTCTGTGTCTTTCTGATACCTCTGATTAGAAAGGAAATGTTATGTCTTATACCAGAACTTCTCACCCTGATGTGGCTGGCAGGAGCCCTGACGTAGATCCCTGCTGGTGACAGTGCCTCAATATTGGATAAACCATCAGTTACAGACAGGCCAATCACTATGTTGTTATTGATTTTGTTCTCCTCTTCCAGTCCTTCACCTTTAAA
>VZDJ01006028.1:19621257-19641519 GCA_008694505.1 Cyanoderma ruficeps
ATAAACATAAATGTACATATAGCTGGAAACCCTCTATTATCATGATTCTCATTTCAATATACACAAGTCCAGGTGTTATATTCACATTTATTTCCCTGTACAAGGTATTATATGTGACTATACCACAACTCATATGTTCTGGACAGCAAGTTTATGGTGAAAATAAATAAAATATGTATTATAAAGCAGATTTACAGTTGGGGAAAGAGATTCAGAGCGGTTCAGAGTGGGAAAGAGGCTCACCTATGTGCACAGAGTCATGCTCCTGGCAGTACTAGAATTCAAAGTCTTCTTTATCTCCTGTCTCCATTCACTGCCTTACTTACTTGTAAGAACATTTCTAAACAGGCTGAAAAAACACCATGTGCACCTCTGAACAAAAGTGTGGGGTTTCCCCCCTAAGCAATGGAGTAGGAGAAGAGAAAGGGAAAAATCAATCAACCAATCAATCAGACAACACAGACTCTTGGGATGCCCCAGATCTAGTTACAGTAGAGAAGTAAGAAGAAGAAAAAAACAAAATCAATATTTTTTAAACTACATTGTAAAGAAATGGATGGACTCCAGTGGCAAGGAGTGGACAGTCCCATACAAGCCAAATCCAAATAAAGATACGTTGATAGGATAAGGGGAAATGGCCTCAAGTTGCTCTGGGGGAGGTTTAGGTTGGATATTAGGAAAGATTTCTTCACCTAACGGGTGGTCAGGCATTGGAACAGGCTGCCCAGGGTAGTGGTGGAGTCACCATCCCTGGAAGTGTTTGCAGCCATGGAGACATGGAATTTGGGGACATGGTTCAGTGGTGGGCTTGGCAGGGCCAGTTTAATGGTTGAACTTCCAGAACCAGGAAGACCTTGAAGGCCTTTTCCAAGCTTAATGACTTCATGATTCTATGATCAGCACTTTTGGAAAGCAGAATACAAAGTGGAATCTGGTGTGGAATGGCATAGGCCATTCTCTCTGGCCTACATTAGGAGCAAATCACATCCATTTAGTTTTCTTTATCCAACAGAAGTCATTATCTTCAGATACACCTGTTCAAGTTCTATTCATAATTCAGATTCTTTCCCAAATCATTACTACCCCAAATATAAGCCACTTCACAAGAAAACCTGTGCCCTTTGGTTTTTGGGATAGCAATAAAGACTTTTATCCTTCCCTCAGTCTTTTGAGGGAATCAGCTTTCTCAATTTTTTCCGGTCTGGATGTACTACAAACAATGCTACCGCCAGAGTACTGTTAAAGAAGTCCTTTTGACGGTCATACAGGATTTTGAGGTTTTGGCTTTTGAGCTTAGACCTTGTGTATCAAAAATTTGAAGCCCACAGTGATATCGTGTGATTATCTTGCAAACCCTCTGAAAATAAGGATTTCAGGTGAAATCACTGAAAGAATCCAATTCCTGAGCTGCAAAGAGCCAGCTGCAATAAATATTCCTTCACAGGCAATAAAATTATATATAAATTAATCCATCAGGCCCTCTGGAGCTGCTGACAGTGAAGCCATTAAAAGCATCTTGAGGATAAGGTTTGTCCAGGCTGAAACTTCAGCTCAGCTCAGAGTCCTTTAATTCAGACACAGATCCCAGCATGAGTCAGCCAAGGGATGCCAGCAGCTTGGAGGTCCTGCTCTGCTTCCCCATGGCTGCAAGGGCTCTGTACATCAGCTTGGGCCAGTCCTTGGATCTCTCTGAGCCAGCTCTCTTCATCTGCAAGGTGTCTACAACCACACTGGTTTATAATCTTCCCTCTTTAAATCATGATCTATCACTCCTCATTGTGTTTATACACAGCACCCAGCACAGGGACTCGCTGTGTGTGGGGAACTGCAGGATCAGAACCGAAAGCTTTGGTTTTTTTCCCCTCTGTTTATCTCATAATTGGTCATTTTTATCCCATCTTTTATGGAAAACAAAAATCCAGCTATATCTTTAGGTATTCAGGCAACATGAGATCCCAGCAGAAGATGCTTCAAATCAGTCTCCTGATGGTTAGTTAGGAGAAATATTTTGTTGTTTAACATTTTTGTTGCTCCAAGCTCCGATTTATTTAAGTGCTAAATCCTCTGGTTAACTTTTAACATATGCTTTCGTTCCATTATCTTCAACATCAAATGACTGAAGTTAAAGGTAATATGCTCTTAAATGCTTCACTGAGCTGTGGTCTTAAATATTACGTAATGACACTTTTCCAAAGACAGAGGAACCAAGCCCCTAAAAAAAAATCTGCTATTCTCACACTAAAAAATAATTGATCCCAATCAAGTGAAGACTGACCTGAAGAAAGACAGCTGGTCAAATGGAAAGTGGCTGCTAGGAGTTGTGTGTGGAATTGTGGGAGCTTTATTCCAAATTCACTGACACCAAAAATTGCGGAAGTTGTGATTAAAGTTCTCAGAGTGCAGTTAGGGATCTGCCATTCTTTCCTCCAAAGGAATTTTCATGCAAATGGGAACCAGCACAGGTTGCTGTTGTATGCAATGCAGATATTTGCCTGCTTCACTTACCTAGGAGAAGCCCATGGCCTGAAATGTTGTAGAAAATATTGCTGTCCACACTGAGGTTGGAGATCCCAGTCAGACGGAGGCCTTGGCCAAAGGAGTCCAGAACACAACAACCACGGATGTAAGAGTCTGGAAAGAAGTGAGGGGTGTGAGCAAAAATCACCCTGCAGACTGAGGGCAGATATTTTATACCCCTTCTCTGGCCAGGCATGGTGACCTTCCCATGGTCCAGACCCTGGCCAGTGCTGCCTTCTGCCACCAGGCAGCCCTGACCTTCACTCAGTGATGAAGGTGGCACAGGAAACAGTTATCCCTGTCCATGGCAGAGGTTTGGAATTAGATGATTTTTCAGGTCCCTTCCTAAACAAACCATTCTATGATTCTTTGAGAGGTATAAATGTAGCTTATCTGGAAGGGAAAATCCATCCAGCACCCTTAAAACATTCTTTGAGCCCATGTAATTGCCCCTACCACCACCAGTCTTCAGAGCCCTCACTGCCACTTCCACAGAGATGAATTTGGCATCTTAACAGTGACAAAGTCAAAAGAACTTCATATGTTCCTTAACCTCTGGATGATAAAATGAAATGCTGGCCCCTGCAACTAGACAGCCCTGAGCCATTTTTGGGCTCCCTCATGGTATACATTCATTTCCAGAGCTTCTCTCTTCTACATCAAAAGTGCAGTGTAGCATAAAAAAAAGTTATTTTAGGAAGAAGCAGAGATACAAAGGAAGCGAAGCAGGTGAAAATCACTCTGTCACTTAGACTTAGACTAGAGGTGAGGGTTTTTTTCACATTTAACAATCCAATTTGTCAACTGACTCAAGAGCAGAGCAGGTTTTGAGGGTGTCTACCCCAGCTTTGGGCAGAAGGTGAGTATCTCCAGTGCAGGCTGTTGGAAACCAGATAGAAATCTCCCAGGACCCCATGCACAACAGGCTCAGAGGCAGAAAGGAATGCAGGGGTTGGTTTGAAACCCTCGGAGAAACTGAGATACATAAAGTCACACAGACATGAAGTGGGAATGTAAGTTTTAGTTTTAGGTAAGTAAAAATATACCTTAACTGCCTTAAGCAAATAAGAGACTGTATTAGTTAACAGAAAAGCCCTAAAGTCCAGTTTAAAGTTCAGTAGCATTACCTTTTACAAAGTTAACTAGGTCCTAGATATAACATAAATATTGGGGTTCCCAATACCTCTGAGGCTCCAGCCCTTGCAGAGAAGTGGCTAAAATCAATTAGCAAGATGGCATGATTGAGTGTGTCTTGAAAAACCAAAAAGGTTTTAATAAGGAAAGAAAATAATACAAAAACAAAGAGTAAAGCCGAACACAGTATAGGGACAGATCCCATACCTGCTACAACACCCCAAAAATGTGCTGAGCCTCTTTGTTCTCTCTCTTTAGTACTCAATAGTTCAGGTGGGCTATTTGGCCCCTGGCCCAATAGAATCAGCAACAGGCTTTGAGTTACACTTTCCAAGCCCAATCAATGCCCCTGTGCTGGAACTGAAATAATTACTGATGGGACAGCAATGACATTCCTGGGTCCTTTACCTCACAAGAAATGTGAGGGGTGAGTCTTAAACCTTTCCCTATTTGGAAACACCTGCTGGGGGTGTGGGGCGCGTGCCAACATATAAATGTAACATAACATTGCCAACATTGCTAGACAATAGATGAGCTGTAGGCATAGGCCTTGTGTAAGACAAGATGACCATTGTCACATAACTGTGTTAGACCAGGATAGGTGCAAAAAGACAGGAATAGCATTGTGTTTGTAGCTGACTGGATGATTTATGAATAGAACACATTGTATCAGGACTGCTGCTGCTTCTGCTTGGAACATGGGGACTCTACGTAGAAGGCTTTTGCATGATGGTGTTATAAATACATACTATATGATTGGCTTTTCACAAATATTGAAATGAATACTATGTGTTAAAAAGTTATGTTGTATTAATATAACATGTTATAAATGTATATTCTAAAGTTAGCTTCTTACAAATATTAAAATGAAGGCTATATGAATAAAAATATAGTTTTTATTTCTGCTATTAGCAAAAATTATATATAGTAGTAAAATAGCTAATATGTAGTTATGCTTGTAACTAGACAGCCTGTTTAGTTAAAATAACTTCCAGCAAACATATAATAAATATCCTGCTGCTGACTTGCCAATTGTCAACACCAACCGCCTGTGAAAGGTGGGGATCAAAGCCCAAACTAAAAGTAAGAACAAAAACACAGCCAAGAAACATGCATACTCTAAAAAAGTGGACCCAAAGAAAAACCATGCCAAACCATCCCTGAAATACAAAAACTAGTTTAAAAATACAATTTGTTTAAAGTACAAAAAAAGTTTAAATATGCAACAAAACTAATACAAAAAAAAGAGCACTTTAAAAAAACCTCTAAAACAGCAGCGTGCACTTAACTAAATACCAAGTCACCCGGCCGAATCGTACTTTGCTTTTTTTCTTTCTGTCTCCTAATTGTCTTATTTTTTTTTAATTAAACCTATTTTTTAAAATTCACCAAAAAAAAAAATAAACCTCGTTTTTAACAATGGCACGGACTGTAACACTCTACCTTCATGAGACTGATCCAGCCATACAATAAACTACTTCTACACCCAGCAGCAACCTCTCTTGTTCCTCGGTTGGCCTGCCAAACTTGACAGAAGAGAACTCACCTTCCATCCAGGTGTTTCCAGTGACAGTCAGGGCGCTGCGGTGACCCCGGAACGCTCGGCCCACGTGGCGGAACTGGACGCCCTCCAGCTGGAGCCGACTGGCCTGGCCCTGCAAGGCCTCCACAACCACGATGGCCCCCAGGTCCCGAGAGCCCAGCTGCCTCTCACTTCTCCTGTACAAACACCCCGAGAGACCTAGGGCACAATCCAGTGAGAGATGTGAGGGGCACCCTCTCCGTGGGGTGGGAGATCCTCCCCACTGACCCGGTGAGACTCCACCTCCAGCAGGGATCTGAAACACGGGCCCGAAGACAACGCAGGCAAACATTTTTGATGTTCCCTCGAAATACTGTCATGGTTCTTTCCCTAAAATCTGGACATTTTGGAGGGAAATGTATCAAAACAAACAGGAAGATGTAGTTTTATGTCTTGGACAGCCAGTTGGAGTTAATTTCAGATGATTGTATGCATGAGGAAGAGGAATTTGGCTTTGATTTCCCTTAGGTGAGGTTCTTGAAAAGGAGATTGGGCATGGATGTATAGAACTAAACTGAAATGAGATATTTTGGGGTATTTTTTCAAACTCTGCTCTCCTGACTCTCCCTGCAGACGGATGGGGAACTGTTGCTACCCACAGCTTCAAGACAAGAATAGAGATTAGAGAGACTTTTTTTCCCCTGTGAGGGTGGTGAGGATGTGGCACAGGTTGCCCAGAGAAGCTGTGGCTGCCCCTGGATCCCTGGAAGTGTCCAAGGCCAGGCTGGATGAGGCTTGGATCAACCTGGAAGAGTGGAAGGTGTCCCTGCCCATGGCAGGGGGTGGAATGAGATGATCTTTAACTTCCCTTTCAATCCAACCATTCCTGGATTCTATGATATGACAAAAAATTAAATCATAGGGCTGGGCAAAATTCCGGAAAGACCCTTCCATGGGTGTGAGACTCATTCAGACTATGAATGCGTTACTCAGGCTTGTTCAGTGGAAGAGCAGAGGGGATCTTAAATTCCAGCAGTGCCTGCTAATGCCCAGTAATGCTCATTTTTCCTTGAAAGAAAGTAAATTTACCACAAAAAACACTGCTCACTCCTCTTCTGGTGACTCCTCTAAGAAATCCTCCTATCCTTTAACTCAAATAAAAACCTCAAACGGTTAGTGCGTTTCAGAGCCTATATTTATGAGTCCCACACAAAATGGACCATAAATCCATGAGTAATATAAGCAGTTGGCTGCTAGATATCAAATGAAGTCTTGTGCCACAGTCTGAAAGCCCAAGGCACTTTTTTTTTAAAGGAAACCCTACACCTGGTTTGCCAGATAACCCAACTCTGCTCACATTATAATCACTGTGTCTGATTCTGCTTCCTAAATAGGTGGTGTAAATCAGGAATCCTCCTGTCAAACTCCATGGCTTTTCATGCAGGTAAAACTAAAGGAGAACTGAGATATTTAACATTTTTTCACCAGTGATACTTTATGCATCACCTGTTATTTTTTCCTTGGCAACACTAAACAACGTCTCAATATTTTACGCTAAAGAGTACAAACAGCATTGGGCTGTTTTGTTTTTCCTTCTTCTTAAAGTGACTAAATAGTAAACACAATTAAAAATTTAATATATTATGTACACTGAAACATGTTTTCAGAAAATACTTTCTTTTCTACACCCTTAGGCTCAGGCAAAACTAAAGGGTCTTTCCCAAGATGGCTTGAAACAACAATGTGAAAATAATACATCTGAGATATTACAATGAAGTGCAGTTCAACTCCCAAGACTTCACACTTCAATGTCAAACAATGTTTGGAAAGACAAACTCTCTTTCCTGGCATTGGAATGTCTCAAAGTTATCCTAGGAAGAAAGAGTTCTAACACACAGTGATGCTGCCACAATGGGATTTTAATGGAGCAGTTTTCCTCCTCAGTGCATTTCTGTGAGAAAAGACCTCCTCACCTGCATTTGCACACTGCCTGAGGTGGAACATCCTCTCCAGTGTGACATTTCCTTGGACAACAACCCTTCTGCTGATCAGTGCCACCACAGCACTCGAAGGCAGACCTTGGCCTTTGCCCCATCCCTCTCCAACACTGTGGGGGTACCTAAGGAAAGACAAAAAAATAGCATCTGCACCTGCCAGATGGAGAGAACTACATTTATGATTTCTTGTTATTTATGTTTATGACCATAAGCACCCAAATTCAGAGTGGTTTCAGTCCTTTTCTCAGTAGGCACAGTGGTATATTCAGTGCTGGATGGGCTTTTCCTTGTCTGATGTTTGCTTTCACCTTTTTGTTTCACAAGCACTCAAACCTTCCTCAGATTATGTATATAATATTATATTGTGTTGTGTGATTTGGAAAAGGTTTTTCATGCTTTGAGTGCTTGGGCACTGGAACTGGCCCCCCCTAGAAAGTGGTTACAGCCCCCAAAGCTGCCAGAGCTCAAAAAAACATTTGGACAACACTTCCAGGTACATGGCGGAGATTTTGGAATTTCCCTATGCACAGCTAACAACTGGATTCAATGAGCCTTGTGGGTCCCTTCCAATTTAGGATGTTCTATGATTCTATGATATATACAACAATATATTTCAGCTTGGAATTTGCCTCCCAAAACATGTTTGGGTGAAAACCATAAGGACTTTTTTCCTCAAGCCCAAATTATTTCTGAAAATAACACCCTTAATCTTCCTGGGCATTGGAGTTAGGTTTCTCTAGATAGAGAATGTGTTCATTGGAGAAGATGAGAAGTGCAGTTCTCAGTCTGTCCAAGATCTCCATGCACAGCAGATGAAGAGAGTGTAAGGCAGTGAAATTAACACTCACTGGAAATGTGGAAGCAGATTTCTATAGTGAGAAAATTCACTTTGAGTGTATTACTTAAGAAAATCAATCAAAAAAGAGAGGATTTCTTTTTTACACAAGCCATAGATTTCTTGTGGGGAAAAAAAAAAAAAAGACCTCCTCAAGAAATTGACTATGCAGGAAATTTCTTTATTGTTCCTATACTGACTCCACTGGACTTTACTGGCCATCAGTGTTTTCTGCTTCAAAGGTTTTCTGAGTTCAAGGGCATGATACAGAATTTAAACATAGAATTTAAACATTCAGGATTGAACGTCCAAGACCTTAAGGGGGAGTGAGGAACTGAAATATCATTGGCCACCTTTGTTAAAGGGATTTATATAGTTATTATGTCCCACAGGGCACGGCAAATCCTGACTTTGATCAAATGTTCTCCTTGTTTAACTCTCTGCTATAAAAACCTCTTTGGCTCCTGAGAGGATACCTGAGTGGTGATCTAAGGAGCAGCTCAGTGTTGTTCACAGACTGGATAACAGCCACTTCCTCCTGCTGCTGGGCATCTCCAAGGCCTGAACTTCCCACCAGGATTTCATCACCAGGTTGGCAATCAACAGGTTCCCGGAGCACTAATCGTGTGTCACTAGCATTAGCTGATGATTTCAAGTGTGTGAAAATTACTTTGGGCATCCAGCCTGAAAAGAACAAGGAAAAGTTAAAAAGCAAAACAATGGAACTTAAACAAACAAACAAAGAGGAGTAGCATGCTCCTGGTTCAAAGCTGGGATGGACAGGGCTCAGAGCAACCTGGTCTAATGGGAATTGTCCCTGTCAATCACAGGGGGGTGGAATGAGATGGTCTTTAAGGTTCCTCCCAACCAAAATCTTTCAATAATTCAACGATTCTATGAAATCTGTGTATAACCAGCCCCAGCAATGAAAAATCTTGCCCTATAACCCTCCTTTCTTCACTAAAGAAGTTTGTTTTAACTTTCGACATTTCCTTTTCCCTCTCAGGCTTTGGAAGAGATTGGTCCACTCAGGTCCAACACACTGAACACCATCAGGGGAGAGCATGTGCCTCATACACCCACCTTTAGAATACTTTTCCTTCCCTCCCTTGCAATAGATCATCATTTTCTTTTAGCCCACAGCAAGTTACTGTCCTCCCTGGTCATACTGCAGGAAAGTAATAATAGCACAAATCACTCAGTGTAGGGGCTGCATCCTCTGAATAATAAATCATTTTCAAATTATATTAAGCAAACTTCTCTGTCCATGTCATGTTTCATTTTCTTGTTCCTTAAACTCTAGTGTCTTCATTACTTATATTCTAATGTCCCAACTAGTTCCTTAATGAAGATGGAAATAAGAAGTAGCACCTCCAAGACAATAAATCCACAACAAAATTACAGAAGAATCAAATCTTTATATGCTTTTATATTGAAGTATACATGAGCGCCTGGTCTGTGTGTCAATGATGGGCATCTAAACTTGAGAGACTTCTGTATTATTACATTTCCTTAAATCAAACTTGAAATTTCTCAACTTCCTGCTAAGAAAATCTCCCAGACATCCTTCATTTAGAGTATTTCAGTTCATATTGCAAACTGTTTTGGAAGGCATCAAACAGATCTCCTGCTGTTCAGCTCAGCCCTGTGAGGTGCATCTGGAGCTCTGTGTCCAGTTCTGGGCTCCTCAGGACAAGAGAGACATGGAACTCTTAGAATGTGTCCAGTGGAGAGTGATGAAGGGACTGGAGCATTTCCCTGCCCAGGAGAGGCTGAGGGAGCTGGGGCTGCTCAGCCCCGAGAGGATCCCCTGCTGAGAGGGGCCCTCAGCCCTGGGTGTCCCTGTGTGCAGGGAGGGCTCAGAGCAGGGCCAGGCTCTGCTCCAGGGGCTCAGCAATGGCACCAGAGGAACGGGCAGGGACTGAGCCCAGAAAGTTCCACCTGGATATGAGGATATGAGGAAGAGCTTCCCTGTGCAAACACTGAACAGATTGTCCAGAGAGGGGGTGGACTCTTCTCACTGGAGATATTCCAGAACTGTCTGGACACAATCCTGTGCCCTGTGCTCTGGGATGGTTCTGATTGAGCAGGGAGGAGGGACCAGGTGACCCACTGTGGTCTCTTCCAACCTGACCCATCCTGGGATTCTGTGAAACCACTGCAGAAGCTGAAATGCAGTTGGACACAGAGGACACTGTAGGTGCCAATGGAACCAGACTGGAATGACTCTGTAGTAGCCCCCAGAATATGTGGAGCCTGCATCCTCAGCACGTGCATCATTTACCCTACAGTTCTGCCTCTACAGGGCCATACTGTTTTCTAATGCAGACATAGCAAAAACCCATCTTTCACCATTCACAGGCACAGACATCCCAGACCTCATCCTCAATACACCTCAAAAATCCTCTCTTAATATCATCCTATGTGCATTCTTTTACCAGCAGCACTCTGTTCATCTTTAATCATTTACCTTCTTCCGCTGGGCGATCCTCGTGAAATTTTAGGACCGGCATAAAAGCCAACGACTGGCAGCAGCCATCTGCATGTGGAGCACAGCACAATTTCTCTCCAGCTCTGGACATTTTGTTTATGGCGTTGATTTGTGTGCCTGTGTTAATGTGTGTTCTCGTGCATCTGTGTCCAGACACACAGCTGACCCCTGTGGAGTTCATCTGTCACACACACTCTACAGCAGCACTGCTGGGCAACAGCTCTTGTCACTGAGGAGTGGGAAACACCATTCTGCATTCAAAACATGCTCTGGTGGAAAAGGCTTTTCTCAGGCTTTTTTCTACTTTTGAGCTCTGACTCAAAAATTTTTAAGGAGAATGTTCTCAATTGTTTGGGTTTTTTCTTCTAAAAGAATATTCAAGGCATCCAAACATTCCCCCATTTGCTTTATTTTCTTTTTCTTGCTTTCACTCCTTACTGCATTCAGCTACCTGTCTCCCAACCCACAGTTTGTTGTACCTTTTTTCCTGATGCTCTAGGTGGGGTGAGATATTTCTCTGCATGCTTAAAATCTACTTCCACTTTCCAATAAGTTCAGTATATTTTTTATCAGGGAAAACTAAGCCAACCAACCAACCCACCAAGTCTAATAGATTCCCTTTTCATAGAATCATAAAATCGTTAAAATTAAAAAAGACCTTTGAGAACATCAAGTCCAACCATTATCTCAGCTCTTCCATGTCTACCACCAACCCATGTCCCTAAGCACCACATTCATCCACTTCCTTGCTTCCCATTTATATTCCCGCATGCAACACCTCCACCAGAATCTCCTCTACTTCCAGCAGCACGAGTGACACACAAGATATGGTCAGCGACACCTTTCCGGTGTCAATGAGGGACCAAAACTAAGGCTTCTTTGTCCTAATTATAAAATATTCCCCTTGAAAACAGACTCTAGTTTGGATAAAACATGCAAAGCTCATAAAATAACCTTGCTCACCTGGGTTTGGGCTGTGCAACAGGTAAATAAACTACCTCTTTGAGGGGAAAATGTTTAAAAGACCAACAGCTGTGGTATATTTCAATTATTTTTTCCCCCAAAATATACTGCAAGCAGAAACACTCCAAATGCTGAAAAATAGATGAATCCGTATAAGTCCTTAATTATTGAACTTATTTTTAATAATTAACTAAGCACGAGTTGGGAAAAAAACCCACATCTTGAAATCTAAAGTGACTTCATGTTAAAGGTACAGGACAGAGCCTTCAGACTCAAAAAGCTGTTGCAGACAATACAAGAATTAAACACTTTACTAAATGACTTAACAGGACACCCTTAAATATGGAGCAGAGCAGAATGGTGCAGCCTAGAAGTGCAATGGACATGAAAATTAATTCCAAATGAATTAATCACAAATGTTAAGATTAGGAACATCTTAGCATCAGGACCATGGTTATGCTTCCTATGAGAAGCATGATGTGAAGTTACAGTCTTGTATGGACCTGGTAAAATTATTAAGAATGAGACAATTCTGGTGTGTACAATGCCACTCTGGAGGAAAAACAGTATAAATTTAATTTCCTATGGCCTCTAACACAAACCATTTCATAAAACTGTGTGGGATGATATGTCACTTACCTAGTTGGTTTCACCCAGTCCTAAGCAGTGATAGGATGCCAATAGCTATGGACAGGAGTAGGAGAAACAGCTTTAAACTATGAGAGTAGAGATTTAGATTGGATATTAGAAAGAAATTCTCAAGTCAGAGGGTTGGGAGGCCCTGCACAGGTTGCCCAGAGAAGCTGTGGCTGCCCTTGGATCCCTGGAAGTGTCCAAGGCCAGGTTGGGCAGGGCTTGGAGCAACCTGGGACAGTGGAAGGTGTCACCTGAGTCATCTCCAGCTCTCTGCCAGGACTCCATGAGGTGTTGATATCTTGGTTACTTTTTATTACCAATCCCCCTCCCTCCAGGGAACAACTTTCCAGAAGACAACTCTCCTTTTAACTGAGACTGATCCATTAAATTCCAGCCTGTCTTCAGTCCTCAACACTCACAGCCTGCCCACTTCTGTTCCTGCAGAATGGAACTTCTGCCTTTCACACATTTCTATCTGGCTACATGAATTCCACCTTAAATCTGTGGGGCTCTAAGTATTTCCTTGACAAGATGACAAGCTGCTTTCAAGGCAAACAGATGTTCCTGACCTGAAAACAAGACTTTTTGGAGTACATGTTGTTACTTAATGTTAGACACCCTGGGAACCTCCTAACCAAGCAAGCAGTGTGAGCCACATCCAGAGTCAGGCAGAGCTGGAGAATAGGGTTTCCACATGGGAATGTTGGTACAAACTGGAAGATTTTTAATGGGTTTTAAGAGAACTGGTTCCCATCCTAAGCCTGCCATGGGGATGTTGGTCTTTCTCCCAAAAGTTGTTCACACGTTTTTAAAAAAACTTCCTTTTTTTTTGTCATGGGGCAGCAGGGTTTGAACCCTGACACCCAGGACCCTGCTGCATCTCATTTTCACTTCTATTTACCACAAATTAATTAACTCAGTTAGGAACACACAGTTGTTTGTGGTGTTGACAAACTATAAAGCTCTTTTACACTTTCTGACTGTTTATTGGCGTTTTAAAGTTGAGGTAATGGGATCCCTTTATTTCACAAAAGGAATTTATGAGAACTGCAGGGCTCAGACACGAAATCTACTTACTGGGAATGTACAAATTACACTGCAGATAATCTGTCAATCTGTTGTAGCTATACTGTAAATCTTTAGTGTAAATGGGAATAGGAGCTTTCAATTTCCAGGAATAAAGTGAAAAGAAAGCTGATTTCCCACCCCCACCAAAAAAAACGGGAAAAAAATCTTTTCAAGAGAAGTTAATGATATAATTCAATAGATTATAACTGTTTGGCTGGGTTTTGGTTTGTTTTTTTTTTTAAGAATATAGAAAGCCTTCCACCTATGGCAGGGAGAAGACCTTTAAGGTCTCTTCCAGCCCAAACCATTCTCTATCTCTATGACTGTCTCTAGTAATAAAATACAACACACTTTCCTGCACCATTTCAGGTGTCAGACTATCTTTGGAATATAGTTTCCTCTCCATTGTCATCATCCCTTATTATTATTCCCTTTTCCTGACCTGAAATGCACTTCTCAATCAAACTTATCTTGGCCATTCCTAAAATTTTCAAATGTCAAAGTGATAACCGGTAGCACAGCCATTAGAAACTGCTGCTTCAGGACAAAGATGAGTTTTGTAAAATATATTTTTAGATCCATGCCAAAGACATTTTGGTGCTGTTGCTTCAGTTAATAAAACAAAGCACAAAAATAATCATGGATAAAAATCCTTAAGTTAAAAGGAATAGAACACCTTTTCCAGAAATCCTCTTTAGTCAGGATAGCACAGAGATGTGCTGCTACAGCTCTCTATGGCCAAATGGATCTTCAAGCTCTCCTTAACTAGGAAAAAATATTTTATGAACCTGGATTTTATAATTTATTTTTTTTTAAATATCGCAGCTACCTCAGCTCTTGCAGTGACTAGTCCACTCACTGGCCATGAAAGGTAGGGAATCAAAAAAGAAGAAGGAAAGCTGCTTTCCTGTCTTTTTAAATGTGTTAAAAAACATTTGCTTGAACTGTGAGCTGCCAACGCTCTGGACTCAAACATTTCCAGCTATTTTTGCTCTCTGATAATTCCAGTCCTAGGTATATTCCCTAAGCATTTGCATGTTTTTAGCTTATTTTGCAACGAGAGGAGTTTGTTAGGGCTTGCTTTTTAAATTTTTTTCTTTTTTTTTTTTACCTGCTACACATCTTAGAAAGACAGGGAGAAACTGGGAGCTGCCTTTCCATTTCCACCCCCGTGCAGTCCTGCAGCACTCACTGCTGCGTGTGGGCAGCTGCTGGGGAAATGCAGAGCAGCTTTCCTGCCACTTCCTGCCACAGCCACTGCACTGAGCTTTTCATTCCCATCCCGAGGTGAAACAGAAGGTCCTTTCTGATCTTTCCTGATTCATAATTGCTCATTAACCCTTAGGACACCCAAGAGTTTATCAGTTCTTTGACAAGAAGCTGCAGCAGGACCACACCAAATATTTTAGGTGGGTTTAGGTAGTTTGGAATTGGAGTCAGAGAATGGTTTGGGTTGGAGGGGACCTTTAAAAGTCATCTAGTGCAGTTCCCCTCCTCCTGTTGAAGGAGCCGGAACACCAGCTGGATCAGGTTGCTCCTGATCTTGAATCTTCTCTCAGTGAGCAAAAATAAAAAATCTGACATCATCCAGACAAGAGGACAAACTGAATAACTTTTATTTTCTCCACTGGGAAATATCCTTGAAAGTGACCTAATCTGGCTGAAAGTTTCCTATTCACGAAACTGCAGTTTTCACCTAAAGCATTTCCACCTGCATATCTTTCAACAGCACCCTGGAGAAAGCAAGGATTATCATGTCCTTTTCCTGGAAGTGTTCAAGGTGAGGTTGGATGGAGCTTGGAGGAACCTGGTCTAGTGGAAAGTGTCCCTGCCATGGCAGGGGTTTGAAATGAAATGAGTTTAAGGACCCTTCCAACACAAACCATTCCATGAATCTAGGATCTTACTGAGGATGGGAAGGGCTTTGTGATTAAACAGATCTACAGAAACTCTCATTGTCGCCCTTTTCCGAAAATTTACGTTGCAGAAAATGTACCTTCCCTGCATGCTGTCCCATAAATGCACAAATTCCCAAACATTCCCGTTAATCAGAGATCCCCCCAGTCGCTTTGCTAAGTCACATCAGTCCTGAAAACAAGGGGAAAGATATTCCTGTAATGCCATTGCATAAACCAAAATCCATGTTCCACACCTAGAACGAGCTCACAGGCAAAGATGCCACGGAGGAAAAGGTCTTTAGACAGAACAAAGAGCTCCAGCCGTGGCAGCCAAGGACAGTGGGCCCTGCAGGGAGCTGCAGACAGCTGGTGACACTGTGTGTGACTGCCAGTTCATCTCCCGTGCTGCTGTGGAATGAGACAGGGAACATCTCCCTGCAGGAGTGGGAATGTGGGACAGCACAAGCATTGCCAGGCTAAGATCAGCTTCCTGCCTCCCAAAAACGTGATGGAAGAGAATTTGGCACCAGGAAAAGTGATGGTGAGCCCAAAGGGAGAGTCTCTGCCTGGCTCAGCCTGCAGCTCTGTGGAAGGCCAGGGCTGGCTCCAGGCCTCTCAGTTTGCCAAACTTCACAGAACCACAGAATCACTCGGGTTGGAAAAGACCTCCAAGGCTGAGCCCAACTGTGACCAATCCCTGCCTCATCAACTGAACAGGAGCACTGGGTGACACATCCAGTTGTTTCTGGAACACCTCCATCCCCTCCCCGGGAACCCCAAACTTCTCAGCCTTTCTCCTATCTAGGGTGGAAATTAACCCTGAATTTGCTGCTTGGTGTTCTCTTCCTCCAGCCAATAACCTGGGTGTTGTTGGCACCAGAACTGGAAGCAATATTTTGATGTTATATTTGAAAATTTGAAGGAGGAAATTATTTGATATATAATATGCCTCCACATTTGTAACAACCCACAGACCTGTGCCCTGTCAGGAATCACAAGGTAATATATTAACTATGGTCTATTTATATATTCTATTCTGCCCTATTCTATTCTATTCTATTCCAATATATAATGTGCATTATATTATACTGTATTAATATCTTTACTACCTATATTTATCTTTATCATATAATATACATTAGTGTCCATTTCTCTGTCCCCTTTTCATCATGTTTTTTCTTATTAAGATCAGCACCAACACACAAATCAACTGATTTAAGCTTAAATCAAAGATAATAGATGCATTTCTGTTAGAAAGAAGGGCAAACTGTGAAAGACACAGCAGCTTGCCCTGAACCCAACTCTTTTTTTTTTTTTTCCCCATCTGCTAGGTCTTTAAAATCTAATGGTCATCTTATATTTGTGAATAAGAAAGTGAAGGCACAAGTCATTGTACATTAGTTACTCCATGGGAAGTGCCTAAGTGCAGTTTCCTACCCCTGGTGAACACAAGGGGATTCAAGGCAGCTCAGCCTTCTGTTCCAGAGCCATCTGCTTTAATGCATCATGTTAAAGTCAAGGTCTTGGAAAGGAAAAACTCTGTCACAGGAGGCAAAAAGACTCCTGCAACCCCCACACAGAATAGCTGGCACCTAAGGAAAACCAACCCATGGAAACAAGCTCAGGAAATCAGGAAGCTCAGGTAGTGAAAAATAACATTTACTGAATAGATAAATTTCAGTAGAGTTAAAAAAAAATCTTTTCTCTAACAGATCTCTGCACCCTATCTTGAATCCCCCTGCTACAGATATTTTTTCCCCTATTTTTTTCCCCTGGGAAGCTTTTCTTTTTAATATGTGAGTAAAGCAGAACAAATTCTCTCATGTTGTCTATGATCTCTTAATCTCAAACTCAGCACAGATACATTACACTGCCTAATGGAGGCAAAGCAAGAGGCATTTGATTAAATGTTTGATCTCTGGAGGAATGCACAGGCTCTGTAGAGCACAGTGCACAGCTCACAAATATTTTGTGTTTTATTATTGATTAAAAGCAATTAAAATTAATAATTGGTTCAACTGATAAAAAATACTTTTTTTTTTTCCTGAGCTAACCCTGAAAAAGTATCAGATCGCTTTGGCTACAGAGAAATCTGGGATAGAAGTCATGGAGATTTACCTCTAAAATGTAATTTTCTCCATTGCAAATGCAGGGACATTCTTTGCAGTAGGACAAGCCACGATTTTATATCATTGAAGTGACTGCTGACACCTCTTTTTAAATTATCCCGATTATAAAGAAGTTATTACACCAAAACTCTCAGGACATTGTTTTCTTCTTTACCACACACCTTTCGAAGCTTGGACAAAGTGAATGCAGCATGTTTTTAATCTGAAGTGTAACATCTTTCATCTAACTGAGGGGATACATACTACGAGTCAAAATTCAGGGAACAGGCTCACGGAATCACAGAATCACAGGAGGTTTTGTGTTGGAAGAGAACTTAAAAATCATCCAGTTCCAAGTCCCTGCCATGGGAAGGACATTTTCCACTAGAATAGGTTGCTCACAGTTCACATTCTTTCCCACCAGAGTACAGATACAATGTTTTAGATAAATGCCTCACAAAACTGCTGGTCTTCTTTGGAAAGAGCCACAGTCTGCTTTGAGGGGATACAACAGAATAATGAGATCACCAACACAGGACTGATGAAAATGGAAAATACCTTTAAAATTTTTCAGTGTGTGTCAGTGTCTCTGCTCTGGAGCCAGCTAGGAGAGCTGTGGGTGTTCAGCCTTGAGAAAAGAAGGCTCCAGGGAGAACTTAGAGCACTTCCAGTGCCTAAAGAGGCTCCAGGAGAGCTGGAAGGGGACTTTAAACAATAGCCTCGAAGGACAAGACAAGAATGAATGGTCTTAAGCTGTAGGAGGGTGGGTTTAAATGGAATATTGGGAAGAAACTCTTCCCAGTGAGCATGGTGAGACCCTGGCACAGGTTGCCCAGAGAAGCTGTGGCTGCCTGTTTCCCTGGAAGTGTCCAAGGCCAGCTTGGATTGGCCTTGGAGCAACTTGGGACAGTGGAAGATGTCCCTTCCTGTGGCAGAGGGTTGGAACTGGATGGTCTTTAAGGTCCCTCCAAGCCAAACCATTCTGAGATTTGATGATAAGTATTAGGACCACAAGATCAGCTGTCACAAGGACAGGCTAGGTGTTCTTTGTTTTGATGCAGCATCTCCACTCTGCACCCAGTTCCTGCCCCCACTCAGCATCCGCTGATGTCTTCAGTTTCCCTGGGAAGGACAAAGGCACAAGAACAGCCAAGGCCACCACGCTGAACTTCTCTCCCGAAGCTTGTCAGGAGAGTTTCTCAGGGAATACAGCACGAATGGAGCTGGAGACAGTGATAAATTTCCCTTCTGAACAATCAATAAAACTCTCTCAGCCCTGCTCAGGCCCCTACTGCAGATGCAAGGGCCGTAATTACATTGTCAAAAAGTCAGGTTGCCCTGGCTGACTGAGAGCCCCTCTCGAAGTGACGGGTGATTGACAGGCAGTTTATGGGTGGCACGCTCTGACTGGCAGGGGAGTTGGCTAAAGCCAAAGGCAACAGTGAAATTTCCCAGTCTGCTACAACCACCGGAGCAAAGGACTGCCACTCATGAGGGAATTGTGGGAAACCCTTAGTCATATTAACATATCAAAGTGAGGAGCTGACAGCGCTTACTAAACAATCTGAACCCAACCAGAGCTGCAGAGCATCCCCCAACATTCCCAGCCTGAAAGAGAAAAGGAATTAAAAATGTGCTCGGTCCTGCCTTTGCCAAGACAGCCAAGAATTTGGAAACCTGCTTATTTAATGATTTTAATCTGAGATAACATGTATATTTGTGTATATACATGTATCTCACAAATGCATATTGCAGAGCATGTCAGCCTCTTTCACATATATATATAAATATATATATATAAAAGGGGCTGTCATGCTCCACAATATGCTCTATACCACAGACAAGAATGATGCCAAATTGAAGACAGAAAAGCACTTTTTTTTTTCCATGTAAGAAATATGAACCCAGTAAAAGACTCCACTACTTTCTGTCATGTTTTCTAGCAGGCTTCTACTGCTTCGATGTTAAATTGCGGATTACGTGGTTTGAATGAACAATAATTGCAGCCATGCACTGGGACTGAGTGCTATGCAGAGCTTAAAGTGACTTCATAGCTACTCTGGATCTGTTGAATAAGAAATTGATATGACTTCTTGAATATGATAATAATGATAATATTATTATTATTCTATAATAATAATAGAATAAGGGTTGGCATTCTTCAGCCTGGAGAAGAGAAGGCTCCAGGGAGAGCTCAGAGCCCCTTTCAGAGTCTAAAGGGGCTCCAGGAAAGCTGGAGAGGGACTTGGGACAAGGGATGGAGGGACAGGACACAGGGAATGGTTTCAAACTGTCAGAGGGCAGGGATAGATGGGATATTGGGAAGAACTTCTTCCCTTTGAGGGTGGGAAGACCCTGGCACAGGTTGCCCAGAGATGCTGGAGTTGCCCCATCCCTGGAAGTGTTCAAGGACAGTTTGGATAGGACCCTTAGCAACCTGGGATAGTAGAAGGCATCCCTTGGACTAGGTGGTCTTTAATGTCCCTTCCCACACAAGCCTTTCAATAATCCAATGTTTTTTCCCACTAAGAGTCAAGCCACTTCTGACTCTGTGTATCTCCATCCAGGTAATCCTTGGATTGCAGACCTTATCCTCTTGTTTTCCTAGGGAATGAAGACTCACTGAGAATTATGGCCCTGAGTAAAATGGATAAATTATCATTGAGAAAAGACTCCAAGGTACTGATGTGGATGCCTGAGTTTACCTCCCTCCATCACATTGTCGAGGTAAGACTGCAAAATGTGCTCTGCCCTGTTTGTCTTCAGTTTTGTGGGTGATGGAGTCACCAAGGCAGAGTTGATCCAGGCTTGGAATGGAAAGCAGAAATATTACAGGAGGCACAACTACCAGGTGTTGCTACTGGCTTTTCCTACATCGCTAGAAAACAAAAAACATGGAAAAGTGAAGGCTCATGCTGTAAAATTATGACAATCTAAGGACAAAATCCTGGTTTACCAAGGATTACCTGGTCAAACCAAGAATTGAAGGACACTTTAAAGTGGCAGAAGACACAGAAAGTGAAGCAGTGAAAGCTGTTATGAGGCAAATTCAAGTCACAATACTTTTCTTTAAAAAAGAAAAAAAAAAAAAAA
>VZDJ01006028.1:19648301-19664294 GCA_008694505.1 Cyanoderma ruficeps
AAAAAAAAAAAAAAAAGAACAATGAAGTAGAAGATTGGGAAGACTGGTGTGGGGAGTTTCTCCTTGCCTCTGTCAAGAAGATTGACATTTACACACATAACAGTTTATATCCCTTCTCAAAAACCTCATTTTAAAGAAAAAATAACTCTAAAACAGATATTCTCATAATGAATAAAAGCAATATTAGTATCTTCTATTTAGGTTGTGATGCAGACTGCTTTAGAGATTTCCTGGAATTGAAGGGAAGCAAAGTCCACATTCCAAAGTACACCTTTTGCATGGAGATATTTTCAGTTATCACCTTTTGAAGCCACACTTTGCATTCATTGTCAATATAAGATATTTTTCCAAATGAACAGCTCATTAGGGAGGTGAGATAAAAATAACATATTTATATTTAGTTCAATTTCAGATATTCAGTTCTGCTTCAAATTTGGTTTAATTCTACTTCTTTATGTAAAACTGAATAATTGTTAAAGCCAGCAAACTACAAGAACAGAGCTGCATAGTCTCAAGAATTTTATTTTTTTTTTTTTAATAATCAAGTGGTAGAAGAGCATCAACAAAATGGTCTTATATATCACTACTGTGTCATAACCTTCAACTAGCAGGAAACTTCCTCTACATGGAAGGAGATTTGCAGATTGAAATCTCATGCCCTCACCTGGACTACCTCTTCCCATCACAGTGCAGGGGAGATCTGCTCTGGTTGCTCCATGACCAGGAATAACTCTGCCCCACAGCCTTCAGCTTGCTCTTACCAGCTCCTCTCACTTGGTGTTTCACATGACAGAGCCACAGAATTCCCCATGAGACAGGCTCAGGCTCAGAAGTTCTATTCCTGGCCAGCATCCCTGAGTGGCAAACAGCAGGATGCCACTGCCAGAGCTTTTCTTGATCCACAAGGCTTCAGTGTGCTGGCAACCCCCTTACTGCTCATTCTCCTGCTCCAAGGGTGTCCTTGGTAGGGCCTCCAAGAAGGAAAAAAAAAACCCCAAAGCAACTAAAATCTTGCTGTGTACAGAAAGACAAATACAAAGTTCATGAGCTTTAGAAAAGACATTTACTTCATAGATCTGTCACCTGCACCCTGTTGACATGCTCACTTTCAGGGAGCCATGAAAGTTTTTTGCAGCTTGGACCATGGCTGAACAAGATGCAAAAGGGAATTCTTTTATGTTGGCCCCATCCAAAAGGCTGCTCAAACCAAGAGGCCAAAATTCATCCTGCACCTCCCTCAAAATGTTCCTCCATGTTCATAGCACACAGGTACAGATCCCAGATTAGCTGTGAATTCAGATGCCTTTGTATTTCCACCAGGACATCAATAACACACTCGAAAGTTATGCTTGTATTCCAGCATTTTGTTGGATGGAGGCCTTAATCCATCTCTGGGAGAGGAATCAGCAGCTGCTTCACTATTCTCAGACAGAATTCATCTCCCCAGCCTGACAAGTCTTTGTTTTTTGGCTTGCTGTGCTCACAGCCATCTGTTCAGATGGCACGTGCTCCCTTGGAAACTGATCAGGCTCTTCCTTCAGAACTCAGGAGACAAGTAAAAGGCAATTCCCATCGGCATCCCAGGAGATGCTGCCATAGATGTATCTCCTTCAAAGAAATCTTTCTTTTTCTTCAGCTCTTAAGGGACCTCTGAGATACTTAGCAACACATGGATGGATTTGGAAGAGGAGAGCTGACTTGGTGGGGAAGAGGTGCAGGCACTCCAGGGTGTCGTCTAACACATCTGACATCATCTGGGACCTAAATGAGGAGCTTCCAGGTGAACCTCGTGAGGGCATCAGGTAAACAGCACCCACAGAGGTGTGATGAAAACAAAGGTCCTTGGGCTGTCGTTTCAGGTCCCCAAGTGACAGACATCCATTAGGTGCACATTTGGAAGCTCCCTGTGAAGGTGGGGAGACTTAACACAGGTTGCCCAGAGAAGCTGTGGCTGCCCCTGGATCCCTGGAAGTGTCTAAGGCCAGGCTGGGCAGGGCTTGGAGCACCCTGGTGTTGCCCTCAGTTTTTGCCTTCTGTCTCTGTGCAGAGGCTTTCACACGCAGCCTAATGTAAACAATGTTTATTCTTAGAATGTTTGCATTCTTCTCCTCTGAGAGAAGAAAGGATTGATGGTCATGTCCACCATCCAGGTTAAGAGGTGGCGACCTCTGTAGCCAATCTCTGGACCTCTGTACAAATGTATAAAGTAGTTAAATTGTAAATAAAGTAGAAGAGTTTGTCCCCTCACTGCGATGCTTCTGGCCTGCTCTCTTTCTGTCCCTAAAGTGGGACACACCCAGCCTTGGCTAGCGACACCCTGGGATAGTGGAAGCTGTTCCTGCTCATGGCAGAGGGTGGAATGAGATGAGATTTAGGGTCCATTCCAACCCCAACTATTCTGTGATTCTGTGATTCCCTCCTTCCACGACAATGATTGAAAGAGATGAAACCATGAAAGAGATGGCACTGCCTGGGGTTTCTGCTCAGTCTCTGCCAAAGATGTGTTCAGTTCTTTGGCCAGGATTAGCTTCCACAGATCTGATCACTGTGAAACATCCCACAGGAGTCTCAAGAGCTGCTGAAGTTGCAGCAAATCAATTTAATTGGCAGGTGAGAGTCCTGGGAGTCCAAGATACATCCTGTAAGCCCATATGAAACACGATGGCAAAAGAAACCTGCAGTCCACACCCAAACAAGAACCAGGGTTTGCATATGGGGAGGATCTGAAAGGACCCACACCTTAAACTGCTACAGATTTAGGGCCTTTAAATCCTTCCTCCAGGAATGTCCACATCTGTGAGTTGCACTCTACTGGATAACACTGAATCCCTGCAGAAAAATATACTGAAAAAAATAAGAACTGATGCCTTTCACAGTTTTTCATGAAATCAGAGAGGATTCTAAAGCTCTGAGACTAATTATTGAAGGCTCACCATAACAATGTAGGAAAATATCACACAGTGACAGAGAAAAATAGCGCCGACTTTTCTTCCTTTTAAATCTCAATTAAAAAATACATTGGATGAAATTTCCCATTAGCTGGTACTATTTGTACATCCCATGTTCTTTCTTTAATTAAAAAACGTGCTTATTGCAATACTGCCAGAATCGCTTTTACGGTATTTTAATTGTAATGTCTCTGCCTGATTAAAAAAAGAAAATATGAACTGGAAACTGCCTTAAAAAAAATAATAAAGTATCACAATGCATATCCCAAATGGATTGATCAAAATGGCACAGAAAACACCATGACAGGAACAGGTTCCAACTGTGCCTACTGACAAGGGATTTAAAAATGAGTTTAAGGACTACCTGATGCCATAGAGAAGAAAACAGAGTGAATTCCTTCTTCCAGTGAATTAAAAACCAATCTTTATCAGCAGTGACTGAAGCACAGTTTGACAACTATTGAAGTCGGGGTATCAGTGGATATTTGATGCTTGTTGCTAATAGCATCAAAGAAGAGGAAAAGACGAGCAAAATCAATATCTGTGTTTTCCCTACTCCTGGATTTCCTCACAGGATCCATTCTGGCCAAAGTCTGATCAAACGTGGATTACGAGAAATTCAAAATATTCACAGAATCAGAGAATCAAAAAAACCTTCATGTGGCACTCGGTGATCTGGTCTAGTTGACATGGTGGTATCTGGTCCAAGATTGCACTCCGTGATCTTGGAGGTCTTTTCCAACCTAAACGATTCTTTGAGTGAAAATGAGTCTTTTCCAGTACAAGGATCAAAGCAATCTTCTCCCTTATGCCTGCAAGAGTGGCTACCTCAAAAATACCTTTGCAAGAACAACTGCCCAGGTGAGGATCTTCAATTTCCCTGGGGAGCACTGGGAGTGTCACCCCAAAATTCATCTCCAAGGAACTCCTGAAAGACCAGACAGCTTTTTTCTTTAGTGATTTTTTGTCTTCAGACCTCCCTAGACCACCACACTTGCAGACAAAGGCAGCAACACATGCCTGAGGTATCAACACATCAAACACAAAGTTCCTCCAATGCAAGCCCTGTGCAAAGGAAATTTCCATCTGTCCTGGGTTATCATAAACATTTCCATACTTGTGATGCTGGGATTACAAACATAACTGCAATCTTCTGAACACACAGAATTATCTACAGTCTGTCTATCTTGTATCTCTTCCTCAATCTGTCTTGTCTGAGCCCTTTCACAGCCTGACTATTAAACTTTCCACTTTTGAGATCCACATGTTTGTGCTCTGCTTGTTGAGGAGGAGGGAGAAACTGCTGAGCCCTCGTGGCACTGAGCAGAACCCAGATGCCTAATCCCATTTTTCTATTATTTTTTTTTTTGACCTCCAGATCTTCTGCCCAGACAGTCTGGCCATTCCCAGAACCACTGTATCTTTGGGGCTACACGTTAATACAGCCAAAGAAGGGTCAGTTTAAGGCTGCACATGAAGTTGATGTCCTTGTTCTCACACTCTTCAAATAATTCCTGCGATGTTGAAATCATCAAAAGGACACAACACAGAGGCAGAATTCAAAATCCTCATGGTGTCTTAAAAAAGAGGAATTTCAAGAAATGGGCCTGTAAACATGTGTTGGGTTATTTGGATACAGCACCAGAAAACGGGCAGTGTAGCAGCAGCGGATTCTGTAGCATTACGGCATTTTTCCATCCACAAAATCTTGTATTTTCAGGTCATGACTGCACAGCCAGCCTGATGCTGAGTCATGAAAGGGAGCAGAGCTACAATTTAATCCCATTCTCCAGCTCCAGCTAAGAAAATCCCTCCAGGTAGAATAGGAATGGGACGTTTCAATCAAAGCACATATTTACACCTACCTTAGGGGTTAGGGGTTTACTGCCATGCCCATCTTCCACCTGGGGAAAGTGGTTGATTATTTGATGTGCTCATGGAGTTGGTAGTTGCTGCTCTGAGGGATCACCTGTGATTCAGTTTGAGAAGGGTGTCTATAATTCCTAAGATGAACAGGTCTTTGTTAATGTGTGTTTCTATCAATACAGGAACCTAAACTCCCCTGAGCTGGACAGCTTAAAAAAAGGGGAGGTAAGGAAAGATAAACCTCAGCCTCATTTCAGAGTAGATCTCAGCATGTCTTGATTCCAAATCTAACCAAGGCTACACAGCCAGAGAACCTATGACAGTTGTAGTGGATGCAACAAGCAACTCCACACAGCTCAGATAAAAAATTCCTGCAGGTTACAATTCTAAAATGTTTTGTCCCTCTGTTTGGCGTGCAACGATGGAGAAAATAATGGCATCTAGAATATTCGAATGCTGCTTTTCTAACCGAATTGACATTATAAACCAGGCTTCTTGGAAAACACGATAAAGAGGAGGAAGGATTTGAATGTCAGATGAGCCAAAGCCATAAAGATACTACTCCAGACTTCATTAAATTCAATCAGAGCTACGGCAGCTTCATGAGGGCTGACTCATAGATCAAATGAGCCTTTGAATAGGTCCAAAGTTCAGAGGGTTTTTGCTCCAATATTTTGCCCCAATTCTTCACAAAGTCAGTGACTGAGCCCCAAAATCTTCATCCGGATTTGAAGTCAAAAAAAATCTGGTGTTGTGGCCTGTCTCCTCAAAAGTGTGGCATAATCACAATAAGGTTAAGGAGAATCTTGAATCACAGATTTAGAATTTTCACTGGGATAAAGAATTGTACTGTTTTGCCTTTTTTTAATCTCAAAATCTAAGTTGATTTTTAATTTTTTTTTAAATGGGAATGATGTCTGATGTAGCAATTCTTGAAAACCCCTGAGCCTAGACTGAGCAAGTTCAATCAGTTTTGGAAATGTTCTCGTGATAGGGATAAACTTGAAAACTTTTTTCTTTATCGAATTATCATTCAAATTTAAAAAAAATGTAATTGTCAAATGCACGAGTTTCACCATAATCTCAATGAAAAACTAGTACCTTTAATACCATTTTAGCATAAAAGCAATTTTACCAGCAACAATCCTGGTCTTTAAACATATAAAAACTCCTGCTTTCATTCTTTGAACCCTATTTCAGCAGAGGTTTAACTTTGAGCAAGCAATTTCACCAACGCAACTCATTCCCTTAATACCAGGCACGTGTACAGCAGTTTCCACAACCAGGACCTCACTTCCATGGGGGAAGATTTGTGGCATGGAATTACAAGTCCTTTAAACTCTTACTTTGACACCCACAGAGATACACCAGTCTCACTTTTATTCTGGGTCTATGCACAGGTACATAAACCCAGCAAATCCAGGGTTTCCCATCATAACTGTGCTCTGTTGTTTACTGACTGAGGTAAGTACCAGCTGTGCTCTAGGATTTGGGATTATTTATTGCCTTTGAGTTGTGACCTGCAATTCTATAATGTCAATAATTTTGTAAAGTTTTTGTGACACATCTGCCCCAAAGATGCCAAACAGAACAGGGTTGGTTTTTGTTATCAGCAGTGCCATTATCACTGAACACTGGTCAGGACAGCAGCAGTTTTGGTAGATTGGGGAAAGAAAAAAGGTGGGGAAAAGGCCTTTTTGCTTATATTGCCATTATGCCTCAAACAGCATAAACAATTCCTTATGCACAGAGAATATTTAAATTCTTGCCCTGTCCCCCATCACTGCTCTCTTACATCTACCGAGAGCAGGCTCAGCCTGCACAACCAGGAATGGAAGGAGAGATCAGGGCCGTGACAAACCCCATCCCTGGGGGAGGAAGAGCACCGAGCCGCCCTCCTGCAGACCTTTGAGCAGCAGCAGGTTGAGGATGCTCGTGGTGGTCCCCAAGAGCAGGGTCCGGCCGCCTTCTATCGTGACGTTATCGCCATCTCGCGGCTGGTGGCCCGCAGGCCAGCTGGCGTCCTCGTCCCACCGCCCGCAGAACTGGAGGGAAAGCTGGAAAGAGAAAGATCCCAGAGAAGTTCAAAGCTCACCCCTTCCCGCCTTTCAAGAAGCCAGTTTGCTCAGAGAACAGTGGAGGAGATGCCAGTGCCGTGCCCAGCGTGGCATCTTCTCCACCGTCCTCTGGGCAAGCTGACTGCCAGATGGACCCTGTGTAAGGCAAAGGAATAGAAGGATTTTGGCACTGGAGAGGTTCCTGGCCTTCAGGAATGCCTGTCACAATTTGGGGGCTGCCCCTTGTCTCGTTCTGGTTTGGGGAAGGAGGGATTTGCTGCAGGTCTGGCTGCGGGCCGACCCCAGGTTTCCTGGTGTGTGTCTCTCTCTGCCTCCCGAGAAGCAGAACTGCACTGTTGTTTCCTGGTAATGTCATAAAAATAACCTGAAGACCTTAGAATTAAAACATCCTGCTGGATGGGCAGTATTTTGCTTGAGAGATTTTTGGGGTTTTTTCCTTCCCAAGGGCTCTCCTGCCGCTCATCCTCATTTAGACACACATTTCTCCTCTCAAATACCTGTTTAGCTTTCTCAGCTTATCTGGTGTTATGATTGCCTCTTCTTTGAGGGTGAGCACAGCAGTTCCAAATAAAGCCCTGAACAACTTGAAAACTCCTAATACACTGACTCTTGATGTGCAACAGCAAAATGATGTCCGAGCTTAAAGGGTCCTCCTCACCTGTAAACTTCAAGCATGTACTTTGCAGTGAAGGTTTTATAAAATCACAGAATTGTTTGACATGCAACCATTTCATTCCAGCACCTCTGCCATGGGCAGTGACACTTCCCACTAGACCAGGTTGTTTAGGGACCTGATGGTGAATTTCTGGAAGAAGGTGTGACTATTTTTGCCTGGACATGTGTGCACAAGTGTGGACATAGAAATCCGAAACGTATTATCTGATCCCATATGTGAGCCAGCAAGAACATCCTCTACTCATCTGAGGCTGGGGGAGGACCAGACATGGAAATATTTGTGGTCCTCACTGGGCTGTGCTAATCCAAAACAGGGGTGGAAAAAATAACCTCAAGACAAAGCAAAACAGAGTTACTCCATTTTCAAACGGAGCACATCGAGTGCATTAAAGCTTTTGCTCAGGAGCTGCAGTTGAGGGGAATCAATAATGGGGGTGTTATGATCATTGTTCTCTTTTACTGTGCTGCTTTCAGGTTTGGTTTTATGTGCCTGATGTTTTGTAGAGTATTTCCCATCGTGTTGTCCCTGAGCAACCTGGTCCAGTGGAAAGTCGCTGCCCACGGACCTTCAGATGAGCTTTATGCTCTTTCCAACACAAACCACTCTGTCATTCTACGATTCTAATTCTTTACACCAGGGAATGAGTGATGGTTCCCGGGCTAAATGATACAACGGGCTGATATCCACCCTGGCTGGATGCTGGGATTTTCTACAATCCATTCTATGATTTCTCTACAAAGGGAATTATCTTGGTTCAATTCAGGTTGAAACCTGGGACTGCATTAACACACAGGCAGTGAAAAATTCTTGCGAGTGAAAACTCTGGTGTCAGAGGGAGTGAACCACTTCATCATTACTGAACTAAAATTATTGAATAGTTGCTAAGTGCAGTAGGACAAGTTTAATTATCATTAGTTGCAAACATATAAATATATAGTTCAGAGATTTAAGACAAATTTCCAGCTGAAAGGATAGATGCCTTTACCCACTATCTTTCCAGAGAGGCTGTGAATTACTCTTCATTGACAATGCTATGGAGCAGATTGTATAAAATATACAACAGATGTACTGAAAAACAGCTGATTGAACTTGTTTTTATCTCAGAGGAGGGAACAGTTCATAGAAAGGTGCATACACTGCTTATCAAGCCAAGTTACAAATTCCATAAATTCCTGTCTGGTACAAAAGCTGCCAATGCCACCAGCACAGCACTGGAGGAAGCAGCTGTGAAATGGTGGGATCCACAGGAACGTTTGGTTGAGAAGGTTTGCTGGATGCCTTTAAGTCACTCTGACCCTCTGAAATCATTTTGAACCTTCCAACTAACACTAATGGACAAGCAAGGCAGTAAGGAATGTACCAGACGTTCTTGCTAGCACCACTTGCTAGCACGTGGTTGTTGATAGAAGCCCTGCAAGAGTTAAGAAGAATAAATTCTTCTTTTGAATTTGAATTTTTTTATTATTATTATTATTATTTTAGGATGGCAATAAGGGATTTCTAATTAGAAAACATTCTAGTTCTTAATTTAAGCTTCTCTCTACCTAACGTCAGTGTTTGAGCTTGATTGGTTTCTGCTGCCACCTCTTAAGAGGACTCAATTACTGTTCAGTTCTATCAACACCCTCTGGCACAAAGATCTCAGTGTTCATACATGACAGTGGAATCACAGAATCACAGAATGGTTTGGGTTGGAAAGGACTTTAAAGATCACCTCGTTCCACCTCCCTGCTATGGGCAGGGGACAAGTTCCTCTATCCCAGGTTGCTCCAAACCCCATCCAGCCTGGCTTTGGACACTTCCAGGGATGGGGCAACCACAGCTTTGCTGGGCAACCTGTGCCAGGGCCTCTCCACCCTCACAGAGGGAGAAAATAAGTTAATCAAGGTCATAAAAGTCTCTATTTTTCCACCCAGTCCATACCTAAATTTTCCAGTGAGAAAATGCCTGGCTTAGTCCACTGTCATGTGCACCACCGGCCTGTGTGCCTTCCATGTGATTTCTGATTTGTACTTTTTCGTCTTTATAAATAAAATTAAATAGATGAACATCAACTGATAACACAAGACTGAGAGCTGTTTATAATCACCTGTGCTATCCTTGCATTACCACAGAGAGAATAAATCCAAAGAATCTGTTTTAGGAGGAGAAAAGGGGATTTTCTCAAGGAGCATACTTTAAATTACCACAGCACAGTAGAATGTACAGGGGGGTTAGAGTGAAGGCAGCTCTATAGGGATTGAGGAAAGACATCAAACAATTTTGTTTGGTGATTCTTCTCTTGCAGCCCTGCACCCTTCCCAAAGATGAAAGACCACCTCCCTAAGATCTTTGAGAGAAGGAGCTGTGGTCTAATGCAAGTTTAGTGCAAGGGACGCCTGCTCTGAACCACCAGCACAGTTTTCTTCAACTCAGTGAATCACGTATGATTATCCTCCCTGATTTCTAGGAGAAAAGCACAGTGCAGGCTTCAGCTGCAACAGAATTTTAAGTTCCTCTGGTGAAGGGTAGTGGTGTTTATATCCAGTTCCTTTTAAGCAGCCCATGGTAAGGTAATATGAACTAATACACAAACTAATTGCATATCTCTCATTAAGCAGAGTGGGTGACAGAGTCACAACATCCCTCTCACTGTTTTTTTTTGCAGACAAGCAAAACTCTTTATTTTTCTATTTTTTTTTCCCCTGCCTGGCACCCTGTGTTTGACCTCTGGTGTTTAATTGAAGTACTTCTCAGTAAGCCTGAAGAGCAGCAGCAGCTGCAGTTTCCAGGGCTGTGGCCGAGTGCCCACCCCACGTGTGAATGAACCAGAAGGAACCTGCAGAGCCAAGGAAAGCTGTGTGCCAGCAGCTGGTGCTGGCCAGTTTCTTCCTCTGCTTTTTCCAGCTTCAGGAAAAATGGCAGGGAGCTGGAAAAGTCAGGATGGGAGAAAGAGGAGCTGGCATAAAACAAACCCTGAGCTGTGAAGCTGAAGCTGGCTGGAAGTAGCTGCTGCAGTGAGGTGGCAGCTCCACGCTCTGGCTTCAGTGTGTACCAGAGTTGGAAAGATGATTTGGAGGGAACAGAGCTTGTGAGAACATAACCTCTCTGCAGCCATCTGTGTCACTGTCAGAGGTCACACTTGGATGTGGCCAATTTCAATGAGGTTTAACAGGAGGAGCAAGACAACAAAGATGCTGCAATCCTGCAAGGTTTGTGACAATCAATAGATAAACTGGGCGTGAGTCTCTTCTGGTTGTACATTTTATACAATATAATGAGTTAAATAAACACTTATAAGCTGAACTGAGCACATAAAATCCTCCCCCAGATTGTTGCAGGATGTGCCCTCACATCACACATCCATAGGAAACCCACTCTGGCAACATTTCACATTTTGAATCCAGCACAGCAGATGGCATTAACCCAGTAGGGAGCCAAACCTCAAAATATGGGAAGAAACCGCCTGTGGGTGGGGAATCACCAGCATTGGGAATCCCTAAGAAACCCCAGTTGTTCTTCCCGGGGCACAAAGAGCAGAAGGAGCTGGGAAGGGATCTGACCTCAAAATTCAATGAATGGAGTCCTGTAAGTGCTTTCCAGCTCTGATGTGCAATTGGAATTTGTCACACACACAGCAAATTTCATTTGCTAGGGAAAGGTTTTTTACTCAGAGGGAATTTGGGCACTGGAAGAGGCTCCCCAGATCAGAGCCCCAAGCCAGATGGAGCTCAGAAACATTTGGACATGATGGGATTTTTGGGGTGTCCTGTGAGGGCCAGGAGTTGTGCTCAATGATCCTTGTGGGTCCCTTCCAACTCAGAATATTCTGGGATTCTATGCACAACTTGTATCAAGCCCAAACCTTGTGTACCAGGCCCATAGCTTGTTATATCACAGGTTAATTTGGAGAGGGTATCAACTCCTTCCCAATCGTATTTGCAAAATAATTAATGAATTATGTAAAAGTAAAATAATATTTTTGTAGCATACAATAAAAGACACACCATCTCTTTGCAATTCAGCACCTTACCTCCTTTCCTACCTACTGCACCTTCTTTTTTCATTTTCCAGGCAGATTTCTTTCCATTTTTAGTTTTTAGCTGCTGCTGTTGTCAGCCAGGCTGGCATTGCCTTTCTGTCAGACTTTGGGGACACAATCTCTCAGGATCAGTTTGTCACCTTGTGCCTGTGACTACCAGGGCCCAGAAACAGCAGCAGCAACTGCAACAACTGAGTAAATAACAGTGAAAAACTTGCATTCCCACCCAGGCTGGTAAACAATTCACAAATGGGAAGGATACCAAAATGCAAGGTTTCGTCTTTAAAGGGTTGAGAAACTCCTGTTTGGACACAGAAGAGATCATTTGATCACCCTTTGGGATAACTTTACAATTTTTTAGCTAAGTGAGGTTTAGAGTACAGTCCCAAAAAAAGACTGCAACAATAGTTACAGGCACAAAGGCAAGAGCTTTCATCCTCTCATCACAAAATAAATTCTAAAACAAAGGCAAGAAGCAGTGATGCAGCTAAACACAGACCCTGCTTCCTGGTGTGCTCACTATTCTCCCTTCTTCCCTAGATTTTTAGGAGAAATTCTTTACAGTGAGGACCTGGCACAGGTTTCCTAGAGGAACTGTGTCTGTCCCATCCCTGGAAGTGTCCAAGGCCAGGCTGGATGGGATTTGGAGCAACCTGGGACAGTGGAAGTTGAACCTGCCCATGGCAGGGGTTTTGAAAGAATATATTCTTTGATGTCACTCCCAACCCAAACCATTCCACAATTCCAGGCTGTGGGCTCCAGCTGAGGATTACCTGTTACATGACTGGAGGGAGAACCTGGACACAGGAGGGTTTTCCCACCAACTCCACCCCCCGCAGAGAGTTTTAACCTTTCCCCAGACCCAGGTGAGAGGACACAAAGCACACTGTGGGCCCTTCAATCTTTAGCAGGAGGAAGTTTCCCCTGTCCCAGTGAGCACATCCATGAAGGAACAAAAGCTTGGAGTGCTGCCCCCACAGCAGAGATTGACACCCAGGAGAGCAGCCTTTCCTTGGTGCTGACAGATTGCCATTTAAGCAGCGAGCACGGAGAGCAAGTGTTCCTGTCCTCAGTCACCACGGAGAGACAAGGTTAACGTTTCCGAGTGATGGAGTGCGGCGCAGATTTCCCCACGCCACAGACCCAGGACTCCACACCACATTTGAAAACACTTTAATTTCAGTGATGGATACAGGGAGCTCACTTCCCAGGCTGTGAACTCTTAACAGCTCCTCAGTTTAATACATCATGAAAAGATTTACACACCCCCTCACCCAACTCCCATCCACCTGAAGGAAAGAAAAACCTATATTTGGAGGAGACAAAAGAGGAGGGGAGGTATTTTATTATACTAGATGTCTTTTACAAGGGAAGTATTTTCAGCCATCTGCTCTAATTATTCCTCCTGTATTGGCCACCATCTTCATGCAA
The DNA here is from genome assembly GCA_008694505.1 of Cyanoderma ruficeps. Lineage (NCBI taxonomy): Eukaryota > Metazoa > Chordata > Aves > Passeriformes > Timaliidae > Cyanoderma > Cyanoderma ruficeps. The sequence goes on from VZDJ01006028.1 coordinate 19,661,322, forward strand.
CAATAGAAATAATTATCTCCTCAAGGGCAGAAAAAAAATATTTACAGAAACAAACAAAAGTTGATTATCTTTAGCTCCTAGGGAAAAAAAAAAAAGAAACAAGCTACTTCTTAATGAAGGAGCAATTAGGAAGGTGGGTAGAACATCTATAATTAAACCAGACAAATTGGTGCAGGCTCCTCCCTCCTACACACACTTGAAAGAGATGCAAATGTAAGTTATTTGCTACAGTCAGTAGAATTAACAAGCAAAATGCTGCCCAGTGCCCAAAGAAGCTGAACCTGTCTCTTGGCATCATTCCCTGTCTGTCCTGCTCATCACACCTCTAACCCTTTGCCAAATTAACTGAAAAATACTCACCACAACTGCAAAGCTGTGGAATTTCAATTGGCGTGGGGAGGTCTTCCTCTGTGTAACAGCATCCCCAAGACAATTACAGGATTCTCATCCATCCTGTTCTTTAAGAACGGCCTCCTGTCTGCCCATCACCACTCAGTGTAAAAGGAAGTGCTTTTTCTATATAAACCAAAACCAGAGGACTTTTGCAACTGTCTTTTCATTCCCTGCAGTGTATAAGGATTCTGCTCACGGAGAGAACGAAGACATACGTACAGCTTTGTGGGAAGGATGGAATGGGGCCATCCCAAAGAGAACAGAAAATACCTTATGCAAAAAAAAAAAAAAAAAAAGCCTATTAAAAGCTTTTTGAAAGCTGATNAAAAAGCCTCTACTAAGAGCAAAGCACAGTGCCTCATTTGGTAGACAAATTCATGGATTTTGACTTCCAAAAAGAAATTAGTAGAATTTAAGTGTCTGTGCTGTGAAATCAATTATTGGCCAGACTGAAGCTGGCCAAGGAACAGACTGATCAGGGAAGTGGTGGGATCATCATCCCTGGAAGTGTTTAAAAAACACATGGATGTGGCACTTGGGGACATGGCTTAGTGGTGGACCTGCCATTCCCCATGGTGGACCCCGTTCCTGAGGGAATGGTTGGATATGATGATCTTGGAGATCTTTTCCAATGTAAATTATTCTATGATTTTTAAGCCTGAATCTCCCAAGGCTTCTCCAAGAAGTCTCGGGACAGAGGGTACCACCTATTGCTCATTACAGGTGCAAACAACAACCAGGAAAGAGCTGCAAACCAGCACACTGGGAACATTTCTTTAGGCAAATCCCACCCCCACCCATTCCAAAAAGGTCAATTTTCAGTACCAAAAATGAAAAAAAAAGGATACAAGCCAGAGATTAAGAATTACCATTATTTGTAGGGTTTCTCTTGACCATGCACCAATTCCAGAGAAGCTGCCTTCAAATATTTAAGTAGCCTGTACTGAGTTTCTTAGGAAATCAGAGTGCCAAAGGAGTCTAGTGGATCCTACAGTGTGCTCAGCAACACCATAAAGGAATTTTATTCATGTGCACATCACTGCAATGTTCCAAATTTGCCATCGATTGAGGCATTTCCAAGGATGTATGTGGAGGAGAAGAAAGTAAGAGAGAAAGGAGACCCCTGGAAAAGTTTGAAATGGAAAATCTACTTCCATCCTCTCAGGGAAAGCACCACATTCACCTTTATTACTTCTATTTCACAGCATCATGGAATATCCAGAGTTAAAAGGGTCCCACAAAGATCACTGAGTCCAAATCCTGGCCCTGCTCAGGAAACCCCAAAAATCCCATCCATGGGTAACCTGAGCAGACACAGATAACCAAACTCGTCAATAAAGGTGGGGAGATAATGGGACGGCATTCTTCTGGTTTCTGAAATAAATGTTTCCAAAAATGGCAGGAATTGCTCAAGCCACAAATCACTAAGGAAGTAACCATAGACACATTCATAAAAACAACAAATAAATTAATAACACCCCCTCAGAACAAAAACAGAAAAAAAACCAAAAACAAACAAAAACAACAACAACAACAAAAATCAGGAGAAGGCAAGATATCAATATCTAGAGAACTATATACTGTGAAAAAATTAATCATTTATGTCAAAAAACAACATTATCCCCAAGAAAACTGGAAGGAGAAGTGGCTATGAATAAACCAAGGATGGAAATGAGCAGGATGTTTTTGAATATACCTGCATGGAGAGACTGGAACAGGTTTCCAGATAGAGTAAGAGACCAAGCTCAGTTTTCCCTTGTGACTTAATATTCTTGACATGACAGCCTGGGACAGAACAAGCCTGGAACATAACCCAACAAACCACTTCCAAGGCCACAAGGTGACATTTTTTCACTGCCTGCTTCATCTGCTGCTGTGTAACTTCTCTTTACCCACTACTCCAGCTTTAAAATGCAGGTGGGATTATCCCAGCAGGTCCCTCTTTAATTACTCCCAAAAGCCTTGATACAACAAGAAGCAGGGCTGGGTTCATGGCTGGACATGTGATGCACTATCTAATATCTTTATTTTTAACTGAGACTCCTTGTACCCTGAGTTTAAAAAGAAAGGATTATTTTCCCTTTTTTTCTTATTTTGTTTTAATTTTAGCTGTCCTGCAGAAATCTTTCTGACTTCTGCTGAGTCGCACAGCCACAAGAAGGGAAGAATCTGGCTGGGCATGTTCTCTATGGAACTGATGAATGACTCAAGTCTCTCCCAAACTATTAGAGGATAAATCTGTTTACACACAAAAAATTGACCTGGGCTGGTGAGGTGGGACTAGAACCAGGAAACTGGCATGTCCCAGAGGTAAAAATGCATTTGCAGCCAAGAGCATTAGTAACTCAAGACCATAAACAAGCCACAGCATCATTAATTACTCAGACAGGGGCAGCCACAGAAGCAGTGAGAAGACCCAAAAGCCAACTGTAAATAGTTCATCGAGCTGATTAGTTCAGGAAAAAAATGAGTGGGCACTTTGGAGGTCAGAGGCCATGACACAAGTCAGTCTCAAGCCGGCTTGCAACTGGACAATGGCATGAGAAACAGCTCAATTCCTGTCTAAAAAAAAAAAAAAAA
>VZDJ01006028.1:19664308-19716772 GCA_008694505.1 Cyanoderma ruficeps
AAAAAAAAAAGTTTATTCAGCAGGGGAGTAATCACTGCAATTTTGAAGCACAGAAGGTAAGGCTCCTTGCTCCAGAAGTATTTAATTAAGGACACGGAGGATTAGTTAAATCTAATGGTGCTTTTGTAGGGAGGATACTGAGAAGACGTTACTGTTCTTATGAGCGGCATATCCCAGGTATAGGTGAAGCATCTTCGTACACATAGGCAAAAAACTCACCCAAATCTCATGTAAAATACCAAATAATGGAGGGAGATGTGCACTATTAATCCACTCCATAATTAAATAAACCATGAGACCTCTGGGAAGGTCCCTGTCTCTTTGTCACCCTCACACGAGGACCAAAGTGGGTTTTTTTGGGTCTCTCAGGGTCATGGTGGAAGGATGAGCCTAAAATCAGAAATCTCAATTTCAAATATTAAAGAAAACACCCCAGGAAGCAAAGGAAGTGTTGTGGAGCACATGAAGAGCCTTGTTTCACAGAATGTGTGTTTTCTGCCTGGTAACTCCTTGTTAATACACAGGAATCTTCCCAATGTTCATTTACAGCATGATATTCAGAGACAATTTATTTATTATCGTGGAAACTACCCTAGTGCAGAGTTTTAAGTCCAACTTGCTGAAAATACTGTGAGTGTAAACACATTGAGGAATTCAGTGCAACCTTCCAGTTTAGATACAACAAGACTGGGTTTTCCTTTCCAGAAGACTGTTAAAGGGCACACATAATTTACACATCTCTCTAAACCAGCCATTTTGCAAAGTATGGAGGCTTCTGAGACAAATTAAAAGCAGCAATTTAATGGTAATGAGAAAATTACAGCATCAAGTTGTTTAAACAAGCAGGATAACCAAGCCTGGTGACTGTGTCAGCCTTTGCACTGTGCAAATATTGTCTCCCAATTGAATGATCTTGAGTTAAACTTACTAATCTGAGAGCAAATATTGCAAATGCAAAGATTAGCTCAACAATTTGCCGACCACCTGCAGGTAAAGTAACCAAACTATGTCCTTATGCGTCTACAAGCAGGATTTCTGAATGGGTGCTCCAGTAAATAAGGGAGTAAATGGGAGGAGTGAGGCTCATCCACCCCAACAGTGCCAGAGGGAGCTGCTGATGGGTAGTTTTGGGGGTTTTTTTTGGATCAGGCAGGAAGATAAACAGAATCACAGAGATGTTTGGGATGGAAGGAATCTCTGGAGATCATCTAGTCACACCCCTCTGCCAAGACAAGGTCACCCAGAGCAGGTGACACAGGAACACCTCCAGGTGTGTTTGGGAGGTTCCCAGAGAGGGAACTCCACACCCTCCCTGAGCAGCTGTTCCAGAGCTCTGACACCCTCAGTGTAAAGAAGTTCTTCCTCAATTGGAGGTGGAACTTCTTGTGTTTTAGAACTCCTTGCAAGAGTCCCAAGTCAGCTGTGAAGGTCAGGACACAGGTGTGGGATCCAGCCTCTGATTTTCCCACAGTTCCCATGGAAGCAAAGAGAATACAGGTGAGTTGACACACAAACCATCTCCATAGCAAACCTGGCTTGCAGGGGGTTTGCAGTGATTTACCAGGCAAGGACTGAAAAGTGCTTGGAAGAGGGTAAACTCTGTGTGTGGGCTACATCTTGGTCTGTCCTGTGCATAAAATACAACAACCAGACAGCAAAACCACACAATCCAAGGACAAAATTGATTCATTAATTCCATCCACATCTCCTCAGCCAAAGCATCGGGGCCATTGATTATTACTGGGCACGACTGTCACCCTGATTTTTCAGCCTTCTGATGTTTGACATTTCTACTGGAGTTTTCTCACGCATTGTAAAATAAACAAGGAGTGATGTTTTGTAAATATGAGTTCTTTTCCAGGGGGAAGGACAAATTAATAGACTTCTAGTTTGAGCAGTGGGGTCGAAGAGGTGTCAATCTCGTCCCCCCAATTGCTGGTCAAAGTCCAAACCCTATTTAAACCCTAAACCCAAAAATAAACTTTATTCTTTTTCTCACTTCTCAACCTGACAAGTGAGTGTCGTTTTTCGTGTCTGTCTAGTGACACACGACCATCTACCCAGGGTAGGATCTGATGCAGAGCAGCAGCATTCAGAATTATCACTGCATCACGGGGATAAGTGCAGGTGTAATGAGGTGTAAAGGGCTTGGGCGGCAGCAGAGGCACAGTCACTTCTCTAAGATGCATCATGGAATAGGAATGGTTTGGGTTGGAAGGGTCGTTAAGCTCATCCTGTTCCACCATTTCCATGGGCAGGGACACCTTCCACTATCCCAGGTTGCTCCAAGCCTCATCCATCCTGGCCTTGGACACTTCCAGGGATTGGGCAGTGACAGATACTCTGGGAAACCTGTACCAGGGCTTCATCACCCTTTAGCAAGGAGTTTATTCGCAATATATGACCTAAAAATGCTTTTAGCTTAAAGCAATTACCCCTTGTCCTATTACTCAATGCCCTTGTGAAAAGTCCCTCTCCAGCCTCCCTCTAAACCTCCTTTAAGTCTTGAAAGGATCATTTCCTCTCACACTGTGCTATAGGGATGTAGGATTTGGGACTCCCAGCAGCCACCAAGACCATCCTGCTCCTGGAGAATTGGGTGGCAGTGACCAACAGTGCTGGTGTCTGACTTCTGCGATGGAGACAATCCTGCACCTGCCCCTCAGGTAGGGAATCTCACCCTGCACAGCTGTAATTATTTCAGTAATGTGAGCTTTTGGAGTAGCTCCTCCCAAGCTGCGAGCTTTCAGAGCCCGCTCTCCAACTCAGTGTCCTGTTTAGCTTTAGCACATCAACAGCACGCTGCCCTCAGCCTATCTGTGTGCATTATCTGCTGCTCTAATGTATCGTGTACCCAACCACAGCATCATTACAGGTAAGTGCTCAGGTTTAAATGCAAACATAATTGCATAATGTGGGACAGCCAGGAAGAATAATGCAGGAAATAGAGCCAGCTCCATCTGATAGCGCAATCTGACTGGAACGCCGGCCCTTCGGATCAAGCCGCGCAGCCCAGATGGGGCAACCAAGAATAAAAGTGCTCCGTGGTATCTTTATTGTCATCATCAAAAACACTTATCCTCCACAAAGGTAAAAAGGTGAAGATGGGACTGGTACAGAAAAGGTCACAGAAGCAACAGGGTATCACCAGGTTGTGGGGGCAAGGAAGACATCACACCCTAGAAAAAGCCACCTTTGCCCCATCACTCCAAGCTGAATTTGCCAGTTCCTGATGGGAATCTTAGCACCGAGTGGCATTTAGAACACTGGGGACACCCATGCCATTTTCCTGCAGTCGGGGGTGTCTCCTTAACTGTGATAAGTCCAGATAAAACCTCCCATCCTGCTGTGCAAGGGGCTGCACAAAGAGGGGAGAACATTCCCAACACAAGACGCCTTGAAAATCAGAACGTCTGCAGCAGATATGTACACTTTAATGCATTTCTTTTATGTAGCTAAAATTAGAACTGATTCTCGATGGAACAGCGCTTCCACCTATTTAACTTTAATTTTTTTTTCAATAGTTTGAGCTCACAGTGGCACATGATAGACAATTTCAGGGGTGCAGACAGCCCCACAGCAGAGGCCAGAAGGCAGCTGAGTTAATTTAGTGCACTTTGAACCACTTGCCCTGAATGACAACGCCTCCACTGAAGACAGCATCACTACATGTCATGGGACAGTAACCGCCCTTGTCATTTCAGGAGATTTTAGCCCAGACTTCATTGAAATCAGACAAGATGAAAGCCTATCATGAGAGAGAAGCTCTCTACCAACACACTGCCCTCTGACCTGGGAAGCCTTTGAGTTGGAAGCACAAACTGCTGCTGTTGAGCTGTAAAGACATCCCTCTGTCTGCAACAGGGCTGTAACAGCTCATCTTTGTTGGGAATGCAGATCCCCTGCAATAATACACTCCATGGCCTTCACTCTCTGCCCTCCCCCACACACACTTGTCTGCCTGTTAATCATTTGGCAGGATAAAAAACCCAGGGTTCTTCTACCCAAGGATCCCTTCTGGCACATCCTTACCCCAGAATCTGAATGCATTCAAGTGCTAAAGGATGCAGATGTGTGCTGAGTAATATTCCAAGGGTGAATTTCATTTTGGAGAGGGTTGGGTACCATCCGAGTGCACACACACAAAAGAGGATGTTGGTAAAAAGTGGAAACACCAGCTATCACCACCTGACCCAGAACTGTTACCCATGACACCTGTATTCAAATCCCTCATGTACCTGACAATCCTGAAACTCCCTCCTCCACACCTGAAATGGAACACTGGCTTGGGTCTGTGCCAGTGACCAGCATCTGAAGTCCTTTCAGCATGGAAAAAACTCAATTTCTGCAACATTGTCTCAGCCATCTCAGCTTTGAAGCCACATTTTTAGCTCAGTGGCTCCATCCCCTGATTCACCCCAACAGGGCTCCCAAAAAGTCACTGCACAGCAACACTGACTGCCCAACTTCTTCTGAGCCAATTAATTTTAGAGACTCATGCAATCACAGACTGGTTTGGATGAGAAAGGATCTTAAAGACCATTTAGATCTAACTCTCTGCCAGAAGAAGGGACACCTTCCACTAGACCAGGTTGCTCCAAGCCCCACTCAGTCTGGTGTTGAACACTTTCAAGGATGGGGTAGCCAAAACTTCTCTAGGAACCTGTTCCAGGGTTTCCCCACCCTCACAGGGAAGGATTTCTCCCAAATATCTTACCTAAATCTACCACAGAATGATCTGTGCTGCCTTCCTGTGCCTGCCCTCCTGGGTGAGCTCAGGGAAAAGCTCCCCTCAACACTGAAAGCAAAAATTACATCTTCTGCTCACCAAATACAGGTGAAGGCAGGAGGAAAAACTGCAAATAAAGGTGAATTAGAGAATGAAAGAGGAGGAGAGCGTGTGTGAAAGAGAGAGCCCTAAGTGTTAAACTTAGTGTAACCCCTAAGTGGGTGAAGCTGAGCCTGACCCTTGATCAGAATCCCAGACCCAGAGAAGATGTGTGAAAGCAGGCAAATAAATCAATAAGCAAAACAGCGATCTCTTTCCTCAATTTTATTTGAGGAAGTTCAAATTTACCCAGCTCCTCACAAACCGTCTTTGGCTAGAATCACCGCTAACGAGCTCTGACATTTGAAATTTAACTGAATATGAGCTAACAGCTCCCAGCCCTCCACCACCCAGGGAGCTGACCGGGAATATTTGGTTAAAGTCATAGACGGGGCTAAACTGAGCTTTATTGAGAAGAGCCAGCGTTCAGGGCTAAGTGTTTATAGCACCCACTTCACCTGATGCTTCCCTGCCCGGGCACGTCTGCTTTTCTTCAGGGGGACCACAGAGCTCTCAGTCCCCTCCTCTCCTCCCGGGCTGTAATTATTTGCTGATTTTTACGAGGTCCCCTTACGATCCCTTAATGAAGTCCTTTGCTCTGCAGCAATTCACGGGGACAGATTGGACACGAGGGGCTTCCACTTAGGGAGCTGCCAATCAGGGGATGGTACCCAGCGTTTAGGCAGCAGTTGTTAAGGCAGTCTGTCACCCGGCTATTACAGGCTCATCACGAAAACATCTTGCTTTTACTGGCAACCACATCAAATTAACCCTTTCCTTAGAGACAGGGGGAAGCCTCCAGTAGATTCATTGTGGCAAAGAGCTCTGGTTCTCCCTCCTGCTACAGCAATTGTGGGGTTTTTTTAGTCATTAATAAACACTCTCTGAACTGAAATCGCCCGACTTTAAACCTGTTTTTCCTCTAGCTGTACACCTAGTTCAAATTTTTAGTCTGTGCTAAACATTGTGATAGCACCAACAGTAACAAAACCAGGAAAAAAATTAAACTTTAAAAAATACCCTAAACAACAAATACTATTTGTTCTTTCTCTATGCCTCACTCTAAACTCTGTGCACAGAAGAAATCATGATACAAGATGAGTGTCTGTGCATCACTACCAGAGGTTTGCCACAAGACTAAATTTTCAGGCTTTTGTTATCCTCCAGTATGATTTTTTTTTTTTCAAAGAAGTAAAACATAACTGTTCCCCTCCCACACACTTTATCCAAGGCTTCTTCTCACTTCTTGTGGATGGAGTGGGACACCTGATCTTGCCCTCATGGCAAGAGGAAGGCCAGGCACCAGACTCAGAACTTTAGAGCCACATCCATGGCCCAATCCCATCAAGAATCCCTTCAATGATCATGCTCTGGCCAAAACAATTCCACTGAAATCTCCCTGATTTCAGCAGAGGGTGACCACACACCCAGTCTTTTCTGGGTGCTGAGCCAGACCCCAGAAATGTTTGGGAAGGGGCTGTAGGTCAGCCAATGCCTCTGGTACACAGGAAACACAGTGTGCAGCATCCAGCCCACAGTGCTGCTCTGTTTGGGACTGGGGAGAGGACAGAGGGTGACATAGTCCTCTGTTAGTGACACAAAGCCACATCTTTACCCCCCATCACACCACACAAAGGACAAAACCATCAGATGTGTTAAGCCATGCTCCAATGCAGACTGAGCCCAGGCTAGGTGTGTCTCCAAGTTGCTCAGCCCTTTTCCCATCAAATTCAAGATGGGCAGCTGGAGAAGGTACAAGGCATCGTCCAATTTCACCCAGAGCCCAAGGCTGGACACCCCAGCACAATCCCAGGCATCCAACATTCCCACTCCCTTCCCCCAAGGACACAAAGCCAGGTTGAGCAGGGCTTTGAGACGCCCTATTTAGTGGAAGGACCTACATCTTTAAGGACCCTTCCAACCCAAACCATTCTGTGAGACCACATCCCACAGATGGAGAACCAAAGCCATGATTTCAAACACAGAAAATCCTTTCCCCTCCAAAATGCTGAATTGCTGAGGGAGCCAATTAGAGTTTCTGTCATAATTAGACAAAAAAGTGGCAGCAGCGCTCTGTGCAAGCACCTGGGAGCAAGTGGAGAGAGCACAAGCCCACAGTCACTCAGGGAGCTTCCCCACACCCTCCTGACCTATATTGGAGCCTTCCTTTTGCACAGGAAGGGAAAGATTTGCTTTCTGTCCCCTGGAGCAGCACTTCCAAAATAGCACTTTTCACTCCAAATCTGTTTCTCTTAAGGGTTGGGAGCAGGCATGAATGGAAGGGGAAGAAGGAAAATGGTTCTCATTAAACTATGCCATGTTCAGTTCTGGTTTCACCCAGGTTTGTTTAAATGCACATGGAAAAGCTTTGAGGTGTTTTGGATTAAAGGGACTGGCATCCTATCCTGGGGATTATGGCATTCCATCCTAGGATATCCTGAGGATACCTCCCCACCCACCTCTCAATGCAGCTGTATGAGTGGTGGGGAGAAGACAGTTCCCTAGAAAGCCACTTATAATTCAGGAAGTCATCTCCTCAGAGACATTAGAAAGATGGTGGGACTGAAAATAAAAAGAAGAGGAGGGAAAGAGAAGGTTACAGTTCAGGCCTTCGTTTTTCACCTGACAGCAGGAGAGGAAACAGTTAAACCTGAAATCGGGAAGCAAAAAGTTAAAGGAAAATAAAATCACACAACGAGCACATCTAAATTTCCCACTGCAGCCCAAGGCTGAACCCATTAAAAGGAAAAAAAAAAAGGAAAAAGAAAATAAAAATGAAAAAATAAGAAGGAAGAATTAAAAACAAAAGAAAAACAGAGAAAAGAAGAGAAGCAATTTTGCTTATCCTTTCCTCACACACCTAGCAGCCCCTTTTTCCGATTATTTATTTATTTACCTTCCCCTTCCAGAGCAAGGTCCTTATTTCTCATTTAGTCCAACAGAGATTGTCCTCCTGGAATGACCTTTTTTTTTCCTTTCTCTCTCTCTCTCTCTCTCCTCCTCTCCTTCCTCCCCCCCTCCTCCCCTCTGCCTCCAGGCCATTGCCCTCGTGCCAGTAACTAGATAACACACTCTATCAGAGATTTTTTAAAAAATCATTGCAAAGGCACTGGGGCTGATAGTGGCATCAATCCTTGCCTGACACGGGCTCGGGTCAACCATTTATCTCTTCACATTGCCTGTGGTTACTGGGGAGCCCATCTTGGTTCTCTACATCTTAACAACCTTGCAGATGGTGCCTCTCTGCTCCAGCAGCCTCCGCACCCCAAGACTGGTTTTGTGGGTTTGTTTTTATTAGGGGTTTTTTTTATGGACTGTTCCACTTCTTTTCTGTGAGGGTCTGGTGGGTTTTATTGCACCCCCCACCTCCTTCTGAAAATAATTCTGTGACCAAGATAACAGGTTAAGTAAACAGGGACTTTGGAGATGCAAGGATGGGCTTGCTGAGCTGTTAAAAGTGAATATTTATGAAAACATGCACAAAATATTGTAGAAGAGTTTCATCTAGTCCTACTCCTGATGTCCCATCCTGTGTGACATGGCTATTTTTCTCTGGTTGTACTGCCGAAGGACCCAGGAGCTCTACTCACAGCCCAAGACAACATAAAGTCAGGTTCTATCAGGATACTTGCTAAGAAATCCAAAAAACTATTCCCAGACCTCAGTAAATTGTGATCCCCATGGCCAGACTAAGAGCTCTGGTGTTTTGCAAACACAGATATCCAAATTCTCTAAATGGATACACAGGAATTAATTATGATATTGTATCATAACTCTTCCTCAAGCAGAGAAGTGGGTAGCTGCTTTATTAACCCCTCCAAACAAACTCCATATCAAACTGGAATCTGCTCTGTTCTGGCAATGCTCAAGGCCAGGTTGGATGGGGCTTGGAGCATCCTGGTTTAGTGGAAGGTGTCCCTGCTCATATCAGGGGAATTGGGACTAGATGATCTTTTTAAGATCCTTTCCAGCCCAAATCACTCTCTGACTCTATGATCCCTACCCTGCCTAACTACTCTCAGCCTTCTGTAGTGGTTTTCCTCATGGACTGCCAAGAATGAGCTTTTCACCCTAAAAAATGCACCCATCAAACATTCAGACAGCACAAGGACAGCTCTAAAATGAGAGTAAAAGAGAAGAGTCACTTCCCATCTCTTATAACCCTCATGGATGAAGAACTGACTCAGGAGTTGTCCCTGCCAAGGCAGAGGGTTGGAATGATCTTTAGGGCCCCTTCCAACCCAAACCAACCTACAACCTTGCATCAGTCCTGCTGGAAGTGATAAAGCAACAAACAGCCCTTTATGCCCAGAGTGCCCTGGGTTTCCAGAGACCCTTCCATGCTCCCTGAAAGCTGCCCAGGTTTTGCCACCTTTATAAATCACCAAATATCTCCACCAGCTTAAACCATTTCATTGCTTCCCTCACCTCCAAACACTTTGGCATCAGGAGAGATGGTAAGTAAGGGAAAAAAAGGCTGAAAAAGAAGGAAAGGAATGATTCTAAGATCTGCAGAGGAATCCAAGGGATTTGAAGAGCAACTCCTGACTATATTAAGTTGAAGTTGAACAGAAAGGATTTTTGAAGTGACTGTTCATATCTCAGACAAAGCATTTGTGGGGTGTTTATATATTTTTCTTTCATAAGAAGTGAACAAAGCAGTTATCCCTGTATCAGTCACTGAGCTAAGAATTCACAGATCCCTCAATACTCAAAGCCACCCCTTAAATCTCAAGATCTTCCCTGAACACCCTGTTAAAAACAAACTCAAGGCAGCTCAGCACACCCAGGCAGAGCCACAATCCAGGGTGGCATTTTTATCTGGTAAATTATTTTTTATGAACCTCCTCTTCCTCCACAGGGACCCCTTGAGGGTCGGGTTGCAGGAAATTCACTGGGATACCAGTTCAGCTTCCCTATGGCTGACTTAATACATGGCATGGGCCCTCTGCCAAATATTCCCTCACCCATGTGGGCCAGCAGAGGAGGGGGAGCAGGGAAGCACAGCTCCAGCAGCATGTTTGCATCATGATTAGGTCTGGTCCAGCGATCTGGAATAACAATTGGAAGCCTCACTAAGCATAATGGGTTCAGAGCCATCCCAGCCTGGTCAAACCCTCCCATGAGGATCCTCTCCTTGTATTTTCGGGGTGTTTTGCACATCTCATCAAGTGTCACCAGAAGCTGACATCTCATTACGCAGCCAAGGTGGAAGTGGACAGGTACTGAGTGAGCATTAGAACTTTTCTTTTCCCTTTTATTATTTAATTCATGTCTTCCCATTATCCAGCACATTCTTGAAGCTGTGAACTAATTAAGTCCTGTGGGATATACAATCAGCGCTGGGTTGGTTTTTTTTCCCCCCTCCCTCTCTTTTCAGTAGGCTAAATTGCATTATATACTGAAATAAAAATAATTGTGCAACTCTTCTTAGATAATAACCGAGCAAGTTACAAACACTAATGATGCTGAATGCAACAGTGGGGCAGAGGGCTGCTGCTTACTTCTTGTGACCTAATTAAGTCATACAGGGCAAAAGACTTCAAACACAAAGTGAGGCAAGAGCTTAAACCATTTTCTAAAGAAAATCATAAAAATTATTCTCTGGGGGGGGCGAGTGGGACATAGACCAGACCCCAGGAAAAATCCAAGTTGAACTGAAACTTTATGGAGTCTGCTATGAAAATCACGGATCTCTATGAAAATCACAGATCTCCAGGTAGCACCTTCGAACTCCATGATATTCTGGGAGTCTTCTAGATTCAGATCTCAGCCCAGCTCACACTGCAACCATGGACCTGATGCTCTTGAAGGTCTTTTCCAGCCCTAAGGATTCTATGATTCAGGCAAGCAACAACTGGGATACCAGAATTGAAAGGACAAAAACTGAGTGATGGATTTTGCAGCACCTACCAGAAAATGCAGCTGTTTAAATAATATAACTGATGAAAAAATATCCTAAAAACTGTGTCAGAGAATAATGGACATATCATAGAATATCCTAAGTTGCAAGAAACCCACAAGGATCATCGAGGCCGACTCCTGGCTCTGCAAAGAACAACCCTAAGAACCCCAATCCGTGCCTAAGAATGTTATCCAAATGCTGCTTGAACTCTGGCAGGTTTAGTGATGTCACCATTTGCACCTCTCAGGCTCAAGTTCCCAGCACCAACATTTTACTGGTTTTTTTTGTGGTTTTTTTTTTTTTTCTGCTCTCAACCAAGGCTGTTGTCTCTTCTTGCCAGTGCCCGTTCATTCTGTGCCACAAGCCTCTGTCAGCCTTTCTACATTTTCACTTCCAGCACCATCCTGGAGCTAATCCTGCTCCACCATCATCATCAAATCACCTCTGAGCCAACCCTCCCACAGCACCCAGCTGGGCTGAGTTCTTGGCCTGCCTGGGCATCCTTCAGCTGGCAGCAGAGGAAGCAGAAAACAAACCACTGAGCAGTGCAGCAGTGCTGAGAACAGGGTAATGCCCCTTTTTTTATGGAGTGCTTTGAGATCCTTGCATGAGCATGCAAGAGAAGTGCCAGATGTTATTATAAAGAGATGCAGCCCCATTACTTGTACACAGAGTTGTGCTGCCTGCTAATAGCACCATTATCCTAAGGCACGTGGTGCTATTAATGCATTTCACTGCTTAGTGCTGAACCTGGGGACCATTTTTTCCACTGGAAAGGTAAGGCCAGTTCACATGACATGATTTAAACCTCCACAGTGAAGCATGCATGCGCTGCACCAGGTCGTAAATCTTAACGGGATGCTGTCAGCCAGGAAGGGACCAAAATTGAAGCCATTTATCTGAACTCCCCACCCATCCACCTCTGCTCACCCAAGCCAGTTTTGGGAAGAGGGATAAAATGATTCCGAATGCCCACTGGGTTCATTAAGCAGCAGCAAATCCCAGATCTAAAGCGCTGCTGTTTTCATCCTGCTCTGAGTGAATTTGTTCATTCAGGACACTTAGGACTTCCTTGGTTTTTCCCTGCTCTGAGCAGAAAAACCACAGCAGGGACAAACCTCACAGCTTCTTCCTCTTCTTCCTCCCACCTGAGTCAAAAGACAGCCTGTCATCCTGCCATCACTGGGGCTGCAGGAGCTGTGACACAGCTGAGCTGCCCACATCAGACAGCAGCAGGGAATGTCCCTCCAAGCTGCAGCCCAGGCTCTGGGACTCCAGAGACGCCCTTATCCCATTTGGGAAGGAAAACAGGAATGCAAGCAGGAGTTACCATTTGATCTCATTCTTGCCTGGGCACTTCACTCCTGCGATCACCAACCAGCAATTTTGGAGGGTTGTTTTTCTCCTTAGCTGGGCATGTTTTAGGTACCATAACTAACAAGGCTGATGAGCAAATGAACCTTAATAGGTAAAATTCTGCATCTGGCATTCCTTCACAGACCAAGGGCAGGCATAACAGAAGCAAGGAATTGTAATTTAGGATACTCCACCACAATAGTAATATTCACGTAATGTAGAATTGCGAGTATTCAGAGACTCTTAAATATAGAATAGATCTGATCTATAAAACTAAATATAGAATTCAGCACTAGAAATGCACCAAAATTATTCTACCAGGACACTGCAGCTACTTTTTGGGGTGGCAAAGTAAATTTAAAGTCCTTAAACACAGGAAATCTCTTTGCAGATAGAGTTAAAACATATTGTGGTAGCTTTAACATTGATGCTGAGCAAGTGAACTTCGTTGTCCTAAACTGTGCTAAAAGAGTGTGTGAAAATTTTATTTAATAGACTAAAAATAGCATTTGGTTTTTATCCTAAGTCAGGGGTGTAACTGTCCCCACTCACACATCCCTCTACTCAGGAGTTCTCCACCACATCTCAGGAGCTGGTCCTTTAGGAAAGGATAGTGAAAAAGGGATAATTGGTGCTCAACAAATATCCAAACCCTCTAAATTTTTTCTTACAAGTAGCTAAACACCCCCTCTGCAAAACTGTGGGGACTCTAACAGGACATTTCAGGTTATCAATGACATTTTTACGTATTAAGTCTTAAAATTTATGCTGGTTGAGAATTATAGCTTCATTGTCATGAACTCTTGGCGTATGCCTTCTTTTCTTGTTATACCCACAGACAGCCCTGGGAAGACTGTCCCATTATCCTTCAGCTACTAAAAAGCAGCAAAAATCAAATATAACCTGGGCTGCACTGAATGCTAAGTCTCTGCCAGAGAGCTGAAAGTGTACCTCATGGCTAAGATTTCTGCTCAACAGAAAATAACATTTTTAGAACAGAATTGAATTTGTATTAAAAAAAAAAAAGGGGAGAGAGTGTTAACAAATATATACATTGCTCAGAAAATAAGGCAAAATTCATTTATGTCTCATAAAATACATGATTAGCCATAGTTAACCATTAATTCAGCTGTGCTGCATTAGAACTGCTATTCAAAGTTGGAAAGCATTTAATATTATATATTGCTGCTGCTCAGCCTAAATTGTTTTTTTTTTCTTGCCCCCCTTTAAATGTACACAATATTACAAATTTAATTTTAAGCTGTTTGAATCAGTCTGTAAAAAAGATTTGATTATACCTGAGTGTTCTGGCCCCAGTTTTTCCATATCTCAGTAATCTTGGCAGTAATTGGCTGATTAGCTCCCTCACACTCCATCTCTGCCTCAGTTTCCATGGTAATGTTACAGGAGCTATTATAGATGAGAACTTCATCTCTTTCCACTTTAGGGCTGAAACGAGAAGGGAGGTTAAATGGGGTGTCATCAATCTTAATGAAATGCAATTATTTTTACTCTTATTAATCATTGCAAGCCATTAGCTTGTGGCAACTCCTGGCCACCATTTGTCAAACTTTGCAAATTTCGGTAATTTTGTTTCCATTCTTTTATTGTTTATTTGTTTTTCCCCCCTTTATCTGCACACACTCAGGATGAAAATACATGCAGTAAATATCTCTCAGTGATGCTTTTCTCCTTCCCCAAACCCTCACAGACGGGAACGAATGCCATTCTAGGACCAAGGCAGGCAGATAAGCGCAGACAACAGGGAGGGAATCAGCAGTGGTGGGAGCAAAGATGGACTCCTACAAGGAGTAGGGTTTGTTTGTGTCTGCCCCCTCCCTGTCTTACTCACACTTAGCAATGGGGAATGAATAACTTGCAACTCCCCCAGGGCAAGGGGAGAAATTGGAAAAACCACGCAACTGGCTAACTGGTCCCTAATTCCAACTGTGAAAAAATGAGCTCATTTAGGGGTTCCAATTCCTGCTACCCAGCTGATTGCAATGATGCTTTGTTGCTAACATTGGAACATTAACTTAGTAAATTAATTAAACTTACTTAACAGCCCAGACTAAGCAGATTCGATATATGTGCCAGTTACACCAGCAGACATTTGCTCTAAAGCCTCCCCTTGCATTAGGGGAAGAAGTAATAGAAAACATGGTGAGAGAGAAGCATTTTTTCCCCTCGGTTTTGCTGCTGACAGTTGCTGATTTTGGTGGTGTTTCATTGTGGGGAGCTGTAGGAGTCAACATATGGTTTACTGGTGAGCAAAGTGTGGTGCAGGGTTAATGGTTGGACTTGATGAACCCAGAGGTCTTTTCCAACCTAATTGATTCTGTGACTCTTGGCCATTGCTACTTCTTCCTCTCCTCCCCACCCCACCATCAGATTCACACTGGAAAGTTGTAGGAAGGTGAGGAAAAAGGAGAGGAGTTACAGCAACACCAACACAGCCCAGGAATCACACGGCTATTCTGAATAGCAAAGAGAGGACAGAGTTTCCAGAATGATTTACTCAACAAAACAGAGATCAGATAGGCAGGATCAGGATTTTAAGAGGTCTTCAGCTTCCTGAAAATCCCATATAACAGGATTTTGGTAAAGTGTCTCTGGGATTAGAATCCCAGAATGGTTTGAACTGGAAGGAACCTTAAAGCTCATCCAGTCCCAACCTGTGCCATGGGCAGGGACACTTTCCACTATCCCAGCTTGCTCCAAGTTCCACCCAACCTGGCCTTGGACACTTCCAGGGATCCAGGGGCAGCCACAGCTTCTCTGGGCCTCCTTTTCCAGGGCCTCTTCACCCTCACGGGGAAGAATTCCTTCCTAATAACCCACAAAAATCTACTTTCTGTCTGTTTGAAACCATTCCCCTGTCACTTCAGGCCCTCATCCAAAGACCCTCTCCAAATCTCATGGAATCCCTTTAGGCATTGAAAGGTGTTCTCCCTGCAGCCTCCTCTTCTCCAGGATGAACAATCCAAATTTTCTCAGCCTTTCCTCACAGCAGAGCTGCTGCATCCCTCTGATCATCATCCTGCTTCCTCTGGATTCATTCCAACATCTCCATGTCCTTCCTGGAGACCCCAAAGCTGGGCACTGTTCCAGGTGGGATCTCATGAGAGTGGAGTAGAGGGGGTGAAGCATCTCCCTTGCCCAAAGCTCTCCCAAAATTGACCCAATTGGAAAGCCAGGACCCAGAGCTTTGTTGGGAGGGTGATGATCAGAGCGGTTTGATGACCCTGAAGATTTAAAAGTTTCCTGCTGGATGCAGCAGTTCAGTCTGCAAAGAAAGCTCTGCTCTGATCTGCATTTAGGGGCTGTTTGTTTTGTTGCCCTTTTTCAGGGTTAAAGTGGTAAAGGAATAAGCCACATCAGAAACCACAATAATACTCAAAAAAAAAAAAAAAAAAGCACACCTTTGCAAGTTGCTGAACCCTTTTAATTTTTATATTTAAATGAACTTTTCCCTCTGCTGTATCAATAATCAAAAGCCAGCCTTGGGGAACTGTGCTTGCTTTTGATAGCAACACTTTGAGAATTAATCTTGTCCTGTACAACAATTCAGTGGACTGAGCTGCCTTTCAAGACTGCAGAGTACTTTTTAAAGCTCCTAGAAAAAACTACATCTTTTAAATAACCAACAGTTTTAAAGGCAGAAGGGTGTGGTAGGGCATGGACACAATTTCTCAAACTTTCAAGCCAATACAAGGACCTTTGAGTGGTTTTCACAGTTTTTTTTTTACCAAAAGTAAATAGGCTTTGCTTGTAAGAAGAGCCAGTTCCTTTCTGTCCTCATGCAAGCACGCTCTGAAGCACTGTTAACAAACTGCAATGTTTAAAGGAGATGCAAGAAAAGGAGTGAATTATTAAATGGAATTCAGGAATGTGCCTTGACAAGAGTGTTGTTAATGGCAAAACTTACAACTCATTTAAGTTGTAATATGCTTCTGCCATTATGAGCTGATAAAAGACGGGCTGTGGTACGGACTACATAAAGAAAATATTTATTTAAACTACTGAAAAACATCGTCCAGGTGGCTGCCCCATCCCTGGAAATGTCCAAGGCCAGCTTGGATAGGAGTTGGAGAAACCTGGGACAATGGAAAGTGTCCCTGCCCATGGCAGGGGGTGGAATGAGATGAGATTTAAGGTCCTTTAAAACCCAAACTATTCTATGATTGTATAAAATTAGTAAGAAAAACAGGAGAGATTCAACGTGCCCTTAAGCCAGGAGTTACTTCAGTAGTTTTGTCCACATTGTGGGACAAATGTCTTAACTCTTGAGCATTTGCACAGAACTAAAATCCACATATATTTTTATTATTATTATTTATTNTTTATTATTATTAATCAAAAAAATCAATATGTATTAATTCAGGAATCCTCAGAATAGTTCTTTTCTGGTGGAAACATTTACATTTTCAAAGACTTTCCTGCAAATTCCAAGAATACTTTAAAACTAAATATTTTTCTGAACTGAAATGTGAAAAACAGTTCTCAGAAGTCCTAAAATGAGTTAATATTTGTATGATTCAAAATTCTCAATTTTTTCCTTCTATTTCTTCTCAGATTTCTCAAATCAGGAAACTTTTTTGAAAACAAACAATCTTTGCCCCTACTTACCTTCAGCAAGAAATAAACTTCCCTTTAATCTAGAAATAAACTCACTAGAAAAAAATATCAGCCCAAGTTTAAATTTTCAACCGACAGATAAGCAGGAGCACATTTGGGTGAAAAGTTAAAACAATAAGAAAGACATTGAAGAAGTTAGAAAAATGGAAAAAAAGTAAGTAAAAACGGTTGATTGATTTGATGCAGAAATCTCTCCCTGATAAGATTCCCAGGAGGAATAATAAACCCTGTCTCTGGGGCATTCACAGTCAAATTGGACTAAAAATCACAGTGAAAACAATAAGCAAACAGTCAGTAAAAGGGCTTTGTGACTTTCTCCACAGTGGCAGCCCAAACCAAGAAAATGAGCAAGAAAAAATGTGATCATAGGATATTATTATTATTGATATTGTTATTGTTATTAATATTATTATTATATCGTTGAATATGCCTTTTTTTTTTTTTTAATCAGTGAAGACCTGAGCATGATTTTGACACTCAGGGAAAAAGAAGCAGGAAAGAATCACATATGGAGTCGTCCTGTCCCTCTCAAGTTTGTTGGTTCTCTGGATTGGGGTTAGACTGATGTGAGGAAAAGCAAAGTTCAACCAGACAAGGGAAGGTTCCTGGAGTTTCTTGATCTGAAACAAGCCATTCTGGGAGCAGTAGAACTGATTAAATTAGTTTAATTTTACTCTTTTTTCCCCCCTTTCTAAGTCTCCTTACTTTTGTCTTCTCCAAAAGATCTGTCCTCCCCATCTCCTGGGATGTTACAGGACATTACCAATGCACAGTGTGGCTTTGGACACTTGGCCAGTTGTGCAGATCAGGGCAGGATTCTGCCCTCTGCCTCCTCAGCAGGAAAATAGTTTCTTTCTGCCTAACACCGATTCTCTCAAAACTGGGAAGAATTTTCTTTAAAAGTCCAGGGCTGATGAAATCTCGATCTAATTAAAAAACTGATGAGGAAAAATGACAGACCCACAGAAAGGTGTCTCGACTGTGTAAACTTTTTTTAAAATTGATTTTAGTTGGAAACTTCTAATTTTACATTTTTAAAGTTTAAAAAAATGTGCAATTACTGTCTTGCTGTCTTTGTACTGTAAATTCCAGTTGGGGATTTTTTTTTTCCACTCAGTTCAAGGTATCCAGAAGTCCCTCTGGTGAATCAACACCAGGTGGGATGTAAGGATCAGGTCTGGATGAGGATCAAATCTCTGCAACTCCACCGAAATACCTGGAGTGTGGCAAGATGCAGCAGCCAGAAATGGGCTCACCACGTACAGCAGATCATGGCCAATGCATTGCAATGCTCTTCTAATTCTCTTTTTACTAAATAATTTCTGGAAAGTTTTGTTCATCTTGTTCCAGTATCTAAAGGGGAGTTACAAGAAGCCTGGAGAGGGACTTTTCACAAGGGCATGGAGTGATAGAACAAGGGGGAGTGGCTACAAATTGAAGGAGGGGAGATTTAGATTAGAGATTAGGAAGAAATTCTTCCCCGTGAGGGTGGTGAGTCCCTGACACAGGTTTCCCAGAGAAACTGTGGCTGCCCCTGGATCCCTGGAAGTGTCCAAGACCAGACTGGATGGGGCTTGGAGCAACCTGGGATAGTGGAAAGTGTCCCTGCCCATGGGGTTGGAACAAGATAACCTTTGAGGTCCCTTACAAACCTAATCCTTCAATCATTCACCTGTTTATTCCTTGACTCAGACTCACCCCTAGAAGCAAATGCTCTGCAGGAATAAATCCTCAGTGCTCCATCAAAGACAACAGTTCCAAGTTATACTCCTGGACAGCTTGGCCTTGGATTTGCAAAGCATAAGCACCCTCGCACACCCTGCTGAATTTACTCTGTGACTTTTTACTCATGAAAGATGCTTGGAGAAAGGCAGAGGGAGGGGAAAAAAAAGAACAAAAAGGAAAGAAGAAGAAAAGAAAAGGGTGGGGGGGCAGAAAAAAGAGGACTTCTGCTTTTCATAATGCCTAATCTTTTTTCCCATTGGCATCCACCAGATGTTGCTTTGGATCAGAAGATAAATATTAAAACCTAAGAATGAACAAAGCAGGCTGTTTACGAGATGGGTTTTTGATGTCTCTCAAACACTTTAAAAAGGCAGGAGGGAAGGAGGGGGGGGCTGGAGATGCTTTGATAGGCACAGGGAATGAATTCCACAACCCAGCGGAGCTCTCTAGTGGTCTCAAGGCTCAACTGCTCCATTGGCATCAATGTGAGAATCAAGGATTGGTTCCTTCAGTTCACCCTTTGGAACAACTCTGCAAAAGGTGGAAAACCATGGGAGGGATGTTATTTGTGGATGGACCCACGGGGCTGATAGAGAGACATGGGACTAACCTGGCAAAGAGTCCAGCAAAATGCCCCTGGGGTGGAGTGTCACCACAGACGTAGAGGTAGGACACAGATCCTCTCTGCTGGGAGGTGCCCACAGTGACTCCGATGTCACACTCAATGAAGGTGGCCCTGTCCTCTTGGCAGCTGGCAGAAGAATGTGTCAGACCACAGAGAATGGCCAAAGAGGCTGCAAGACAGGAGAGGAAAAAAATAACCCACAGCAGCCTGAACACCACTGACACTGAGCATATTTTAACTGAGAGATGTCATTGCAGGAGGTGTCTCTGCCCGTGGAATTGAATTAACTATGCAGGGGTTCAGAGCTGCTTGCCACCCAGCTCGCTTACTGAATCCTCATTCCAGGGTACAGCCCAGTACCTTTCTGATTTTGTGGGTTCTGGCCTCAGGCAGAAGCGTGGCAATGGCATGGAAGAAGAAAGGAGGACTCCCACGTGGGTTTCAGCTGGGGTTTTGTTTCACCCAGGGGGCCCACATAGAAGTGAGGTTTTCCCTCTCAGGTCTCAGTTTAAGCACAGGGGGTGTGTAAAGGGGCAGGGGGAAATCTAGAACCAATCCCAAAGGGAGGGGGAGTCACCCAGAACAAAAGGATAATCAGTAGAACAGTTCTATGCATTAAAAAGGGAGGGGAACCAAGAACTTGCCGAATCACCCCACAGCCCCACCAGAATTTTCCAGGCTTCTGGGCGGGGTTGCAAAGTGAGGGACAGGACCCATAACTAAGGAAAAACCAAAGGAGTTTGAACAGGGGGGTACAGGGACAAACCATTATAAAACAAGGAACAAAAGCATGCAGAACTTTGGTAAAGCTAAAATGCACCACGACAATTAACTTTAGGGTCCTTTCCAACCCAAACTATTCCATGATCCTTTGGCTCCTGATGTGCACCCAGGCTCTCTTTAGGTGCATCCTTTTCAAGGATAATTAGGTCTCCATGCAGCTCCCTCAGCCCCATTTACTTGTGGGAGCAAAATCACAGAACCACGGAATGTGTAGGTTGGAAGAGACCTTCAAGATCAACGAGTCCAACCCACCCCTAAGACCTCAACTAGGTCATGGTGTCAAGTGCCACATCCAGTCTCTTTTTAAACACATCCAGGGATGGTGAATCCACCACCTCCCTGGGCAGACTATTCCAATATTTAATCACTCTTTCAGTGAAAAACTTCTTCCTAATATCCAACCTGTATTTCCCCTGACGCAGCTTAAGACTGTGACCTCTCGTTCTGTCAGTTGCTGCCTGGAGAAAGAGACCAACTCCCAGCTGTCTACAGCCACCCTTCAGGAAGTTACAGAGAGTGATAAGGTCACCTCTGAGTCTGCTTTTCTCCAGGCTAAACAACCCCAGCTCCCTCAGGCGTTCCTCATATGGCTTGTTTTCCAAGCCCTTCACCAGCTTTGCTGCTCTCCTCTGGACATGTTCAAGCATCTCAATGTCCTTCCTGAACTGAGGGGCCCAGAACTGGACACAGCACTCAAGGTGTGTAACCTCCTTTGTGCCCTGAGCATCAAGGTGGTCATTGGGATCAAACTGCTCTGTCCAGAAGGAGGTGACATAAGGGATTAAATACAGGCATGGGCATTTCTTCTGGCAGAGACAGAACATGGTTTATAGTGCAAGAACATGGCACAAAACTTTCGCCAAGGAGATGCAGCAACTTAACCTACGTCATAAATTTGAAATCCAGAAACAGTTTTTGAGGAAACTTTGGCACAGCTTGGAGGGCCCCTGGGGAACTGCTGGGAACTGGGGTCTCCCACCTTGCTTTATAGCTGAGTATGACTTGAGACATGGTCCAAGTTTGCCTCAATGAATGAGGTAAAAATTGTCATGGGAGCAGCTGCTTTGAGGTTTATTTAAAGAACAAGTGGTGTGAACATCTGGAAGAATTTATTTTTTTTTCATGGAAAGGGTTGTTCAGCACAGGAATTGCACTGAAATGCTATGCCCTGGGAGGTGGTGAAGTCCCCATCCCTGGAGATGTTCAGGGAAGGCCTGGACTTGGCACTCAGTGCTCTGGGCTGGGTGACAAGGTGGGGATCAGTCACAGGTTGGACTTGATGATCCTGGAGGGTTTTTCCCAAGCTAAGTGATTCAGTGTGATTCTGTGAGCAGAAATTAGATTTTTTTTTTAATTCTAAATTCCAGACAAAAATGCTAAAAAAAGTATTATGAACTGTCGCTGAAGTTCAGATTCAGTTGAAACATTTGGATTTAACAATTTTAGAAAGGAGACCTTTAAGCATTAAACCACAACAGGCAGTAAATCTGTTTCTCTCAAAGCCCTGACTTTTGGAGAATATTCATCAATCCTGAACTAACCAAATAGTTGTAATGAACTCCTGAAAAAGTCTGTGGACAGTATAACAGACTGCACTGTAGCATCCAAGAGTATTCCTTAAGCATCAAAAATGCAATCAATAGGAATTTATCAAGAAAGGGCTTTTTCTTATTTGCTTTTGTAAGTTCTAATTTGTTCAAAAGGTACTTCATTTGCTGTGAAAGTGTCATTTTCAATGAATGTCTTGCCTCCTAAGCAATCCTAAAAAATGGGGGTTGAAATTGTAAAAAAAGAAAGTGATCTATTTCTTATACTAAAATATTTAGCACATTTTGCTAAACTTTATTATTTCAGACGGGGTATTTCTGAAGAGTTTATAACTCTTTAATGTTTCAGGTATTTTTGAAATATTAAAACCTATCAGTTCATCTGCTCTGAACTTTAGAGAGAGAGTTTACAATTCCTCTCTATTTTTCTTCTCTGGATTTAGAATGAGAAAATAGTTACCAACATGCTCGCAAATTTTGTAATATCCTTAATATCCCTTTCCTTCACAAAATCCAGGGGCAGTTTTCTTGCTTAGCATCCAAAGAGAGCCAAACACAATCCCTGCCTTGAAGACCTACATCTAAGACAAGTAATAGGCAAAGAAACCTAAATGAATGATAGATTTTGCTTTTATTGTCCAAAAATTTTGTCTAGAGATACTTCAGGTATTCTATGACTACAACAAAAGTCTTATGTCTTGCTTGACGTTCCAAGGGCACCTTAACCAGCACTAAATATCTGTGTTTTGACAAATAAATAGCATCCAAGACGACAAAATGCTGCAAAGATCTTGCATTTGCAACAACCTGCAGCAGAAGCAATTCATTACAGAAGGGCTTTGGTTTTCTTTTGTGGTCTTGGATAGAACATGGCAGAGTTTTCCTGTGTGGAAAACCACTTGAATTCTATTTTGGAATCAATGTTGCCAATTACTCACAGGATGTCAGGACTGTTCTCCTCGAGATTTTTGCTGCTGTCAGAGACCTTGCCTGGCTCATGCAGGTCGCCAGAAGGTGTTTTCCACACAGCCCTGAGAGCTCAGCGCAAGAACAGTCTGGTACTTTTTGAACAACCCCAAAATGTGGAAATTGGGCATTTCTGTGCTGTGCTCCAGTGCCCTCATCCCAAAGTTATCATGTTTGTAGGAACAGGAGGCCTTATATCCTGTGAACAGTTGAAATAATTTTTAACTCAAAGCAGGCAAACAAAGGTATTGATTTATAAAACCTAAGTTTTAGAATACAACTACAAAGGATTGAAAAGAGATCACAGGAAGCAAAATCCAAGCAAAGTTTACTTAATCCGTACACCTCAGAATCAAACTTAAAATTGCATTCTCTCTCTCTCAGGTGGAAGGAGGGAAAAATCTCACCTCCACACCCCACATCTCCTGTCCATCAAATGGAGAAATCACTTTTAGAGGTGATGTTCTTTTTCCATTCCTTCCTTGGGGCTCTCCAAGGTCCTCCTACTTCCCTCCTCTCAGAGGTTTTAACATCTTTATTAAAAGGTCCTCCTAATTCCCTCCTCTCAGAGGTTTTAATATCTTTATTAAAAGTATTAAAAGGTCCTCCTATTTCCCTCCTCTCAGAGGCTTTAATATCTTTATTCAATTAGGAGGAAGTCTTGGCCTTTCCCTTCCCATTCCTCCGACCATGAAACACAAACAGCCCTTGGTACCATTGGTGCCATTATCTCCAGCCACAAGTGAGGCAAAAAATATCAACTAAAGATTTCAACACACTTTTGGCACGTCCTAAAAGGATATTCTGCCTGTTCTGGGACACAATTCTTCTCCCTGCTTAATTGGTTAGTGTTCCAACCCCAGGATGAAGCTGCTTTAGGCTTTAAACTCCCTATAAAGATCAAACCTGCATTCCCATGGCTGGGATGAATGCACTGAGCTCGTTACAGCTTCTCTTTTGAGATCAGACACTATGGCAGCCAAATCTCTGCGTGGTGGTAATGGCTTAGGGACTGACTACCCCCAGCCCTGGCTTTGAGGGATACTCTGGATTAATCCAGGATCCCAGGATGCTCAGCACAAGGGCTTTGTTCTGGGTCACTGTTTAATAACAACCGCTGGACGTGTGATGAGGCTCAAACCTACAGGATGCTCCAAGGGCAGCTGGGGATGGATTGAAGAACTGCCCAAGGAGTCCCAGTGCCAAAACTCACATCCCTGGTTATCCATCCCTCACGAAACAGACTGTGGAGCAGCAACGTGCTTAGCAAGAAAAACAAAGAATTTGAAAAAATAGGTTAATAAAAGGGAGAGCAGAAAGAGACCTGTTAAGGTCATTGAGTCCAACTATTGAGCCTGTGAAGAAAAGCTCCCTGTTCATTTCACACAGACAGGTTTCAGAAGTCCCAAGAGGTGGCTTTCAAGCATCTATTCCAATGCCCAGTAGATCTCACTGTCGGGACATTCCTGCCATGTAGTTAATATGCTTTATTTTCCCCTAGTAACTTCATTTCTGGATTTGAGAGGTAGATGGGACCATTTGGATCCTTTGGTTTGGTCTCCAAAATGAATATCAGAGGCCTTGGCTTCTACTGATGTCCCAATTGCCACAACATCACAAAAGACCCTCTTCATATCTTCTGCATCTGCTCATACAAATCCCCAAATTTCTGTCTCTTGTCCCCATTGTCCTGGCTGAGTGCATCTCCTTGTTAGAACCAAAACTCATTCCTCTCTCTCCTCTTGCCCCATTCAAAGAGCTGCACGAAACCACATATCTCATCCTTTCCAACCAGTTTCATTTCTAGCCTCTAATCTAAATCCTCCTCCCCAAACATCCACTTTTACCAGTAGAGTCTGGTTAATGGCAGGTCCAGCATCCTCCAGCAAAGATCCCAAGAATTGTTCCATCAAAACCCTGAAGTCAGACCTGTTATTCCAAGCATGCTGATGCAACCAGGAAAATCAGGCTCAGCTTTTACCCTGATGCATCCTCTTATCAGTTCACCTCCTTTTAAAGGTGTCCTCCTTACCTTCACCTTAATGTAAAACATAAAATCATGGGGACTGGTTTACTGGAAAAAATATAAATGATATAGAGGAGTAACCAGTTATTTTCCCACCTGTCTCAAGCTTCCTGCCAGTTTTCTCATCTTTCTCAGGACATAACTCCATCCCACAAATATTAAAACATTAAACATTACATGTTCTGTAAATTTAACCTGAATTGAACAGAATCTACAACTGGATTTTCATTTGTGCAGTGGCACAAGCAACAAAGCAAGAACTACTGAAGGAGAGAGCTTTCAGGATCATAGAATAATTTTGGTTGGAAAAGCTCTCTAAGATTAAGCCAAACCATTCCCCCAGCACTGCCAAACCCACCACTAAATCATGTCCTCAAGCACCACATCTACCTGGCTTATGAACCCTTCCAGGCATGGTGATCAAGCCAGTTATATTTTTACCTTTAAAGACTCGTGGGTTATTTTGGGCATTTTTCTTTTGGTTTTGTTTTTCCTTGAAGGCAGTGAGGTTTTGTTAATTTTATTTAATTTTGTTTGGGTTTTTTTTTTTAAGCTTTAAGGCTGAAAATCAAATTTTAGCTCTGTTCTGAATTGATTCTTCTGCATCTTGCAAAAGACAACGGTTTTCATAAAAGAGTCTGGTCCTGCACTCCCGTTCCTTGTGCTCTGGGTTGAGCATTTCTCAGTAACGTGCCCAGCTCTTGCCAGTGATCAAACCAAAACCTCGCTGCGACCCCGCTCAACACCCGTTACTAAGGAAAGCCCCATGGGGAAGGCTTATGGATGGATCCTGCTGAGCCTGGCAATTCCTCATCTCTTAGAAAACTTCCTGCTCAAAGGGAAAGAAGGAAAGAAGTCATATTTCCTACCTGCAGAGCCTTGCCCTATGGACTGGATCACATGAGAGAGCTACACGGACCGGTTGGGAATTCCCATGGGGACATCTCTAATCTCAGGCAAGCCAGACACAACATGACCCAGCACTGAGACCCGGGGCAGCCACTGCCACCTGACATCCCACAGTGCCAGAGGAGAGGGGGTTCTGCTCCACAGCCCTCAGTAACAGAAGAAATGCAGCTTAAACTCTTCACATCAGCCAGTTGGGTGAGCGGAGCTGGGAAAGGTCAGACAAAAATCCAACTTGGACATGACACTGAGGGGCCCTGGGGCACCACAGACCTCCCTTTCCTATTCCTTCACAGTCCTGCATCCCTGGAGTCTCTTTGCCACCTCTCCCATGTGGACGAGGCATTGCAAGAAAGGTCTGAGCACTAGATGTGCCAGCACCAAGTGGCAAAATTCCCCAGGAAAACAGCACGATGTAAACCATGAGGTGAGACTGGAGATATTGAACTTAAACCACCCTAAATGTGGAGAGGAACAGGGTTAAAACCTTAAATATTAAAATAAAAAAGTCCTTAAATATTAAGCATTAGGTGGAGGAGTACCTAAAAAGCATCTTGCTCTGTATTCACCCATGCCAGGGCACAGGCTGAACACAACTGTCTCAGGGAGCACAAAGAGCCTGACAAACACAGATTTGAGCGGCCTGCAAAAGGATTTTTACTTTTTCAAGAAAAGAAATACATATATATATATTTGTTTGTAAATATTTAATGAACAAATATTTTGCAACTCGACTGGGGAAACTGGCAAGGCTGCAACAGCCAGGTCAGGAGAGAAAGGGTAAGACAACGCTTCCTTTGCATTTTCTCTCCAGACACAACCAGTTATCAGCATTCACTTGCTGACATCTAGTGACAGGAACAAGCATCGTGGTCCTGCCTGTAAGGTTGTTTTCCCCAGGCTCCCTCTGCCACTCACTCAGTGAGTTCTGAACACGGTTTGGCTCAATGTGATTAAATTTTAGTATGCTATTCTCCCTGCAATAACCAGGGTGCCCGTTTTGTGCTTTATTTTTTTTTTTCAGCTCTCCAGTACCATGTCTTTTTCTATTAAAAATAACAAGGAGTTTTGTGCCTGGGCCTTGTTTAAAACAAAGAAAACTGAGCTCTTTATGCCTTCTTGGTGTCTCTTTTTGAGCACTTGTCATTGGGTTTTAAAGCCCTTTTTCTCCCTTCCATTTTTCTTAGTATTCCTCATGGCATCAGAGCTGGAACTAGAGGACCTTTAAAGTTCCTTCAACCAAAACCTTTCTGGGATTCTTTGAAAGGAACCATTCAAAATGACAGGAGTAAGTTTAGAATTTGGGAATAAGTGAGGCTGAAGGGAACACCTGGATGCCTCTTGTCCCAACCCTTGCCCAAAAGAATGTTAAATTTCACATCGGGGTGATTTCTTGGCAAAGAAGTTTTTAAATTTCAATTTTGGAGGATGGATATTCTACACACCTTTGAACAAACCCCAGTAAATTTACCCTGATGCACACACTAACTTGCCACCTTTCTTTCACATCCACAAAGAATACAAGGTCATGGATCTCTGGTCACCTGGATACTGGATGTCTGGACAGCCTCAGAAGAGCAAATATTTCTGCAGACCTCCAGATGTTCTCCAACTTCAGAGCTATGAAGGGGTTGAAATGTTAAGTTTCTGAGTGCTGGAATCCTTGAATCACAGCACCATTTAGGTTGGAAAAGATCTCCAAGATTACAGAGTCCACCTTTGACTGATCCTCTTCTTGTCACCCAGACCAGAGCACTGAGTGCCACATCCAGTCATTCCTTGGACACCTCCAGGGATGGGGACTCCACCAAGGAGTCAAGCACCAAGGTGAATACTCCATGTCTAGAATTTGGGGACTGGTACATGGCTCAGAGGTGAGATTTAAAAGTCTTAAATTCTACCTTTTTCAAATCTGAGAAGCCTAGTTCTGAGCCTTCAATGGGAAGAGGAGGAAACACATCTTGTCCCAGGAAATGCTCATTTTGAAGAGTTAGCTCCAAAAATCAGGCAGGGTTATTTCTCTCTTTGAGAGACACGGAGATGATCATATCTCTCTCCAGTTAAGGAAGATGCTCTGGTCATGATGAATGATCCCATCCTCCTCTCAGGGAAGTCAAATCCTCACCTCCAGCTTCCTAAAGGTATGAACTGGCCATGGTTTGTAATTTGTTCATCCTTCCAGTCATTCAAGCTTTTCATTCTACACCTTTACCCCACTGAGGCCATCCCACCACATAACCAAAACACAAAATGTGTGTGGCCACAGAACCAAAGAATTGTTAAAGTCGAAAAAACCTTTAAGATCATCATGTCCAACCATCATCTCACCAACACTATGTTCACCACTAAACCATGCCCTCAAGTGCTACATCCACACATTTTTTTTTTTTTACTCTTTCAGGAATGATGACTCCACCACTTCCTTGGGCACTGTCTTCCTTGAAAGCTTGAAAACATTTTATGTGAAAAAAAAAGTCTAATATCTAAACTGAAACTTCCCTGGTGCAACTTGAGACTGTTTCCTCAGAAGAAAAGACATTCAAGGGAG
Source organism: Cyanoderma ruficeps (assembly GCA_008694505.1). Classification (NCBI taxonomy): domain Eukaryota; kingdom Metazoa; phylum Chordata; class Aves; order Passeriformes; family Timaliidae; genus Cyanoderma; species Cyanoderma ruficeps. Next base: position 19,692,162 of record VZDJ01006028.1, read on the forward strand.
TTTAAGTCATTAAGATGGTCATGATGGCCAAGAGATGCTTGGGTACCCAAACCTGCAGTCCATATGCATGTTTTACGTGGGGCAGCTTTCCCAAGGAATAACAGCTGTGAGGAAATGTTGTCATGCAAGTGTCCAACGTCCATGGCCACTGACACAAAAGCTCACCCTGACACCATCTGTCCTCAGACTGAGTTCAAAAAACAGAAGTCATATATTCGTGGAATCATTAGGGTTGGAAAAAACCTCCAAGATCATCAAGTTCAAATTTTGTCAGTGCTATGTTAATTCCTTTCCTCTCTCCAGGGCTGCTCCTTGTTCCCCTGGTCTGACATACACTAGGACTGCCCATTTGGGGTCAAGATTTTAGGGGATATTTTTAACACAATCACAGTTTCTGAGTTGTAACTCACCTCGTAGGCGTGGGGCAAGGCAGCTCAGCTCAGTCACTGTCATGTTGCCCAGGAGTTCACAGCTGGTGCCACAGACTGTGACCAAAGTCTTCCCTGGGGAAAACCCAGTTCCATGCAGATAAACTTGTCCTCCATTCAAACCACCTTACAAAAGAAAAGAAAACAGGATTTAAGACAGCTGTCGACAGAAGTATTTTTTCTAATTCATAATATTTGCTTTAATGACAGAAAGCATTCATCACTGCAGTGCCTCACACAAAACCCTGTGGAGGAACTGCAGTAACCTCCATGACTTGCCCCAGTTGTGACGTGCGGCTGTCACTGTCAGATGAGAAGTGAACGTCAGGTTGGAGGAAGCCCATCCCCTGGGAATATCCAGGCCCAGCACAGGGTACTCGCCCACAGGGAGCAGAGGAGCGGTGCACTGCAACATGGAGCGAGAGATGGTGACGTTGCTGCAAGGAAAATCTCCAATAAACACGTGGATAATGTCCATCTCTGTGACCCGTGATACTGTCAAAGTTAAAAGGAGACCAGTGGAAACAGGTGGAAGGAAAGCTGGGGTAAATTCCTCACTGTAACTTATTGTGCCAAGGTAATAGGAGTGTCCATCTACTTTCAGAGTCAGAGCCCTCGTGCCTTTCCCCGGAGGCACAGTGCACTGGATGAGCACACAGGTGATGTCGAGAATGAGGCAAGGGTGATGGTCTATGAGGACTGAAGTCATCCTCTTTCCCTTCAGAGCCAACCCAGCCAAGCTGAGCAGGCCTCCCCCATTGGTGCTGAAATTCCGTGGGTAAAACTGGTACACCCAAGGCAGGATGGTGAGAAGGCTGGATGTCCCTCTGAAACAAGCACGGCCACTTTTCCTGCTGGATATGGAAATGTTGTGCTCCCCTGGGGCCAGGCAGGCTGTCTGGCATTTGATGATGGTCTCGTTCCAGAAAGTCACCTTGCAGGCAGTGCTGTTATCCACATGTACCTCGGGGCTGTCACCCTGCCACGCCAACCTCTGTCCTTTGATTGTCACGTAGGTGAGTGTCCCATTGGTTTTCCAGGTCACCAGATGTACCAGGGGGGTCCAGTGCTCATGAAGGTGGAGCGTACAGTCCCCAAGGCACACACTGCGGACCCCATTGACAGTCACCGTGACATTGAGAGCCTGAGGTGCCAGGGCCAGCCACTGAGGGTGCAAAGGGTGGGCCTCTGGAAGGACAACACAACTGATGGAGTCATTATCAGGCTTCTGGATCTCACAGGAATAATTGCTCTCCAGGCTGACCTCCACCAAATTCCTCCTGGATTTCAAAGCAATACCAGATACGGTGAGCAACATCCCACCACAGATTGATCCTTGTGATGGGAATACGGAGGTTATCTGTGGAGTTATTGTGAGGGCCTGCTGCCTTGATGTCACTTGAGCATATCCCAGCTGCCTCTGGATGACCTGGATGAGGAAAGTCCCAGGTTCTAAGCTGTTCAGTGGCAAAGAGCACTGATAAGATATTGCAGACTGGTTATCACGTTGAAACTCAAGCTGGCACTCACTGAGTCCAAGCTTAGCCGTAGATCCAGTGATGTTTACTCCCCGGACGCTCAAGAGCAGGCTGCCACCTGTGATTTCTGTTTCAACAGCAGTAACGAGGGGAGTCAAAGCTCTTTGGTAGTTAAAAGTGGTGCTGCTATTTGCAAAGAGAGTTTGTTGAAGTGACCCATTGCTGATGGCTACATTTACTCTGACAGAGATGTCACATGAATCTTCATTAGACAAATTAACAGCTGGTGGGGTCAGACACCAAAGTGTCTCTTCTTCCAGGTGAGTGACTGTACAGGTTTGATTGTCCATTGACACAGAAACCAGGGCAGGATTTTGGCTAAAGCCCACCCCGGAGATTGTGAGCAGTGTTCCACCTAGGAGCAAAACAAAATAAGAAAGAAGGGTATTATATGTAGAAGAGGAATTCATGACTATCTCTGAACCACCTCAAACTGTGATCTTTAAGGTCCCTTCCACCACAAACCTTTAATGATGAAGCTGATAAGCATTATCAGGCTGAAGGAAAGAAGAAATAAAATCCTTTTTTCTTGGACAAGACAGCTAAAAAGAACAGCAGCCAAATCAGGATAATCCTATGTGGAAAAGAAGCTAAGGTAACAAGTAGCCAGGGACCTTAGTGGCAGTAAATGGCTGTAGAAAGCCACCACAGAAATGAAGGAAGCTGCTGTGAAAGACCCCTGAGAGTAAACAAAGGTTGAACTCTTCATGGAATGGGACTGTCTGTGCAGGTGGGTGGGGAGGTAGTTTGTTCCTGATGCCCACAGGGAAGAAGAATGCAATTGTGAATATTTTCAAACTCAGGCAGTGTCAGATTTCATAGAATCAGCAAATGGTTTGGGTTGTAAGGGGCCTTAAAGACTGTCTCCTTCCAACTCCCTGCCATGGGGATGGACACTTCCCACTATCCCAAGTTGCTCCAAACCCCATCCAACCTGGCCCTGAACACTTCCAGGGGTGGGGCAGCTTCTCTGGGCCCCCTGTGCCAGGGCTGTACCAGCCTCACAGGGAAGAGCTCACCCAATGGCTCTGTCCATGTTCCTTTTATTTGTAGTACTGGTACTCCCAATATCCTGCCTTGCTTCAAACTCTTTATCCATTAAGCCCCTTCTCTTCCTTTTCCCATGATCTAGCTGAAAAAATAAGTTGGTTTATGATGAGGTTTCTTTTTAACTGAGCCCAAATCCTTAACCCAGATGCACACACAAGTGTTAGAGACAACAAAAGATTACAGGTAAGGGAGGAGGGACTGGTGCTTTTTGCAGCAAAGAGATTTTAATTCAGCTTAAGCCATGCATAAAACCACAACCAAAGAGTTAATCAGTTCCTATTTAATTTTCAATTTGCCCTGAAATATAAAAAGAAGGGTAAAACTTTTATTATTTTTTTGTAGTATGGCTTAATCTTCAAAACTGATAGGATTTGCTCTCCAAGTTCTATCCACTCTCTTATCTTTCAAGGCTTGAGAACTTCACAAACTATTGAACTAATCACACACCACAAAGCCTCTGAATTTTTGTGTCTTTAAATGTGCTGCAAGCCTGGGAGAGCAATCTGTGGAGGACCTGAGGTTTTAGCACAATTTCTCTGTCTTCAATAAAAACCTTTCTAAGGGCTCATGTAAAATTCACTACAGGGATTCAACTCTCCTCCACCACCAGCCAAATGACAAAATAAATCAACCACCCCAAATCTGCTTTTTAAGATTTAAAGTAAAACTTTTCTTTTTAGTTCAGCAATGTTCTGCTCAGAAACACACTTAAATTATTTCCAAAGTCTAAAAGCTTAGAATGGGATTAATAAATATTTCCCTTTTGATTAAAATTAACATTGAAAAAGGCCTTTTTTTATTTTGTCTTTTTAACATAACAAAAATGAACATCCCTTTTGGGATCACTTGAAATTATTGTTTGCTTCAAACCACAATTGTACTCTGCTTTCCACCTAACTTTCACATGGAAAACCTTGAAAGATGAGGGCAAAATAACTGAAAGGAAGAGTGCAGATGAGCCAGGTGTGGGAGTGCTTTCTTTTCCCAATGGGAACATGCAAGGATACATGAGCAAACACTTGGGGAAATCAAACTCAAAGCACAGGGAGCCCTGAGCCAGCCAACCAGCTGGAGGGATGCTCACTATAATCCCACATTTCCAAACTGCTGCTGTCTGCCAGTTGATGTCTGCATAATAAAAGGGTCACAGATTCAAAACCTCCTCATTTAAACGGATGTGAAATGGGATGCACTTTCCATTCCTGCAGGAAAACTGTGCCCTTGATCCCTTTACCCTCCATAAGTGGCTGCAGATGTACCAATGCTGTTTACCCAGAATGGAGCCACAACATGGCTCGATGCTGAAGATCTCGGAGTGGTACTGGATTAACGGCTCAGCCCTGCAAAAAACAACACAGAAAGGGTTTGGGGCAGTTAGGGGTATTCATTTTATTTTTCCTTCCTGTTGCAGCGCTTTTCTTTCTCACAACTCCCAGAAAGCCAAGCACCCACCTGGCACATTCCCTTTGATGTCACAGTGACAAGACCACCCAACACTCCACATTTTTCCTTGTGGTTTAGAATCTCAGAATGGTTTGGGTTGGAAGGGATGTTCAAGATCATCTCATTCTGACCCCCCCATCCCTGGTCAGGGACACATTTGAGTAACATCACAAACACACTCTTATCAATTGGCAGCTTGTGGGTCAAATTTAGTCCAACTGAATTGCCCATCAAAGGAAGCAAGAATAAGGATTTTTTGGCAAGCAGACCCCACTGTAGCTGTGCCCAATAGAAGTGCATTGAAAAGGCATCACAGCTGCCCTCTCTCCTCACACCCTGCCACCAGAGAGTGGAGTAAACTGAAGAGGAAACCCAGACATGAGCTTCTGAAGCCCACCCAGATAAAGTTATAGCTCCATTTCTGTCCCATCTACATCTATTTTTCTTCATCACCCTGCTTTTAAAAGCAACCCCTTCCCTAAAAAAGACATGCTAGAGATCTTTCCAATCCTGCAATCCAGCCCACCAGAGATCAGAGTTCTCTCCTGGGATGACCCATCTCCTTCTAATCTATCCCTGGAGATGAAGGGATGGTGCTGCTAAGAGACTCCAGCACTAGGTGGGCTGAATCCCTGCACACCATCCCGCCAACCACAATTTTTCTCCTTCTGAGGTTCATTAGCATTAGAAGCATCTTAAGTTGGTTTGTGAACAATAAAAACACCTCATTTCTTCCCAATATCGTCATTTCAGGATCACTCCCAGCAACTGCCATGGCTGAGGAACAAAACTGTGTTGCTTGTGAATACATTCCTATATCCTAATTTTAGGTCAGCTTTCTCCCACATTTTAATTCATTTATATTACATTTATCTAGGCATGAACTTGAAGTGTCACCTTAGGAGATGGAAATAGCATCATTTAAAAATTCCCCAAACAAAGCATTTTTGTATTGTTCAAACCAGCTTTTGTTTTTCGGATGAAAAGTGTTTCTTTTCTTCTGCTGTTTTCCTACAGCAGGATTTATCTGCATTTGACCTGAATCTGCAAATACCTTTGATTGCCTGAATATGCATTTTTCATCAAATCAACTGTTTTTTCCTAAAATGTTTCTCTCCTACCTCCTACTGATCCAAGGGAAGTTAATTGACTAGCATTAGCAGTTTGCTGACTTGGGCTCCACAGATAAATAAATGCCTTGATAATTATTCATGATTTCATACCACACTGCAGAATTCCCCATTAGGTATGGAATTTGGGAAAAACTCAAACCTTCCTCTCCAGATTAACCCCAAAACACCAAATAGGAGGGAGAATGAAGCTTCTAAGGAAAATACACACCTGTTTGAAGCGACAGCAATGCCATTGATGAGGACAGAAATATTGTACCACCCTGCAGGCAGGGCTGGAAGTGTCACATTAACCCCACGCTCTGTCTGCACCTGGATCTGTGGCCATGAGTCCCCAATTTGTACCTTGACATCTGAGCCCTGGTAGTTGGAAAACTGGGATATTCCAATGTGAAGCTCCTCACCACCTGCAGAGAAAGGAAGGGAACTTTTCCAGTGTTTCTGGCAATGGTTATTTTAGCACACGCGACCATTGCCTGAGGAAGAGCAGAGTCCCATCATGCCAGAACAGGTCCAGCCATGCCCATCAGCCCAAACCCAGAATGTTGAAGACTGCAGTGGTTCTGTATCCTACTCAATCTCTCCTACATGAGGTCAGCAGCAATCAAGGTTGTCTTGAGACATCAGAACAGTGAACTTGGTTATGATCACCAATAGCCACTCTATAGGATTCGTGTCCTCCTTACCATAAATGTCTGTTCTATAAATATCTGAACCTGATAAAAACCAAATCAAATTTCTTTTAATCTCTGGAGCTGAGGGGTCCTGAGATATTTTTTTTAGCCCCTGATAAATGATCTAGAGCCTGTTTTTCAGAATTATGGAGCCATGTAATAGGAGCCTTCCACAATAAAACGAAAATTTCCTTGGGTACCTAAAGTCAGATGTGTCATGTTTTAACCCAAGATGGCATCTCAGCCCCACACAGCTGCTCACTCCCTCCCCTGCAGTGGGATGGGGGAGAGAATCTGAAACATAAAAGGGAGAAAACTTTTGGGTGGAGATAAAAACAGTTTAATGGGTAAAGTTATGTGTGCAAAGCAAAACAAGGACTTCATTCTCTGCTTCCCATGGGCAGGCAGGTGTTCAGCCATCCCAGCAGGCCTCCAGCACATGGAATGGTGACTTGGGAAGACAAAGCACCATCATTCTGTCTCCCTCTTCCTCCCTTAGCTTTAAAAACTGAACATGAGAAACATTGTCTGGATAATCCCTCAAGTCTGTTGGGATCAGCTGTCCTGGCTGTGTCCCCTCCCAAACCCTTGTCCACCCCCAGCCTGTTCACTGGTGGGGTGAGAAACAGAAAAGTCCCCAATTCTGTGTAAGCCCTGCTCAGCAATATCAGAACATCCCTGTGTTATCCACACCATTTTCACCATGAACCCAAAACACAGCCCCACACAACTCACTACAAAAAATACTAACTCAGTTCCAGGGACAACCAGCTCTGCTCCAAAGCACCTTATTTTCAGTAACCATGACTGTCTCTCCTATTTAAGCTGCTGTGTGTCAAACTGTGTTCAGATGATAGAGGATACTTTTCTTTATTTGTGCGCAGTGCAGTAACAGGAAAGGACAAAGCCAAGAGACAAGGGATTTTCATAACTTAAATATCTTCTGAAATAGCTTAAAAAAAACCCAAGGTGGTATCCATCAGTCCAAATAAAGGCATTTTCACTGATAGCTCTATCTGTGGTCAGTGAAAAGAGACTTCATGCCATGATTCATCCTATTGTAAGACACAAAAGGGCTATGGCAAATCCCACCTCAGAACCATCTATTTATCTTCATGACCAGCAAACACCTAAAACATCTAAACATTGAGCACAGGGATGTGTCTCATGCTCCTGTCTGCCCTGAAAGGATGAAGGAGGGAGGAAGAAGCTCCTAAGAAGCAGGAGAGCCTGCACAAAGCATCCCTCAACCACCTGCTCCTCTGAGCAAGTCTTGGAGCTGGTACTTTCCAATTCTGCATTCACAAAGACTCAAATAAAGTTTGAAAGCCTGAGAAGTTGAATATGTTAATAACATGAACTCTTTGGACTCTTGGTCAATTGTCAGCTTAATCCCAGATGCCTGGAAGGCATCAGTGTAATTTATTTATTCTTTTTATTATACAGAAGGAAAATTATATTAAAAGACGAAGCCGTGGAGGTTCTGAATAGGAGATTGAACTCAGCCCCACCACAGCTCATGAGACACTGTAACATTAAGGAATTCCTTGCACCTGAGCTGCCCGCGGCTACAAAAACCTCCCCTTGGTGCTGTGGTATCTGAATAATATTCAGATGATAAAGGACGTTTTCTCTTATTTATGCATTCTGGAGTAATAGAAAATGACAAGGGCATTTGGGGAAAAACGAATAGAAATGCTGGGAGTGCACAAGGAATTTTGGCACTGGAAGTCACCTAACCCTGTACATCTCCACCAAGTCCAACTGAGCCTGGGAGCTGTGGGTAGCTTTAAGGTGTTCACTGGAGAGGTTGTAAAAATAGAGGAAAAAAAGTCAGATTATTATATTCTTGGAGGAATGGGAGTGGGATAGAAAAGAAAACAGGAATATTTCTGTCTTTCTCCCATCTTCCTTCCTCACCGTCCCAGATACCAAGTAACTGGTGTCGGTTTGCCATGCAGAAATGTACTAAACTTTCCTAAAAGGCTGGTTTATTAGTGGACATCATTCACAATTTATGCATTCTATTCCCCACACACAGTCAAAACCCTGGGGGGAAAAATGAAGGAAATGTGGAAAAAAAACCCCCAAACAAACCCCAAACAGAAACTTTCAAAAGACAGGAATGCCAAACGCTCCATGAGATCTGATTAGGATTTTGTCCCCATGAATTGTGTGAAGTCTATGCTCATACTCTAAAGTAACACATCACAAGGTCAAACAGGAAGGAACAGTTTGGCTTGGAAACGAGAACTAGCTGAAAGAAATGTTGCCTATGCCCTGCTCTCAGTAACCCAAACTGCTCTTTATGGTCAATAATGCCCTTTGTGGTCAGCCCCTGGGGAAGGACACTCTCCAGAGCTCATTTCTCCTGCCATGGATGAATATGTTACTAAGAAATACAGAATCATGGAATATCCTGAGTTGGAAGAGGCCCACAAGGATCATCAAAGTTCAGTTCCTGACCCTGCACAGGACAGCCCTGAGAATCCCACCCCATAACTGAGAGAGGTGTACAAACTTTAGTTGAGCTCCGGCAGCCTTGGGGCTGTGACCATTTCCTGGGGAGCTTGTTTAGTGCCCAACCACCCTCTGGGTGAAAAACCATTTCTTCATACCCAGCCTAAACCTTTCCTGACACAGCTTCATGCCATTCCATCAGTTGGCATCACTGTATGAATAGATGGAATCATTTCAGAGCAGAGTTAGAGAAACCTGACACAAAAGCAGGACTATTCTGAACCTGACATCCCGTGGACATCATCCATACCAGCCTAGGGCAAGCAACTCATTACTTCATGTATGCTAGCGAAAAAACAATAAAAAACCAACCCGGACTGACCAGGGCTAGCAGGAAATATGGGAACTAAAATTTAAAAGAAAACAAACAAGAAGTGTCAGACCAAAGTTTATAGACCTAAATTCCCTCTGCCCCACCACCATCAGCACTAACAACCCTTTTCCAATCCACATCTGCATTTTCACCTGCTATGCCACTTCTGTTCCTGCTCAGGGAGACAAGTGCGGGGTTTAAGGAAGGATCATATCGGAACAAGTTGGTTACTGTCGTTGTCTGGTACCCAGAAATCAGTGTCACGTGGACAGCAGCATCCTCTGTCCCCTAGGCAGAGAAAGAAAGGAAATGTCAGAGATAAGACTGAACCATTAAAAAAAAAATAAATTAAAAATTTAAAATAAATATTTAAAATTTTTTAAAAATAAATTAATTTTTAAAATAAATTTTAAAATTATTTTCCAAAATTAAAATATTTTAAAAATTAATTTTTTTAAAAAAGTAAAGGTTAATTAATTTTTTAAATTAAAAAATTAAAAAGGTTATTAAGAATAAATTGTTTTAAAAATTAATTTTTTAAAAAATTAAATTAAAATTTTGATTAAATTAAAATTTAAAAATATTAAATTTTTAAAAAAAGTTATTTCCTATATGCCTGCATCTCCCATACATAAGTCAGGCTCATGGCATTGATGAAACTTTCACATACAGCAGACTCTACTAAAATGTTTACAGTTATGTTGACTTTAAAGAGCATCCGTGGAGATTGAGAAACCTTAAAACAATCCCAGACTATGCAGATTTGGTTTTGCTATATCCATGCAAGTCCATTTAACTAGTAAATAAAATCCCAGAGTGACTATGCAGTTTTTAATTTGCAATATTCTTACTAAATTAAGGAGCTTGCTTTTTTCACTGCTTTTCATAAATCTCTGATTAATCTACTTTTAAGATGGTCTAATCTGTAGAGTCTACAGTAAACTTCCCCACAGCCAAGACCTGGCTGAGGGGCAGGTTTTTTGCCCTTCCCCTAGTGTAGGTCAGGCCAGGAAAACACAGGAGGGCACATTGGCTTCTGACTGCTCCCCAGAGTGCAGTTTCTTACCCGAGAAGGAACTTGACATTGAATTCTGGTTGAATTTCTGCCCTCCTCCAAAACTGGGCAAGGCTGGGATCCAAACAACACTGCATTTACCCCTTCCAGATTGGTCCCCCTGAGAGTCGCTCTGAGTCCTCCTGAAACAAACAATTATTCCATGATATTCAATATGTAGAATATTTTGTTATGCAAATAATTCTTTGTTTATAGATGACTACGAAAGGTAGTAGAGGGTCTCAGCTGAGCTGATGATGATCTGTTTCACCTTGTCGTGCCTGGCTTCCTCTCTTGCACCAGAGATCATTCTTGCCTTATTTGAATTATTTGAATTTGAATTATTTGAATTCTCCTCCACAATACAGGACGACTGGGTTTGTTTCTCGGCTTATTTTTTAATGACATACTTATTTAAACCAGCAAGCCCTGGCCTGTGATCTCCCCCTTAGACAGATGCACAGCCCGAGAACAAAATAAGGAAGGAAGGAAGAAGCACTAAGAATGGAAAATGAGCTTAACGCAGCAGGTGCTCTCGCGGTTCAAACAGCTGCCAAGCTCCCTGCTGTCAGAAAAGCCTGTAGCATGTGTCTAGGAAACTTGGGATAGAAAGGGGCCTTGGCAGGGCTGGAGACCCGGAGTTGTGAGGGAAGTCACGGAGGGATTCATTCCGTGGAGCGCTGAGCAAGCTCAGCTCTCCCCCATGCCAGACAGAGCCTCCCCAATTCCACGTGGGATCACCCCCGACACAAGCCAGACTTGTGCTTGATCTCTCTTCGGCAGCCAATTCCAAAGAGCCAAGGTGCTCCTTTGCTTTTCCAAGCGATTAGAAGACTCAGGGATATTTCAAAGAGAAACAGGAAAGAGAACAAGAGTAGGCATTAATGGCAATTCTAAGCTGGAGTTTGTGCTTTGAAGCAACTCAGATAAACTTTTTTAAAAAAAGGAAATGTTGCTTGAAACTTCAAGTTTTTTCTCTAGTTCTCAGCACTGCAGAGTTTTAGGATTATGGTTGAACAGACTGCTCAGACAGGCACTAATTAATGCAGTGTTTATTGGTATTTATTAGCATGGCTATACTGAAAACCAACTGAGCTTTTATTCCTCTTTTCACATGTGATGTAAGCAATCCTCAACATTAAAGTAATTATATATTAATGACAAATTCCCTTGTACACTTTCCTAAAATTACCTATTCCTGCTAATTCTTTAAACCACCAGAGAATTATAGAAGTTCAGTCTTAATTTCCCGTGGCTGGCAGCAAATCCAGGCCAACAAGAGCAATCAGAAAGATTAACAGCAAGCTCCTGCAATTCACTGGAACATGGGAGTATCTTTAGAAAGGCATTCCATGCTTCTAGAGTTAGGTCATGGGGATCTCCCAGCATGGCACCATGCAGCATACCATGCTGCTGAAGCAGCAAAGTACAAGGTGCTTTGTTGCCTTCCCATCCTGTAACATTAAATTTGCAGATTCAGAAAGGGCGAGAAGTGAAAACAGAAGCCACTTGCTAATGGAAGAGTTGTCAGATAAGGAGCTTCAGATTTAGAGTTCAGAATCCACGAGGGTTGTGTGATGCTGTTAAGTTTTGATATCTACATTATATCTATATGCAGTGAAATACTGCCTGTGTGCACTTTACAATGAGATTGAAGAGAGGTATTTGAAATGGGAGAAATTAAAAACACAGATGGAAGCTGTAATTCTTTCCAATTATAAGCATTCCAGGCACATGTAATGTAAGATAGCATTATACTTGCTTTCTTTTTAATGAGTGACAGATCACTGTAATTGGGAGAAGTGGATTTGCCAGCAAAGGCCCAAGCACTGAAATTTGCCATCGCTGGATTGGTTTTAGAGTTGTTTGGAGGTGTTTGGGTTTTCTGTGAATCAAAAGTGATTCTTAAGCTTAGTGTGCCATGACCCTCACATTAGGGAAAGAAATGGTAGTAAAAGAGTTAGAATAGCTTTCTTCCTGTTAGAAAAAAAAAAATCAACAGCAGAAAAAAAAAAAAANNNAAACCCCTCTCCCCCAAAAAACCAAACAATAAAACCAAACAAAAAATCCCCAAAAGCAAAAGGACACAAAAATACGGCCGCAACTTCTAGCTTAGGAACCGTGTGTTATTCCATGTCCATCCCATGCTCATCCATGGAATGGTTTACAGGCCATCATTCCTTTTCTCTGGCTGTTCCAAAGTGGACAGTCACGGCACAACCAGATCTCCAAGCTATGTGTCTGAGCTGCACCGAGGCCAGTACTGCTCTCAGCGGTGATTGTTACCACGATCTCAAAAATAAAATAAGATTTACAGAAAAATGACTGGGTGACTTTACTGCCAGAGTAGACCTGGTTCATGCTGTTTCTGCTGCATTCCTTGCTGCTTGAAAACAAGGGATAATATGAGACTGTCCTTCACTGCACAGCCCAGGTGCATCAAGAATATTTGCCACATTTCTCACTGGCTTGAGGAGATGCTTTCCTCACCCAAAAAAAAAAAAAAATTAAAAAAAAATTCCAGCTCATGTCTTGGTATGGAATTTATCACTCTTTATTTCTTTATTTCCTCTTCTATTTCAAGGACTGAAGGTATAATAGGAATGGAAAAAAATTCAGTTCAGCTTTAGCTTCTCTAAGTTTCTTCGTTTTGTACCTAAACACGGGTGAGTTTTCCTTTTTATTCCTCAGAACAAGAATTTGCTTCAATGGGGCCAGGATTAACCAGAGTTCATCCATTTCACAGTTATAGAGTCATAGGATCATTTAGTTTAAAAAACCCTCCAAGGTCAGTAAGTCCAGCGAGTAACCCAGCACTGCCAGGCCCACCACTAACCCATGTCCCAAAGTGGCCATGTCCCTACACATCTTTCAAATCCCTCTAGGGATGCTGACTCCACCAATGCCCTGGGCAACCTGTTCCAGTGATTGGCAACCATTCCAGTGAAGGAATTTTCCCTTATACCCACTCTTAATTAGGCCAGATTAATTCAAATACTACAAAGCTACAGGTCAAATGAATATGGGAGGATGAGTGTGAAACACCAATGATTTGCTGAAATGAATCTATGTGCACTTGAAAATATAATTCCCGAACAAAACCACCCAGGAAACTGTTTGCCTGCACAAAGAGCCAAAGAGAGTCTGACAGTCTTTAGGTCATTCTGGACTGTCCTTTGGGGCACACACACTGGGTCCAGCCTAAAATTTCTTCTTCATCAGGTGAAAATCTTGGTAGTGAAAGTACAGAAGAGCCAAAACATGCCATGAAAAGGTGTTGGAGCCCTGGGCACTAAAAGAATTTTAGACTTTCTGTGCTGACAGGCACTGACCCCCCAGAAAACACTGCATTGATCTGAGACCCTGGAAAAGGCTTCAAAATTAAATGACAAAACTGTGATTATGGGTGCACAGTTTGAATAGAAGTGTGTAATATCACATGGTGGAAAACTAAGGTTTTAGAGTATAGTTATATATATATATATATAGAAACCAAGATGGAGGTTTTAGGGCACTGGTTAGTGCTTCTTTTTCACCTTCTTCTTCATGGGTCTAGGTGGTAGTTTGTAATTGGATAGAAAAGTCTGCATTGAGGACCACGGGTGGTTGGTTATTGGGTTAAAAGTAAAAATAATTTAGGTGTCATTTCTCAATTGGACAATTTGTTCTTAAAAGGCCTTGTAGATAAAGAGATAGGGGCCATTTTTTAGTTTGTCAGCTAGAAGCGCTGTACAACTCACAGCTTGTGAGACTGTAACATAGACGAGAATTAACAAACATCTGAGTCCTAACACGAAAGTCTGAGCATTTAATCCTGACTCTGGCAGAAAAACAAGATAAAAAGCAACAACGAGGAAGAAGCAGGAAGCAGCTCCCTTGGAGGGTTCGCACCTACCAATCTCCGAAGCCGAAGGAGGTTCCACAGCTCCCAGCGCTGGCTGGACTGTCAGGAAGACCCCTTGTCCAGTGGTGGCCCCGAGAGCAAAGCCGTGGGGTGTCACCAGCAATGTCACTGGGTAGGTCCCCACCGGCAGCCTCGGCACCTGGCAAACCACCTGGGTTTGGTTCAGAGCTGTGACATGGCAGCTCCTGTTGTCCACCTCCACCTGCAGGCCCATCTGCTCCTTGCCAAAGCCAGCTCCCCTCAGAACCACTGTGGCCTGGGGGCCTTCACCTGAAGGAATATAATCATCAATATATAATCGTATAACCGTCAATATATAATTCTATAATCATCATGAATTTTGGCCTAGCAATGCCTGTGGGAAATCAAGGCACTGAAAATTCTCAAAACCCCAGGCGTGCAGGCCCAAAGATCGAAATGAATACAGGGCTTGACTCGAGGCCTTGGAAAAGGCTTCCAAATTTAGAGACCGTGAGCAAGAATGTGGGTTTGTAATATAGATAGAGACATATTAAGCTAGGTAGTGGAGAGTTTTAATGTTTTAAAGTTAAGATATAGAAATAGTTATAAAGGTAATAAGAAGTTTTAAGGTGTAGTTCTGTAGGATTTTGTGTCACTACATGATTGGATAAAAAAGTCCACATTGCGGCAGGATGTGTGATACAATTTAATTAGCTATTGGTGTGAAAATTAAAACAATATGTGTGGGAGCAGTTTATTGGCTAATAAACCTTTAAAACCCCTTGTAACTTGTGGTCTTGTGACCACTGACCACAGACAACTGACCTCTAACTTATGCATGAAGACATTCTCACCCTTCATGAGACTGAGGCAATAAATCATGCTTAAACATCTCTCAGTGGTCCCATCTCTCTTATAATCCCAACAGAATTTAATTTCAGCCAACAGTTAAAAAGTTTTCACCAGCTTCAACAGGACATCCTAAAAACTACACCCCTGGTTCCTCATTGTTCCACATAACAGCAATTCCTGCCTGGCCCTGTCCAGCTGTTACATTTTTCCTTTCATTTTTATTAAAAATAACTCGAGCCAAGAGCTGGTTTTTGCTTTAGGCATCAAACCTGCCATTTAGGTCTCTACCATAGAATCACAGAGTAGTTTATGTTGGAAAACACCTCTGAGGTCACTTCTGTGTTCACCACTAAACTTTGTCTCCAAATGCCACATCCACAAGACTTCTGAACCCTGCCAGGGTCGGCAACCCCACCACTGCCCTGAGCAGCCTGTTCCAGAGCCTGACAACCCATTCAATGAGGAAATTTTTCCTAATAACTATTCTAAACTTTTCCTGATGCACACTAAGGCCATTTCCTACCATCCTATTTCTTCATCCCTGGAAGAAGAGACCAAGCCCCCCCTGGCTGCACCCTCCTAGGGAGTTTTGGAGACACAGAAGGTCACCCTTTTCTCCAGGCTGAGCCTCCCCAGTTTCTCCTGCTCAGGCCTGTGCTCCAGACCCTTCCCAGCTCCACTGCCCTTCTCAGGACAAACTTGTACACTCTGGAACTGGAGCTGATTAGACAAACTGACCATAAAAGTGCAGTTTCCACAAAATCAAAAAATTTACGAAAGGATGCGCATATACAGGAAACCACCAGCACCTGGCAGATCATTTTCACAGAATTTCTGCCATTGTGTTCAGACACCAGGCCCTGTTACCTGATGAATACTCCACATCTCCGACTATGGGTGTCAATTCCCGGCTGAACTGGAAAGAACATGAGCCAGAACAGTTTGCAAGGACGTCATTCACCATCACCACCACCTGGAGACAGATCAGAGGGTTACCTTAAAGCTGGTAAGGGAACAGAGGTGTTTTCTAGAGCCACAGCTGACTGATAGATGCTGGTAACCACCCTGAGCTGCTGAGAGCACTCGGTGCTAGAGCAGGGCACAAACAGAGAGCTCTTCACCCCCCTGCAGTCCCACTGCAAATTTAATTGCAAACTTAAATAGTAAATTGCTTGGGCTCATGCAAGGTACAGCAGAGCACAGCTTTGGATGCTGTGCCTTGCATGAGCATTTGGATCTCCAGCCTATCTCCCACCATCCTGGGACCCACGCTTCCTCAAATTCCTGTTCTCCCAGTCACCCACTGAAGACTGTTCTTGCCTTCCCCCAGTTCTTTCCTCTTTGCCTTGGGAATAAATTTATTATCTTTAAAGTGCCTGGAAGACTAATTAAAATGAAACTCACAATGTGTCTTCTCAACATACAGTCCTCAATTTTATTTTTTGCCCCTTGTTGTTCACACTGAAGGAAAAAAAATGGGTTGTGACCTTGATTATCTAAAAGAGACATGAAGACATATCCCTCCTGAGATCTTGATATCTTTGGAGAGTCAACTGGCAAAGGCTAGGACAGAAAAGAGCTCCTCTTTATCTCTCTCCAGGTATTAAGAGTGTGCCAGGAGAGTACACCAATCCCTGCAAAAAGCAAAGCATCTGTCCCAAAGAAATGCAAGGAGCACAGAGTTGCTTGGACAGAGACACAATAATTAGAGGGACACTTTTACACTGCCAGAATAAAACATCAAAAACTATCAGAAAATCTGTTTGCTGCTGCTGGTCTTGTTTCACTTGGGCTATTTGAGGGTTTGTGCAGCATGGATGGAAAAGATGTCCCAGGTGGCTGAGTCACTGGAAGAAGAACAATTCTTATGGCTGGGAACCAGGCTCATGAAAAAGGCAGGATGGCTTGGCCCCAGATGTTGCACAGCTGGGCTTGGAACACATTCAGCATCACCCTGTTATGGCCAGAGTGCCTGTGAGTCTGCTGGAAACCAGCAATAGCCAAAGCTCTGCAACATATGAGAGCAGGGCTGGAAACACATTTGTCCATCCAGTGGACTGGAATGATTCCTCCTTCAGCCTGAAGCTCTCCTATCTCTCTTCCCTTTTGGGGAACTGAGATCCAGAGAGGTTCAGGACTTGCTTAACTCACAGATGAGTATGCCACCAACTCATTTATTTTGCCCATCAGTGTAACAGAGTGCTGCAGGTGAATTGTGTAATTCCCAATTTGGTGTCCACCACCACAGGACCCACCAAGGGTGAGAGTTCAGAGATTTTTCACCCCTTGGTCACTTGTTCCAAAAAAAGGATATTGTCTTCCAACACCCATGATCACTATTCTCCCTATCTGTAACAGCTCTTGGAGGAAAGTCCTGCTCCACAAACCAGGCAGCAGAATATGAGAAAATAATGGCACAGAACATCAGGTTCCTGAAAGGATTTATTGGCAGAACAAGATACTCAACTACCCGTGAGACTCTTGGGGCTACACAACCCTGCTGAGTCAGGGAAAAGTGTGAGAGCACATCAACTCACCTGTGTTTGGTTATGGAGGGTGGCAAGCATGTCCCCAAATATTGGTCCAATAAACACACCTCCATCATAAACCACACGAGTAGAAACACTTGGCCTCAGGCCAGTGAGGTTTTCAGCAGAGACCTGGCAAAGATCAAGGAATTTAAGTTTCTCATCCTTTTCTGTCCTGTGATTTTAAATTAAAACAGAATCTTTACAAGCAAATAACTCCTGGAAACTTCTCACCCTTCTTCCATTAATCTTATCTCCACCTCTAAATCTTTATTACTCAAGGTTTCACAATACCTCCCTGCTCCCACCTTCACCATGCAGGCAAAGAGATCACAAAGAAATTCAGGAGTCAAGTTTGTAAATAAACTTCTAATACCCAATAATATAATTTGGATTTAGGCATGGAAAGATCTTCTCAAAGACGTGACTTTAGGTGAAACAAGGGCCTGTGCAAGAGCTGAAGATGCAACTCAAACTTTTTTCACCCTCCAGGCCAACATCTTGAGCATTGGAATTTGTTGAAAATAACACCAGGCTTTTAGGAGCTGAATATGAAAAGAAATACTTTCCTATTTTTCCTTTTGAGGTAGGAAGCATCTCAGTCTGAGTCCTTACTCAAAAAGACCTTCTGCTTGAAGCAAAACTAACGTGACAAATCTTGGGATGGGAGAGTATAAAATGAACCTTCACCTGAGACTTACGAGAACCAGATATGAAATCACACATAACAGTTTTCAGAAAAATACCTTCTTGGTAAATAAATGATGCCACAAATCTGTGATGAGCTTCAGTTACTGTGCTGAAACCTTAATGTAGATATAATTAATGAAGATTTTATTTCAGTACACCAGCCCCTTTGCTGTGCAGAAATTACACTCAAGTCTCCTGGTTTTGAATCACAGACTTGATATAATTTCTTCTACAACTGTTTTTTAAAATCATTTAATCTGGAATTTTTTAAGATGCTGTTCCAAATAGGAAGATTGCCTAAATGTCCATGGTGTCTTCATAAAAACAACTATTGTGAGAACAAATCAGCCAAGGCCAAAGACATCAAATGGGGATTAAAGTGGGGATTAGTAAAAGAAATTACTGTACACTGATAACATTGGGCAAGTCCCCAGCTGTTTTTTCCCAAGTCAGTGTCCAGACACTTTCATAGCACGAGCTGGAGTCTCTGGTCACGGTGAAGTCACTGGTGTTGAAGAAGGGAGCTGTAAAATTATCCACATTGTCTTGCAAAAGCCTGTGGAGCTGGTGGGCAGAGACGTGCACTGAAACATCTGCAAAAGACATGAGGGAGCAGTGGATATCTCCATTTCCAGGAGAGCACATCTGCCCGCCCCTAGGATGCAGGAAAGGAAGGGTTTCATTATTAGTGCAAGGCTGTCATGGTTCAGACCTCTGCAGCTGCCAGAAGAGTGAAATTTATTGGACCCTAAACACCAAAAAAATCACAGAATTACAGATTAGAATCATAGAAGGATTTGAACTGGAAAGAACTTTGAAAGTCATCTAATCCCAGCAATGAACTCTAGACCAGGTTGCTCAAGGCCCATGCAACTTGACTTCAAATGTTTCCAGGGACGGGGCATCCACCACCTCTCTGAGCAATCTCTGTCACTGTTTCCCCAACCTCATCATAAAAAAATTCTTCCCTATGTCTAATCTGAAGATCATCCACACTATTTAATAACAACCGACCTGGCCTTGAGCACATCCAGGGATGGGGCAGCCAAAACTTCACTGGCAATAAATCCCTTGGCTTCAGCTCAGGAAATCCAGGCCCATCTTCCCTTACCTGGTATCACTGTGTTGGCCAAGTGGATTTGGAAGGTTCCTCCAAGAGGTGGAGATGACTTCTGCAGCCGCTGGATGCTGAGGCTGACTCTCACATCCTCCGTGGAAACAAACAGATGTCCATATTCCTTAGAGCCTTCCCCAAGCACTGCACCTCTGTGGGACAGAGGGGGGGGTCACAGGAAGGCACCAGCAGTGGAGACCCACACTCCTGACCCCCATGTCACCCAACAGCTGGGGGACACCCATGGGAACAACACTCCTGAAGGATTTAAGGGGAAGATGCCCAGAGCTCAAACAAAACTGGATATTCCCGACTTCTAAGTTCTTATCATTCTCTACGACCTCCTGAAAGGCGGCTGTAGTCAGCTGGGGGTTGGTCTCTTTCTCCAGGCAGCAACTGACAGAATGAGAGGACACGGTCTCAAGCTGTACCAAGGGAAATATAAGTTGGATATTAGGAAAAAAGTTTTTTAAGGAAAGAGTGATAAAGTACTGGAATGGTCTGGGGAGGTGGTGAAGTCACCATCCCTGGATGTGTTTAAAAAAAGGCTGGATGTGGCACTCAGTCCCACAGTTTAGTTGAGGTGTTAGGGCTGAGTTGGACTCGATGATCTTGAAGGTCTCTTCCAACCTAGTCATTCTGTGAATTATGCAGGCAACACACACAGCAGAAAATTATGGAAAGTGACCTTTTTAAATTTATGACAGAAGAAATAATTTATGCACCATCAAGCACCAGGGAGTGCTACCCCAGTACTTGGGTTTCTTAAGAACCAGCTCAGTGCAGCCTGGACAGCACCTGCAACAGCAAAGCAAAAATGTTTCCTGTTTCACACTGTAATCTCCTCGAGCCCATGAAAATCTCAAGTATCCTGAATTACTGAGAGATTTCATATTGTACAATCACTTAGGCTGGAAAAGACCCCTAGGATCGAGTCAAATCATTAACCCAGAATTACCATGTCCATCATTAAACCATGCCCCCAGACACCACATCTGTACTGGAGCAATTCAAGTTCACCCAAAGTCCAATTTCTAAAAGTTAAAATGCCTTTTCTCCTTCGCCACTGAAATTCTCGCGTTTCGAAGGAAAAGGAGCCTCTCTGTGGTACAACGATGCCACCGTGTGTTGAGTGTCTGGATAACAGGTTGCTTCTGCAGAGCAAATTTCCACAAAACAAAACTAAAAGGATGACTGAGCCCTTTGTACAGCTGGTCCAATATTTTAGCCAATATTCCTGTTCTGACAGGAGTAGGAGTTGTATTGGATTAAATCACAGCCCATGTTCAGCGAAGAGAAAGAGCCAGGTTTATTTTGAAAATGTCCAAAGACAGTGCTCAGCCCACCCATTTTTAAAGCTTGTGCTGATTCCTGCTTTTTTCTGATACTTTCCTCTGTGAGATGGAAAAGCCCACGTGTGCCAAGCATCTTTTTTTATCCTGGTGAGAGGTACTGTGGTCAAACTGCCTCTTTATCTTTTTTTTTTTTAATTAGCTAAATAGGTGGAGCTTCTTAAATCTTCCTCACCTAGGCATTTTCCTCAGCTCCATAATGATGCTCACAGCATTTTTCCTCATTTTTTTCTAAATTTATTCAAAAAATACAGCCATCAGTGCTTTTTGCAGCATTCCAATGTCAGTCTTCAGGCTCCACATAGGAGTAAAAATTTTCCCTCTTCCTATTAGTTACACCTCTGGTTAAGCAACTCAACCACCACAAACATCCCCCTGTTTAGGGAATGGCAACATTCCTGCCCTTAGCCTTGGTGGTTTATGTCAAGATACTACATTTGACTCAACTGGATACAATCCAACTTTTATAGATCTTATTTTCTGCCAGTACAAACCTTTAATGTTACAGTCTCTGATGTAGTTATAGCCCAGGGCTCTGCTTCCTCTGCCATTGTTGGGAGGAACAGAAACCTCATCTCAGCAAACAAGGACACCCAAGGTGGACTTCCAGTGCCTAATGTGGGAATTTGTGTCATTAACGCTGTTTTGGAGACACCTCTGGATGATCTTCATCCACTGCTCCAGAAGGGTTTGGATTTCCCTCCAATCCCACATCACACCTGGGTGACCTACGGATATTTGACACCCCAAGTTATCTCAAACTTCCTCAGCACCTCTTGTTTTCAGCAGCTGGAGCTGACAACCAGCTCCAGATACATTGGGGGAACCCTAAGAGGTGTTACAGGATATTGAGATGAGATACTCACTGTCCCTACCTTGGAGAGAGAAGGGGCAGACTGCCACCACAGCCAGACACCCTCCAGGACACATTGTAGGTGGGAGGAGACCCCACCACAGACACTGCTTCAATTATCCTCCCCCCAGGCCGGGGGGGTTTGGAGTCTCTCTGAGAAACTGAAAGAAAAAAACCACAAACATTCATTAGAGCAAGGAGAGCAGAGGTGATCATGCCCAGGGTATTGTCATTTCATAGCTGGAAACACCTGCTTGTTGATTTTTTTTTTCTTGTTTTAAGTTATATTTCATAGAATCATTAAGGTTAAAAAGGCCTCTAAGCTCGCAGAGTCCCATCATCCTGCAGCAATGCCCAGTCCACCACTAACCCTTGTCCCCAGGTGCCATATCTACACATTTGTGAACCTTTCCAGGGATGGTGATTTCACCACACTCTGTTACATTGGAAGAACCACATTTTTAAATAAACCAAGAATATTGATATTTTGGCAATTTCTGCTCTACTGCTGTTGAGAGTTAGGTATAAGTTCAAGAAAAAACAATATTTGTTGTGCCCATTGTGAAATTTCCCTTTGATAAAGTTTCATCCAGTTTTATTGCTATAGATTAAAGAGAATATCCTGGAGGGTGAAAAATAACCAAAAGAGATGCTTTTACCCATCACAGCTCTGTCAGCAATGATGAGCTCATCAAGATGAAATGATACAGGTGTTTCTTTTTCCAGCACAGGGCTCTGCAAGTCTATCTGATGCACAAATACTGAGGAATTGGCTGGGAGGTCCTGGAGAAGCACAGAGAGATTCACACACCTCTTCCAGAGGTTGGTGCAGGAAAATATCCAGCTGGAAGACACCAAGGTTGGGACAAAAAACAAATCTGAAGTAATTGTGATGATTCCAGGTAATATCAGGTACTGGTTGTGTTGCTACTGGTATTTAGCACAAGCCACATGCTCAGTGGTTTGTGATTACTCACCATGTTCTTGTTGGGTTCCACAGGGTGAGAAATGAGGATTTAAATCCTTGTTTGTATTTTCCCCTCTGAATCACTAGAGTGGGATATGGGAGTGACTACAACTGCTTTATTTTTGGCAAAATACTACAACAGCATCAGTGACCTCAGTGGGGGTCAATCCAGAATTGAACCCCTCAGCTCTCTTCAAATTCTTCAGACACTCCTGATTTTTTTAAGTCTGTCTGCCCTAAGCTTTATGTCTGCTACCAAATGTTTTCTACTCATGGAATTTTAAATGAATTTAAAAAAAAAATCAAAGGCTACACCAAATTTCAAAGCTTTCAAAGGGTGGAGTAAAAAAACCAAGCAATTCTCTCTCTTACTGCAGAAAATCAACTGGGAAAGAAACTGGGGAATTTCTGTTCTCAAAAATCTTCAAGTACACCTGCAGGTCACTGAGGTATTATAGTGCACGTAGCAAGAAACATGGAAATTTCCTCATTAAATCCTCCAAAAATCATGAAAACATATTCCAGCAATGCCTCTGTAGAAACAGAGCTTTTGTCAGATTCCTCCAACTGACAAATTATTCCTATATAAATAAGAACTTCCCTCAGTTTTCCTGCTGCACCTTCTTACTATGGAAAATGTAATCCCTGATAACTGTGATTGTCTGGATACCTTTTGGGGTCGGTTTCATTGAAGTCCCATTGGCAGGTGAGGTTTCTCCTCACTGGGCATGAAGACACATTAGTGTAGGACACTGAGAGATGAAGGATATTGCTCAGATGGCCTTTATGTGCAAAACACACCTGCAAAAATGGGAGAAAGATTTTCACAAATCAAAACACGGGTAATTTAAATATAATGTACATGGAAGATAAAGGAAGCTATTCTATTTCAGTTCTGGTTTAACACTGGGTTGTTTGGCCTGGAGAAGAGAAGACTCTGGGAAGATCTTAAAGCCTCTTCCATTGTCTGAAGAGGCTCCAAGAGAGCTGGAGAGGGAATAAGAGCTGTAGAAGGCAGTTTTGGCACCCAGGTGTGCCACAACATGGCATCAAACTGACCCCTGGGGCTTCCCTGAAGTTTTGAATCTATTCCTGTCAAAAGTAGGAGAAGATGAGCAGAAAAGTGGTCAATAACGGACCACCAAACAATAAAGGATTTTTTCCTTTTGTCATGAAATTGTCCTCGTCCCTTCCACCTTTCTCCAACACCCTCCCACTTTTTTTCCTTTCCCACAGCAAGGGTTGTATCCTCAGGAACAGGTAACAGCCAGGTGTGTTAAACAATATCTACATCTCAGAGATCCAAAACCACTCTCAAACCAAATAAAAGACACTCTGCTCTGTGCTAAGACATGATGCTTGGTAGATGTGGGGGAATTGTAGGTTGACCAGATGACTTTATGTTGCTTTTGAGGCTCTGAGCATTCAGTGCCCAGTGCAAGCTGCTGGTGAAGAGCATCCACTCACATGTGTGTATTTAGTGAGGTCATATCTTGGCAGTGTTGATGGGGAAGTTTTCACCAGCTGGCTTGGTCTGTGGATGCTGAACCTCCCACAGAAAGGCTCTGTTCCACTGACAAGGCGTCCTGTGGTGATGATGTTCTTCACATCTGACAGATATTTAAAAAAAAAAAAAGAAATGAGAGGTTTCAAAGAGATTCAGAAGACACCAGTACAGTCAAGATTTGTGAAAATACAAGTGTGTATACAGAAATTGTCAAATTCTAAGAATTCTCCTGCCAGAGTTCAAGAAGTGTTTGTACAACACTCTCAGATTCTGTACAACAGATTCCTGGGGTTGTCCTCTACAAGCCCGGGAGGTGGATTTGATGATCCTTGTGGGTCCCTTCCAACTCTGGATATTCTACCACTATGATTATTATATTGATCATGTGGGGTTTAATGCATACATAAAATATAATAGATGATAAACATGACTATGTACTTACACCCATTAAAAGTGTAAATTTAGTGCCAGTAAAAGTTTAAAGAACATTTATGTCATAAAAGCAGATAAATTCTCACAATAAAAACTGCTTATTTGCCACAGAAGATCCCTACCTTCTTTCTCAAAACCACAGTGAAAAAGAATTTTAGCAGAAGTTGGCTCAGTTTCACATCCTACTGAAAGGAGATCTTCTATTGCTACTTGCACCTTTAAAAGAAATTAAGAAAGTGAAAATCAGTCAGTTACAATCATTTCAGCAGAGACTTCAACCCACACATCATCACGGCATTTT